>CM035153.1:147517258-148057645 GCA_020205615.1 Panax quinquefolius | reverse complement strand
ATCATGCTCTCGCATCCACGGAAGAACGGCCTTCCGCCAAGATGAAATCACGGATGTCTTTACTATATTCCCCGACATACTAAGTAGTCGATAAGTGAGGAAAGTAGGATCGATAGATATCGACATCAATGGAGCTCTTCCGATCTAGAATAACCACGGTTACACTATAGCATGCATAAAAAGTTCTCAACATAATCAATTTGATTGATCAATTAGGACAATCTGGTTTTGTCAATGCGGATGGAGAGTTGAAGCCAAGATTTGATCTCGCACTCACTCCCCGACTCCTTTCACAATTGTTGTGGAATTCTTCATATAAAACAAGCTAGATATCGCCTTCGCTGATTCATTAACATGTTGAAAAATGTCTGAGTCACTTTCCAAACCAAGAAAGATAAATGTTCCTTACCGGTAGGGGCCAAAAGGATCTTCTCAAAAGCGTTAACGATTCAAAGAAGGTAAATAAGAAAAGCAAAACAAAAAGATAATAAGAACAAAACTGACACGGATAAAGAAAGGAGTTTAAGTTTCAATCGCAATAAGCCCCGACACCGGAAAAAAACCTGGTAAGAAGCTATTCGCAGAGGCTAACCAAAGAAGCTTAGTGAAGTTTTGGTTATTAAATATGCTTTTGTTCACGATTTAAAACAATTTTCTTTTTAAGCCGTTCTACTTCTTTGTATTTGATACCGACTGGGGTTATCATAAATATAGACTCTATGAAGGGACCAAGGTAAGTAGGAAAGCTAAACAAATATAAGTAATCCTGGCCGTGCGTGAAATGTAGCAAAGGTTGCCATATTAGCCATAGAAACTTATATTAAAGTTATTTCCACGCAAATCTATTACAGTCAATAAGTTGTTATCACGATTCCAGCCTTGTTAAAAATATTATTTCCATTTTATCACCGGACAATAAAATCTTTGGTATTATAATTAAGAACAATTGTTGTTCTATTTATAATAATAATGTTTCATAGAACTCGAATAGTTACTTAATGGATTTTTATATACTCGACTTTACGTGGAAAATTATTTTGCAAATCAACAAACTAGTATAAGAAAAGGAGATGATCATTCAAAGAGTCGAATGTGTGTATTCGTCGAATACAAGTGTGAATTATTCGAAAGGTTCAAAGAATTCAAAAACAAACAAATCGGCAAAGTATTAAGATTCTTCGACAGATCATGAATAAATATCAGGCAATAAGTTTCAGATCATCTCAAATGGTTTTCTCATAATGGACACATCCTCGAGTACGCAATAATCGATTGATGTATCCGAATGGAAAAATCGTGATTGGCTTTATCGATGGTGCGGCCCATAATGATTTTACCGACATCTCCAAGATCCTTCTAGTCAGCATGCCCTTAGAAATGGTCAGACATTCAACAAAAGGTAACCTCAAAATCCGCCCCACAAGACTCCATAAAAGTTACGGATTGTGTGGAGGATTCCTAATCTTAAGTACGTTAAGATAAGTGGCTAAATATCCAACTGATTTAAAAAAGGTTTTGTAAGTGATAAGCTCAGGGACAAGATTCGACTATGATGCATTGTGGGGACATCCCAAAGAAGTTTAGGTATATACGTTTCTATAATCCTACTTCTAAAGAAAAAGGTGTTTCATCAGAAACACGCACCTTCTAAGATAAAGGTGTTTATCATCAAGGGGCTAGTGGAGGATAATAGATCTCAAGAAAGTTCAAGAACCACAAAACACTATAAGTCAAATAAGAGAACCTGTAGATATAACCTATCAATTCACAACCGAATCATAACTCGAATAGTACCAAGATATCTGGAGGTATGGATTCATCACGGATGATGACGATGAGGCACGATCACATGTAACATCTACATGATCCGCAGTTACACTGCATAAATGGTATGTTTCAAGGTAAGAGTTCTAAAGGTGTACAAAAGAGGGACAAATGGAAATGCTAAAGCGCATTGACATTCCTAATATTATACACAAGGATATACCACATTGATAAGGAATGACATACCAATGCTACAATCAAGAAAAGATAAAGTTGTCTCAAACATTCCTCCATGAATGATTTGGGAAGAGTATCTTAATCGGGGATAAAATCTATATGTAGATAGATTCAAAAGGATGCTCTGGACTTCTAACCCAAAGGAATTAACGATATTCATTTGGATGCTAAAGTCGCTAAAGGGACGGCAAAAGCCCAAGAGATGTCTCACGTCGATGAGCCACGGAGCGTATCTCTTAATAGTCCCTCACAATCTATCAAAAGAGAGATCGCATGTAGCAACTATCATGAGGCAATGAAACGATACTTAGACCGGCGTCGATCACCATATTCTCGAGAAGCTCACTATGAAGCTTGAAAAACATCTTAAAGCCGCTTAACCGCAGACTAAGGATGTGGATTATATTCATGGTGGGTCTAAATTAAAACCAGAGGCTTAAATGCACTCAAGTTTTTCAGATGCACTAAGATGATGTAAAAATCCACTCATAAGGTAAAAAGCACATTTCAACAAAGCAAGAAAGAATCGAAAGGTTCTGCAAACAAAGAAAGAGTTGCCAGTTTTAGTGATAAAGACAAAGTATATAGTCATAAATGAAGTCGCAAGTCGATTGCTTGGATTAAAAGTTCATTATAACTAGGAAGAGTTCCTTAAGTCTCATCTCGATCTAAACATTGTGTCAGGGGCACTTCTATTTCGATTATTGTAATCATCGAAAGACGGAAATCACTATAGTAGATAAAGGACTCTCAAGAACAACATTACATATCCATTAACTAAAGCTTTCATCCAACAGCAGGATAATCGCCACTTGCAGCAGGCGCAAAGAAGATGCAGACATAAATTGATCGCTTTAAATAAGAAGTGGAGATCGAAAGTAATATGCACACAAGCCAATCAATACGCTTCACTGATAAAGCATATACTTTAGAATAATCTTATTCATTTATTAATAAAAAGTATTAATTTATTAAAGGCTTTTAATTATCTACACGGATGTCGTTTTTATAATACGGATAAAACCCATAGTTTTAAGCAATGCTTTAGAATAATGATGATGATCATTCTAATGAGATCTAAATTTTCTAAAAGCTTAAAACTAAAATAGTTCCCAATCATCGATTACTAAATCGGGGATTAAATAATCCTGACAGATTGGCATACATACGCCAGCTTCGCTCACTGGATGGTGGATGATTGATCTCTGGCGATCATTTAAAGGAGACACTCAGCAAAGATGTAGAGGCTGGTCAGAGAATAAGCAAGTTCAACGAACGCTGCTTCGCTAAGAATACCTTAAATGGAGTTTTATTCATTGTCAACAGGAATTCTCAGTAGTGATAGTAGTACAAGTGGATCCTCGACTCGAGATCATCATAAGATCAGTATATGACTGAGTTATACTTCGACTTATTCCTTAAGACCTTTGTGGTATATCAAAGGGTATGCACGGGTATAATAAGTCAGATATGGAGATAACGATATCAATAAAGTTAATCTACCACTTCTAATAAAAGAAGAGAATGTCCTATGTGCATTCGGCTAAATGACAACCCAAAGAGTTTCGTTAAGGCGTAATGAAATTGAAGGAGTTTCTAATTTGCATTATTTGGAGTCAGTATTTAAGATCAAATACATATAATTAAATAAAATAAGACTGACAAAGTATAATTCCACGCCTTATATTTAATCGGGACATCAGATGTATGAAGTTCGAACGAATCAATTTAACTATTTACTCAAAGGTTCTTTTATGATTAATGTTACAAATCTATATTATCCGGGAGCCGCTGATCGCTATGAGGCTTATCCCTATCAGATTATATATTATTTATCGAATAGAAATTAATTGTTTAATACCATTTATTTAAATAAGATTAGAATCGTTTCTAATTGATTTGTTCACAACCTATTAATACATGAGAACTCTAAAGGGTCACAATTCACTAAAAGGAAGAATAATTATTTAAGAAGTTAATGGCATAATCGCATTAATATAAAATAAGATATATTAATTTAATCTGGCGGTGAGAATATCAAATTAAATAATTTAATATTTATTATTTAATATTTTAGAAATATTAAATATAAATTAATAAGCAGGAGTCTACATTATTATTACAATTATTATTATTTTAATTTCAAAAGAGTTTAGGAATTAATTTAATACTAGATTTCATTTATTCCTAATAAGATTAGGAGTGCTAAATTAATTAAAAGAGTTTAATTCAATTATCCCTAATAAGATCAAGTATAATTAATTGTGTTGAATCAGAATTAATTAAAAACAATAAAGTCCAATCTCCTTGAGAATCATGTTATGCCCCTATCTATGGGCAAGAGATCTTCTGCAGCAGAGTTGTTGATTCTTTAACAACATAATGAATTCAATAGTCGATAAGACATTCTTTTTCATTTATATAGAAAACGGTGGTTTAGTCACCATCTTCTTCAATATTTTCTCGTGATCACCTCAGAGGCCAAACACTGTGAGAACGCTTATCACAGCGGAACTAAAACCCAGTGGATTTGTCGAACGCGAAAAGACTGAGGTGAACTGTACTCCAAGGCTTCTAATCTCGGCGGCAATGATTCGCCTCATAAATTTTGTTTAATTAATAACGCGGCATAAAGGTATGATCCAATGGTTGTAAAACTCCAATTTTCCACGCTTCTATATTTGTGCAATTGATCAAGGTCGCTTATTGCCACAAACTCTAATATCTAACATCTATCAACCCGTATCAGCTATCACCGATATAAATATATGTAATTACTAAAATTTAACATCACATAATATTGAAAAGATCGATTTATTAGGGCTTTTTACCGGCTTAACAAATTTATGTTTCCATGCTATGACTATAGAGGACAGGCAATTGCTTCAGAGACCTCAAATTTTTAAATAAAAAGAATTTCCTTTATTTATTATTTTGAAATAAGAAGGTTAATTTCGATTAACGTGGATAGTTAAGTATTAAATACGCAAATATTTCAAAATAAGCAAAGTGGTTATAAAATATTCATTATCGTCGTATAATATTCTATCGCTCGTGGAATATTCATACCGCTTCGAATATTCGTACGACCAAAACGCAGCCCATGTGTATACCCTATAACGGAAAAGTGATCGATTTAAGAAAACTAATAAATATAAGTTGCTTTTAAATAATCCACCAGTATATATCAAGCATATCCTGGCTGAATACCCGTGGGTTAAAACACACTAATAATGCTGCTGGTCAACAAAGAAAGATTACCAGATTTGCATTCAATTATCGATTCTTACGTAAGAAGCGTACTCACTCAATAATGGTTACAAAGAATTATCGCTCAAGATTTTATCGAGTTAATAATTGCCGCATCGATATTTTATATTGGTCGTGCTTCAATAATCACACATACGATTTTCATTATCGGCTAATAATTCATATTATCTCTAATAATATTATTGGATAAACATTATGTAATAATGTTCAGAAAGTTCCGCCATGAGAGGTTCACATCTAATCATGCCATATAAGAAATTTTATCGAAAGCCCTCTTCCCTGAAACATCAATACAATATCATGATGATTCGAATATTATTTGTGAATAATTAATTATTGATTTATATGATGAGGAAAATATTGATTTTATGTGATATAGATGGAGAAAATTTTTAAACGATAATTGTTAAAATTATATTATCTTCTTTTCCGATAAAATAATTCATTTAAATATATTATTTTAATAATATATTAATCTAGCGATATTTTTACAAATTTAATGTGATATATGAGTATACGAGGAGGAAGAGTATTTTTGTGGCGATTAAATGTTTAAAACATGTTAAATATGCTTCATGGACCCCATTTATCAGACCGAATTTGATTATAAACAGAAAAACGCCTGCTAGGATTTCTACCAATTTCTATTTGAATTTGGAAAACTTTCTTCTGTGAAAGTTGTAGAGAATTGAATTTCTATAAAACTCAAGTGAGATTCGAATTTTTTGACATGAAAAAGGGCTATTTATTGTGAATTATCAAGTTCAAGTTCTAAATAATTGATTTTGGGAGTTTAAATTATTTTGTAGAGAAAACGTTTTTTGCCACATCATTAATATGTGTGGTTGGTGTTTTGACCAAAAGGGCTAAGGAAAATTTGTATAATTATATTAATATTATATTAAATTTTCATTAAATGTTCTAAGTGATTTTCCATATAAATAGCGCTTAGGTTAATTGAAAATCACACCGTAAACTCAAGTTTTCTCTTATTTCTCTCTCGATATTTCGAGCGATTCTTTCAGGAGTATTTTGAGCATACTTGAGTATTGATATACTAACAAGTAAGTTCATTCAAAGACTATATCCACCAAGGTACCATTTCTCGAGGTGTGGATATTATTTTTTTCAGAATGATATTATTTCTTCAATATCATTATAATTCCGAAATGTTGATCCAAGTTTTTATCAAATTTGAACTTTTTTTCAAGTTTCTGGTTACTTATTCACGAAGACTTATTCACGAGTTACTATTCACGAAAGTTATTCACGTAAGCTATTCAAGATGTTTTTATGGAATTTCTATTTTTTTCAAGGCTTCTGATGCTCTGTTATTAGTTTATTATACTGACATCAGACTATTCACGTGATACTCAAGCATCATTCACGATACCACGTATTATTCACCAAAAATAAATTTTCTTCTTTTGTCCAAAATATCTATTTTGGATACTAGCTCGATCAGATCCATGTTTTCGATCATTCTCAATTTTTACATTAACCACATTATTTTTGAGGTATTTTGACGTGATAAAACCAAAGTACTAACTTAATCCTTAATCCTCGTCATTTCTGTTTCACCGGATTCGCTTTTTTAAAAAAAATATTTTCATCATCCTCATTTTAAAATGATGATATTATGGAACATCTTCAGTCTGTAGAAAAAAAAGATTTAATGATTTCTTAAGAATATCTTGCCTATAGTAAAAGATGAATGATTTCTCAAGAATATTCGGCCTCGTAGTGCAAAGATGATCAAAGTTAAAATGTAATACGCAATTAATCGATGAATATCTTCGGCCAGAAAAGATGAATATTTGATTCCGTACGTATATTTGATTGATGTTAGCAGTGATAAAAGATAGATTTATGAACTTTTTAAATTCACATGTAAGATAGAGAGTCGTGATTCTCTACTTAACTCTTCTAATGAATAATTATTTCCGCCATGAGTATTGATTTAAAAATTTGTCAGTCATCAGATTCTATTAGATTTTCCTCATGAAGACTAACGATAATTTGTTTATATTATCCTAGTCATAATATTCTTTCATCATACTACCGAACAGCTCAATTTCTTTTCCTTTTTGTTCCATTTTCTCTGAGGCGGTAGAATATAAATAGTACGAAGCCTGGGGGTATGGAATGATGGTTTTAGAAAGGATTGTTTAGTAGTCCTCACCATTTTTTGTAAAATAATGTATCAATAAAGGTGATGAGGATTTATTTGAGTATGTATATTGTCTGGTAAGATAATATTTGTATTCAAACTCAGCTTTTACCGTCAGTAATAATAAAGTTGAAGTGCTTCTTCGCATCTATTTATTGACACAACTCGTAATAGGTGATGTATACCTATTTTGGGGCGCTAAGGCCATACAAATACCTTAGGGATCCCGTCGTAAACACCACAGACACTTTTTATAAACTTCCTTAGACACTCCTCGTCTGGTATCGCATCAAGTGGTTTTGCTCTTTCACCCACTTAGTCATATAATCAATAAGAATCTTACATTGACGGGTTAACTCGACCTTTTTAGCTTTAGGGTAAATTCTGGTCCCGAATATATCCACCCCCCGCATAACATGCTGGTATAGAGATAAAATCGGTATAACTCTTCCAAGGTCACGCGACCGACCTAATCGATGTGGATTTCATTTTCGCATTTTTCGACATACCCAATGGTTAAATTTCTTTCAAAATTGTAGGCCAATAAGATCCTTTGTCGAAGCACTTTTACGAGCCAAAAGACTTTGGCAATATTATACTGATCACCGCAAATGCTTTATTTAACATCCCAAGATACTCTCTGGCCAATTTGACGACGAAATTCCAAACATTTCAACAATGGTGAGGAAAATGCCAATCGATAGAGATCCCCATCAATATTCATGACTAAATTCGGTACTTGCAGATTTAATCTTCTTTCACAAAGATTTTGATCCAAGGGAAGGACACCATTTGACAAATACCAATGGGGGTCATCCACCATTGCTCGTTCGCTCGGTACACATCAATGCTTCGTATTCTAACACTGGTCACGTAAAATTTCCAAATATACCTATCCGTGAAAACATCCGAGATCTCAGAATTGGCTAGCTTTGACAATGCATCGTAGCTGAATTACCATTATGCTCTATACTCAAAACTCATACGAAGCAAAAAATTCAAGCCAGCCCTTAATTCCGCCAGACATTTGATCATTCGTGTCCACTTAGCTTCAATTTATTCTCCCGTTATCATTGCTTAACTACCAAATCGAGAATCACCCTATAGATAATCAACTCTGCTGGACTTCGAGACTCCTTTTCCAGCCAACGGTCCGTGACATAAAGTAAGACCCCTCAAATTTTAAATAAAAAGGAATTTCCCTTTATTTATTATTTTGAAATAGTAAGTGTCGATTTGATTAACGGAGCGCTATGGTTAAATAACGCAAATATTTTAAAATAAGCAAAGTGGTTATAAAATATTCATTATCGCTTAGAATATTCGCTTCGGTCGTGGAATATTCAGATCGTCAGAATATTCGTATTTACGGCCACAGCCACACGGGGGCCCCATAACGGAAAGTGATCGATGAAGAAAACGACAAATATAAGTTGTTTTAAATAACTACCAGAAGTATATCACTATTATCGGCTTGAATACCCGTGGTTAAAACACACTAATAATGCCATGTAACAAAAAAAAGAGACACCAGATTGCACCAATTATCGATTCTCACGTGAAGAAGGCACTTTTATTAATAATGGTTACGTGAATTATCGCTCAAAGATTTTATCGAAGTTAATAATTGTCATGATCGATATTTTATATCATTGCTTCAATAATCGTCATTACAATAAGATTTTTCATTATCGGCTAATAATTCATATTATCCAATAATATTATTAGATAACATTACTGGGCAATGTCTAGAAAGTTCTTTCAAGGAGAGTTCAATCATCTAATCATGCCAAGTAGTTAAGAAATTCTTATCGAAAGCCCCTCTTTCCTGAACCCGCTCGGGTCACAATATCAGTGATTCGTAATATTATTTGTGAATAATTAATTATTGATTTATATGATGAGGAAAATATTGATTTTATGTGGATATAGATGGAGAAAATTTTTAAATGACAATTGTTGAAAATTAATATTTTATCTTTTCCGATAAAATAATTCATTTAAATATATTATTTTAATAATATATTAATTCTGTGATATTTTTTACAACGAATGTGGGATATATGGAGTATACGAGGAGCAAAGAGTATTTTTGTGGCATTAAATGTTTAAAACATGTTAAATATGCTCATGGGACCCCATTTATCGATCGAAATTTGATTATAAATTCAGAAAATCACCCGCTTGTGGATTTCACAATTTCTATTTGGAATTTGGAAAACTTTCTTCCGCAGTTGTAGAGAATTGAATTTCCTATAAAAACTCGCGAGATTCGAATTTTCTGATGAAAGGGCTATTTATTATGAATTATTGAAGTTCAAGCCTCAAATAATCGATTTTTGGGAGTTTAAATTATTTTCCTTTTGTTAAGAAAAACGTTTTTTGTATTTTTTTGGACATCATTAACATGTGTGGGTCTGGTGTTTTGACCAAAAGGTGGGCTAAGGGAAAATTTGTATAATTATATTAATATTATATTAAATTTTCGCTTTCATGTTTCTAAGCATTTTCCTATAAATAGGTGCTTAAAGTTAATCAAAAATCACACCGTAAACCCAAGTTTTCTCTATTTCTCTCTCGATATTTCGAGCGATTCTGTGAGAGTATTTTGGTATACTTTCGAGTATTGATATACTATGTTTCATTCATTCAAATATATTCCAACCAAGTACCGCTTCTCGAGGTAAGTGGATATTATTTTTTTTCAGAATGATATTATTTCTTCAATATCATTATATCGAAAATGTCGATCCAAGTTTTTATCAAATTTGGAACTTTTTCATGCTTCTGGGGTTACTATTCGCTTGAAGTTACTATTCACGAAATTACTATTCACTTAGTACTATTCATGAGTTACGGTACGTAAGCGCCGATGTTTTTTTTTTTTTGTGGAATTTCTATCTTTGGTGCCTGAGTTACTATTCACGATACTAAGATCATTCACGATACTTAAGACTATTCAATGATACTGCACTATTCAATCAAAATAAAATTTCTTCTTTTCGGTCTAAAATATCTATTTTGGATACTAGCTCGATCAGATCCATGTTTTTGATCATTCTCGAATTTTACACCACTACGATTATTTTGAGGTATTTTCGACGGATAAAACCAAGTACGGTAATCCTTAATCCTTAATCTTCGTCATTTTGTTTCACCGGATTCGCTTTTTTAAAAATATTTTTCATCATCCTCATTTTAAACGATGATATTATGGAATATCTTTACCCTGTAGTAAAAGCATTTAATGATTTCTAAGAATATCTTTACCATAGTCAGCAAAGATGAATGATTTCAAGAATATCTTCGCCCCTAGAAGTAAAAGATGAACAAAGTGTTTAAACGAATACTTAATTAATCGATGAATATCTTATTTCCCTCAGAGTGCAAAGATGAATATTTGATTCCGTATGTATATCGATCATGTTAAGGTGATAAAATGATAGACGATGAACTTTTAAATTCATACATGTAAGATAAGTAGTTTGCATTCTCTACTTAACTCTTCTAATGAATTATTATTTCACTGTAGTAATATTGATTTAAAATTTGTCATTTCATCAGATTCTATTAGATTTTTTCCCTCTCGTCAAGACTAACGATAATTTGTCAGATATTATCTTAGTCATAATATTCTTTTTCATCCGAGCTAGCCGAGCTCACCCTTTTCCTTTTTGTTCCATTTTTCTCGTGAGGCTGAATATAATGGTACGAAGCTCTGGGTAATGGAATGAAGGTTTTAGAAAGGATTGTTTAAGTAGTCCTCACCATTTTTGTAAAATAATGTATCAATAAAGGTGATGAGGATTTATTTGAGTATAGATATCGCTCTGTAAGATAATATTTGTATTCAAACTCGCAGCTTTATCTGTTGTAATAATAAAAGTCAGAATGCTTCGCACTACGATCGACAACCTGCATTGTGTGATGTATACCTATTTTGGGGCGCGCCAAATACCTTAGGGATCCCGGGTTAACAATTATGCACTTTATAAACTTTAGACACTTCGTTCACATTTCGGATCAAGTGGTTTTCAGCTTTCCCCACCCACTTAAATACATAATCAATAAAGAATTGGGCCATGCACGCCTTAACTCGACCTTTAGCTTTTAGGTAATTCGGTCCCTAATATATCCACCCCCAGTACAAAGAAAGGGTATAGGAGATAAAATCGAGTATAACCTTCCGCTGACGTCGATGGGACCCACTATCGAGTCGACATTTTTCGTGATTTCTTGACATACCTCGTAGCTTCTTTTTGAAAATCAGAGGCCAATAAAAGATCCTTTGTCAAGCATACTTTATGAGCCAAAGACTGGCACTATTACGATGATCGCAAATGCCTTTTCTGAGATGAACATCCTAAGAGTATACTCGCTTTCTGGATTTTAACCAAACATTTCAACAACGGTGAGGAAAATGCCAATCGACAGAGATCCCATCAATAAGACTAAAATTATACTCTCAGATTTAATCTTCTTTCACAAGATTTGATCCAAGGAAGGACACCATTTGCCAACACTAACGTAGGGGTCATCCAATGTTTGCTTCGTTCGATACACATCAATGCTTCGTACGTAACACTCGGGTCACGTAAAATTTCCAAATATACCGAATCCGTGAAAAACATCTCAGATCAGAAGGGTTAGCTTCGACAATGCATCTGCAGCTTGAATCATATTACGCCTATAATCAAACTCATATGAAGCGAAAATTGAAGTTGGGTCTTTAATTCCGCGAAATGCTTTCAGCTTAACATCCCAAGAGCATACTTCCGCCTTTCAGACGGAAACCAAACATTTCAACAACGGTGAGGAAAGGTTCAATCGACAGAGATCCCCATCAATAAGACTTAAAATTGCACTTCAGATTTAATCTTTCTTTGCCAAGATTTGATCCAAGGAGGGACACCCATTTGCCAAATACTCAATGTAGGGGTCATCCAACAGCTTCGCTCGCTCGACACATCAATGCCAGGTCGAACACTGGTCACGCCGCGAAATTTCCAAAGATACCGATCCGTGAAAACATCTCAGATCCGTAGTGGCTAGCTTCGACAATGTGCACTCCAATAGCTTGAATCATGCATTACGCTTCATACTCCTAAACCCATACGAAGCTTAAAATTGAAGTCGGTCTCTTTAATTCCGGGCCAGATATTTGATCATTCGGGTTCCACGAAGCCTATAATCTCCCGATAATTGTTTAACTAATTAACCCGAGAATCACTAGCAGATAATCATCACCGGTTGGACTTCAAAGACTTTTCGCCACCTCCATACGTAAGTTAATTTTAAATTTTAAATAAAAAGGAATTTCCTTTATTTATTATTTTGAAATAAGAAGGGGGTCGATTTGATTAATGTGGATAGTTATGTGTTAAATACTTAAATATTTTTAAAATAAGCAAGTGGTTATAAAATATTCATTATCGCTTGAATATTCGTTTAATGTGAATATTCGTATCGCTTTGCAGAATATTCGCATTTACCTGCAAAACGGACCATGTGGGCCCCATAACGGAAAGTGATCAGATGAAGAAACGATAAATATAAGTTGTTTTTAAATAATCTAGTTGAATACATAGTATTATCATCATGGAATAATTCTTGTTAAAACACACTAATACGCTGTCAATTTCAAGAACATACTGTGATGCCACCAATTATTGATTCTCACGTGAAAGAAGGCACTACATCAATAATGGTTGCTGCATTTTATCGAGTTAATATTAACGGCCGTATCGATATTTTATATTGTCAGTTGTTTCAATAATCATTACAATACGCATTTTCATTATCGAAGCAATAATTCATATTATCTCAATAATATTATTAGATAACATTATGGGCAATGTCTAGAAAGTTCGCCTAAGGAGAGGTTTCTAGTCATCTAATCGCACGCAAAGAAGAAGAAATTCTTATCGAAAGCCCTCTTTCCTTGAACTCGCCCGTCACAATATCATTGATTCTCAGAATATTATTTATGAATAATTAATTACTGATTTAGTATGATGAGGAAAATATTGATTTTATGGATATAGATGGAGAAAATTTTTAAAATGACAATTTATTGAAAATTAATATTTTATCTTTTTCCGATAAAATAATTCATTTAAATATATTATTTTAATAATATATTAACTATGATATTTTTTACAAATCGTAATGTGGGATATATGAGTATAATGAGGAGGAAGAGTATTTTTGTGGCATTAAATGTTTAAAACATGTTAAATATGCTCTATGGACCCTATTTATCGACCTAAATTTGATTATATCAGAAAACGCCTCTCTCAAGCCAGGATTTTGGCCACTTCTATTCGAATTTGAAAAAACTTTCCTGCAGTCAGAGAGAATTGAATTTCTATAAAAACTCAAGAGATTCGAATTCTTCCTGAAATGAAAGGCTTATTTATTGCAGAATTATTGAAGTTCTGGTTCAAATAATTGATTTTTGTAGTTTAAATTATTTTTGTTAAGAAAACATTTTTTTGGACATCATTAACATGTGTATATGGTGTTTTGACCTCAAAGGCGCTAAGGAAAATTTGTATAATCATATTAATATTATATTAAATTTTCGCTTGGTTTTCTAAGTGATTTTCCTATAAATAGCATGGGCTTATGTTAGAATCAAAATCACAATTAAACCAAGTTTTCTATTTCTCTCTCCTCATTTTGAGCGATTCTTCGTGAGTATTTTGAGTATACTTTTGAGTATTGGAGACATTTGCAAAGTTCATTCAATAGTATTCCAATGTAAGTAATCGCTTCTTCGCAGGTGGTGGATATTATTTTTTCGTAATGATATTATTTCTTCAATATCAGCTATAATGAAATGCTCAGATCCGTTTTATCAAATTCTGAACTTTTTCATGCCTGCAGCGCTTATTCATGAGTTACTACGAATGTTACTATTCACGAAAGTTGACTATTCACTTGCAGTACCATTCATGTAAGTCGCCAAGACGCTTTTTTTACTGAATTTCATCTTTTGAGCGCTTGAGTTACTTATTCACATATACTATTTGACTATTCACGATACCAAGACTATTCACGATATATTAAGACTATTCACCAAAATAAAATTTCTTCTTTGTCCAAAATATCTATTTTGGATACTAGCCTCGATCAGATCCATTGCTGACCTCATTCTCGAATTTTACACCACTATGATTATTTTTGAGGTATTTTCGGATCGTGATAAAACCAAGTACAATCCTTAACTTAATCTCATTATCATTTGTTTCACCGGATTCGCTTTTTTTAAAAAATATTTTCATCATCTCATTTTAAACGATGATACAATATAGAATATCTTCGCGCAGAAAATAAGTAAAGATTTAATGATTTCTTACTAATATCTTCGCCCGATAAAGGTAAGATGAATGATTTCGCTAATATTTCGCCTCAGAAAGGCAGCACGTACGCAAAATTGAATACGATTAATCGATGAATATCATTTCGGGCCCCGAAAGTAAAGATGAATATTTGATTCCAGATGAGTATCGATTGGGATGTTATTGTGGATAAAAGATGTATCGCATGAACTTTTAAATTCATACACATAAGAGTAGCTTTGCATTCCCCTACTTAACTCTTCTAATGAATTATTATTTCATCCATGAGTATTGATTTAAAATTTGTTGTCTATCAGATTCTATTAGATTTTTTCCCCGTCACAGCACTGAACGATAATTTGTCAGATATTATCCTAGTCATAATATTCTTTTAACGAGCTAGTCGAAAGCTCACCCTTTTCCTTTTGTTCCATTTTCTCGTGAGGCGGTAGATGTAAAAGTACGTAGCATCTGGGTATGGAATGATGATGGTAGAAAGGATCGCTTAAGAGTCCTCACCATTTTTGTAAAATAATGTATCAATAAAGGTGATGAGGGATTTATTTGAGTATAGATATTGCTCTGTAAGATAATATTTAGATTCAAACTCACAGCTTTTACTCGTCAAGCAATAATAAAGTTGTAGCTGCTTCTCTACTCATGTATTGACAACTCGTAATAGGTGATGTATAATCTATTTTGGGGCGCCACAAATACCTTAGGGATCCCGGCCAAAACACCACGTACTTCTTTATAAACTTCTTGATACTCCTTCGTTCAAGCATTTCCACCGGGCGTGTTTTTTGCCTCTACCACTAACATAATCAATAAGAATTCATGACGGCTAACCTCGACCTTTTAGCTTTAGGTACCATTCCCTCCCAATATATCCACCCCCAGACAAAGAAAGGGTATAGGGAGATAAAATCGGAGTATAACTCTTCCTTGGTATTTACGTGGACCTGACTATCGAAATGAGCATTTTTCAGATTTCTCGACATACTTGTACCTTCTTGAAAATCAGAGTGTCAATAAGTATCCTCGTCGTCAAGACTTTTACGAGCCAAAGACTCGCAGCCTATACGATCACCGCAAATGCTCTTCATGAACATCCCGAAGATACTCTTGGCCTTTGGACGGGAACCAAACATTTCAACAACGGTGAGGAAAATGCCAATCGATAGAGATCCCCATCAATAAGACTAAAATCGTACTTCGAGATGAATCTTCACAAAGATTTGATCCCAAGGAAGGACACCATTTGCCAAATACTCAATGTAGGGGTCATCCAATGGGCCTTGCTCGCTCGATACACATCAATGCTTCAGGTCAACACTGGTCACGTAAAATTTCCAACATATACCATCCGTGAAAAAACATCCAAGATCTGAAGTGGCTACAGCTTCTTACAATGACCTCCAGCTTGAATCTGTTGGCATGCTCTATACTCAAACCATATGAAGCCAAAAATTGAAGTTGGTCTCTTAATTCCGCAAATGCTCTTCAGAAATAACATCCCAAGAGCATACCTTGCCTTCTGGGACCAAATCCAAACATTTCAACAACGCAAGTGAGTGAAATGCCAATCGACAGAGATCCCCATCAATAAGACTAAAAATCGCACTTTCAGTATTTAATCTTCTTGCCAAAGATTTGATCCCAAGGAACACACATTCGACAAATACTCAGGGGTCATCCAACAAGCTGCTCGGCTCGATACACATCAATGCTTCGTAGGTAACACTTCGTCACAAGAAAATTTCCAAATATACCGATCCGAAAACATCTTCAGATCCAGAGGCTAGCTAGCTTCGACAATGCATCCAAGTAGCTGAATTAATATTACGCTCTATACCTAAACTCATATGAAGTTTAAAATTCAAGTTTGGCTCTTTAATTCGCCAGATATTTGATCATTCTGGCCCCACGAGCTTCATAATCTCCCGATAATCATGAACGCACCAACCCAGTAATCACTATAGATAATCAACTGCTGACTTCGAGACTCTTTTGCCAAACGGACATTACATGTAAGACCCCAAATTTTAAATAAAAAGGAATTTCTTTATTTATTATTTTGAAATATAAGGGTTGATTTGATTAATGTGATAAGCTATGGTTAAATACGCAAATATTTCAAAATAAGCAAGTGGTTATAAAATATTCATTATCGCTTGTGAATATTCGTTGGTCGCGGGAATATTCAGACCGCTTGGGAATATTCATTTACTCACAGCCTTTGTGTGGCCCCATAACTGAAAGCCGATCGATGAAGAAAACGACATAAATATAAGTTGTTTTAAATAACTACAGAATAGTTGGCATCAAGTATAATCGCTGAATACCCGCAGGTTAAAACACACTAATACGCTAGTTGTTGAACAAAGAAGACACCAGATTGCACCAATTATTGATTCTTACGTAGAAGGCACTTACTCAATAATGGTTACAAAGAATTACTTGCTCAAAGTATTTTATCGAAAGTTAATAATTGCCGATTGATATTTTATATCACCGTTGTTTCAATAATTGTCATTACACAAAGATTTTCATTATCGGCTAATAATTCATATTATCCAATAATATTATTAGATAACATTATTGGGCAATGCTCTAAAAGTTCGCCTCAAGGAGAGGTTTCATCACCTAATCATACGCCAAGAAGAAGAAATTTTATCGGAAAGCCCCCTTTCCTGGAACCACCGGTCATTAATATCAGATTCTAATATTATTTAGAATAATTAATTATTGATTTATATGATGAGGAAAATATTGATTTTATGTGATATAGATGGAGAAAATTTTAAAATGACAATTGTTGAAAATTAATATTTATATTTTTTCTCGATAAAATAATTCATTTAAATATATTATTTTAATAATATATTAACGGTGATATTTTTACAACGTAATGTGGGATATATGAAGATACGAGGAGGAAGAGTATTTTGTGTAGCATTAAATGTTTAAAACATGTTAAAGATGTCTATGGGACCCCATTTATCGACCGAAATTTGATTATAAATTGAAAATCGCCTGCTTGTGGATTTCTTGGCCAATTTCTATTTGGAATTTGGAAAACTTTCTTCCTGCAAAGTTGTAGAGAATTGAATTTCCTATAAAAAGCCAAGCGAGATTCGAATTTTCCGATGAAAGGGCTATTTATTATGAATTATTGAAGTCTCAAGTTCAAATAATTGATTTTTGGAGTTTAAATTATTTTTTGTTAAGAAAAACATTTTTGTATGTTTTTTGATCATTAACATGTGTTGGCTGGTGTTTTCAGATTTCTGCAAGGTGGGCTAAGGAAAATTTTATAATTATATTAATATTATATTAAATTTTCGCTTTGGTGTTCTAAGCATTTTCCTATAAATAGGTGCTTAGGTGTAATCGAAAATCACACCGTAAATCAAGTTTTCTCTCTCTCTCGATATTTTCAGAGCGATTCTTTGTGAGTATTTTCGAGATACTTGAGATTGCTATACAAGCAAGTTCATTCAAGATTATATCCCGTGTTTCAACTGGCAGATCGATCTTCGAGGTAAGTGGATATTATTTTTTTCAGTAATGATATTATTTCTTCAATATCATTATAATCGAAATGTCGATCCGAAGTTTTATCAAATTTGAACTTTTCATGTCGCTGGGTTACTATTCACGAGTTACTATTCACGAAGTTACTATTCACGAAGTTACTATTCACGAAGTTACTATTCACGGTTACTATTCACGAAGATTCACGGGTTTTTTGTGGAATTTCTATCTTTTGGTGCTCTGAGTTACTATTCACGATACTTGAGACTATTCACGATACTCAGACTATTCACGATACTGGCACTATTCACCAAAAATAAAATTTCTTCTTTTCGTCCAAAAATATCTATTCCGGATACTAGCTTGATCAGATCCATGTTTTGACTCATTCTCGAATTTTACAATTCACTATGATTATTTTTGAGGTATTTTCGAACGGATAAAACCAAGTACTAATCCTTAATCCTTAATCCTTTCTATTTTGTTTCAATCGGATTCGCTTCTTTAAAAAATATTTTCATCATCCTCATTTTTAAATGATGATATTATGGAATATCTTCGCCCAGTAAAAAAGATGAATGATTTCTAAGAATATCTTCGCTCAGATAAAGAAAGCAAAGATGAATGATTTCTCAAGAATATCTTCGCCCAGAGCAAAGATGAAAAAAGTGTTTAAATGAATACTGACTAATCGATGAATATCTTCGGCCTCAGAGTAAAAGATGAATATTTGATTCCAGATGTATATCGATTGATGTTACAGGATAAAATATCGATTTATGAACTTTAAATTCATATATGTAAGATAGTAGTTTCGTATTCTCTACTTAACTCTTCTAATGAATTATTATTTCCGTCCGTAAGTATTGATTTAAAATTTGTTGTCTATCAGATTCTATTAGATTTTTCCCTCGTCAAGACTAACGATAATTTGTCAGATATTATCTTAGTCATAATATTCTTTATCGAGCTAATGAGCTCACCCTTTCCTTTTTGTTCCATTTTTCTTCTCAGAGGCGAGAATATAAATAGTACTAGCTCTGGGTATTGGAAATGAAGGTTTTAGAAAGGATCATTTAGTAGTCCTCACCATTTTTGTAAAATAATGTATCAATAAATGTGATGAGGATTTATTTGAGTATAGATATCGCCTGTAAGATAATATTTGTATTCAAACTCACGCTTTACTGTTGTAATAATAAAGTTGTAGTTGCTTCGCATTCATGTATTGACAACTCGTAATGGGTGATGATACCTATTTTGGGGGCGCATACAAGGCTATTTTAAGCTTAAAATTTAGGATCCCGGGCTAAACTTTGGGAGACTTTATAAACTTTAGACAAAAGTCTACCACTTGGGTTTATAGGATCGGATCAAGTTGGGGTTTTGATATATGTGATATAATCATTAGAACTATTCATTTAATGCTATTATCGACAATTTAGTTTAGGTAATCATCGGGTCCCAATAATCTAATGCATAAAGATTATAACGAAATATGGTAGTATAACTCTTCAGATTACCAACGATTTATGGAACGACCAACTGTAGATACATGGAGCTTGGAAATGTAGGCACGCTTATTCGGTTAGATTGAACCTTCGTGGGTCTATACGATACTTGAAGACGTTTTCTTCATGAAAATAGATAATTAATGAAAAGATTCGATAAGACCCCTCAAATTTTTAAATAAAAAGGAATTTCCTTTATTTATTATTTTGAAATAGTAAAGGGTTGATTTGATTAATGTGATAAGTTATGGGTTAAATACGCAAATATTTCAAAATAAGCAAGTGGTTATAAAATATTCATTATCGCTTTGAATATTCGTTGGTCGTGGAATATTCGTATCGCTTGTGGAATATTCGTGATTTACCACAGCAGCCATGTGTGGGCCCCATAACTAAAAGCGATCGATGAAGAAAACGACAAATATAAGTTGTTTTTAAATAACTACAGAAGTTGTTATATCAGTATCATCGCTGAATACCCTTGGTTTAAAACACACTAATACGCCATTGTTTGAACAAGAAGATACCAGATTGCACCAATTATTGATTCTTACGTAAGAAGGCACTACTCAATAATGGTTACGTGAATTATCGCTCAAGATTTTATCGATTTAATAATTGTCGCGCCTGATATTTTATATCATCGTTGTTTCAATAATCACATTACACAAGATTTTTTTCATTATCGGCTAATAATTCATATTATCCTAATAATATTATTAGATAACATTATTGGCAATGTCTAGAAAGTTCTGCTTAAGGAGAGGTTTGGTCACCTAATCAAGGCCACCAAGAAGAAGAAATTTTATCGAAAGCCCCTCTTCCTTTTAACCGCCTCGTCACAATATCATGATTCTCAGAATATTATTTGTGAATAATTAATTATTGATTTATATGATGAGGAAAATATTGATTTTATGTGGATATAGATGGAGAAAATTTTAAAATGACAATTGTTGAAAATTAATATTTTATCTTTTCCGATAAAATAATTCATTTAAATATATTATTTTAATAATATATTAATGGTGATATTTTTACAAATCGAATGTGGATATATGAGTATACGAGGAGGAAGAGTATTTTTGTTGCAATAAATGTTTAAAACATGTTAAATATGCTCATGGACCCCATTTATCGACCGAAATTTGATTATAAATTTGTAAAATCGCCTGCGCTTGTGGATTTCTGGCCAATTTCTATTTGAATTTGGAAAACTTTCTTCTGCAAAGTTGTAGAGAATTGAATTTCCTATAAAAACTCAAGAGATTCGAATTTTCTGATGAAAGGGCTATTTATTATGAATTATTGAAGTTCAAGTTCAAATAATTAATTTTTGAAGTTTTAATTATTTTATTTAAGAAAAACGTTTTTTTGTTTTTTTGGACATCATTATATGTGTGGTTGGTGTTGATGAATTCAGATGGTCTAAGGTGGGCTAAGAAAATTTGTATAATTATATTAATATTATATTAAATTTTCTGCTTGGTGTTCTAAGCATTTTCCTATAAATAGGTGCTTAGGTTAGAATTGAAAATCACACCGTAAACCCAAGTTTTCTCTATATTATTTCGAAAGCGATTCTTGTGAGTATTTTGAGTATACTTTGAGTATTGCTATACTCTGCAAGTTCAAGTCATAAGACTATATCCCAAAGATTCAAATTAAGACTGATCTTCGAGGTAAGGATATTATTTTTTTTCAGAATGATATTATTTCTTCAATATCATTATAATCAAATGTCGATCCAAGTTTTTATCAAATTTGAACTTTTTCATGCTCTGGGTTATTATTCATGGGTTACTATTCACGAGTTACTATTCACGAAGTTACTATTCATGAAGTTACTATTCACGAGTTACTATTCACGAGTACTATTCATGGTCGGAAGATGTTTTTGTGGAATTTCTATCTTTTGGTGCTGAGTTACTTATTCACGATATATTTAGACTATTCACGATACTAAAGACTATTCACGATACTTGCATGACTATTCAATTTAAAATAAAATTTCTTTTTCATCTAAAATATCTATTCGGATACTAACTCGATCAGATCCATGTTTTGATCATTCTCAATTTTACACCACTATGATTATTTTTGAGGTATTTTGGACGTGGATAAAACCAAGTACTTAATCCTTAATCCTTAATCCTTGTCATTTTGTTTCACCGATTCGCTTTTAAAAAATATTTTCATCATCCCCGCCTTAAATGATGATATTATGGAATATCTTTAGCCCAGAGTAAAAGATGAATGATTTCTTAAGAATATCTTCGGCCCAGAAATGCAAAGATGATGAATGATTTCAAGAATATCTTCGTCTGTAGCAGCAAAGATGAATCGTGTTTAAATGAATACGACTAATCGATGAATATCTTCGCCCAGAAGTGCAAAGATGAATATTTGATTCCGATGTATATCGATTGATGTTACAGTGATAAAAGATAGACGATGAACTTTAAATTCATACATGTAAGATAGTAGTTTGCATTCTCTACTTAACTCTTCTAATGAATTATTATTTCACCATGTAATATTGATTTAAAATTTGTCGCCTATCAGATTCTATTATATTTTTCCTCACAAGACTAACGATAATTTGTCAGATATTATCTTAGTCATAATATTCTTTATCGAGCTAGTTGAGCTCACCTTTTCCTTTTTGTTCCATTTTTCTCGTGAGGCTAGAATATAATGAGTACCGCAGCCTGGGTAATGGAATGAAGGTTTTGTAAAGGATCGTTTAGTAGTCCTCACCATTTTTGTAAAATAATGTATCAATAAATGTGATGAGGATTTATTTGAGTATAGATATCGCCTGTAAGATAATATTTGTATTCAAACTCACAGCTTTTATCGTTGTAATAATAAAGTCAGAGTTAAGCTTCATATCATGTATCGACAACCCGTATCAGTGATGTATACCTATTTTGGGGGCGCCACATACTGGTATCGTAGCTTAGGATACGATCTCTCCAAGTGAGATCGGGAATAGAATCAGAGGGAGAGACGAGTAAATCCTTCGCTAAGCAGTGTCCTACCTAAGCTTATTTGTTAGTCGGTCAAGATATAGGGATATTATGTGATATATCGATTTCCTTAATTAACCCTTGTTTTACGACAAAGATTTGAGAATGTCGAATCGAGAATATTAACAATGGAAATGAGACCGTGGAGACGCTCAGACTCACCAACGAGGAGAACGTGCAACAGTCGGGCAATGTTCCTCCCGCGAACAACACCATCGAGCGTATGATGAACGAGGATGTTTAGAAGTTTTTTGCGCTCACGCAAAATCGCATTTAGGGAGACTCGTGTTCAAAATACAGAGGAAATGATAAGAATTACCAAGTTGTCACAAATGCAAGCAGCTCAAAGAGTCAGACCACCGTAATTTAAGGGAAAGCCGATCCGATCACGCATGAAACACGGGTCAAACAAATTACCAAGATATTCGATGTCTGGGATGCACGGAGGAACAGAAGGTTCCATTCGCCACCTTTATGTTCCGTGCGGTGGCGTATCATCGGTGGGAGTCTGTGTTGCACTCCATCCACCAAGACTCAAAGATGTCTTGGGAGACGCTTTCAGAATTATTTAATGACAAATACTTTCCCGAAAGTGTTCGCTATACGGGCGGAAGTGGAGTTCATCGATTGGAACAAAACAACACGACGGTCTCAAGACGAGGCAAAGTTTGCAGAGTTATCCAGTTCAGACCTCATTCAGGTGGAGAATGAGGAACGATGACGCGGATGTTTCTTAGAGGTTCAAACCCTAAGATACGCCAAGATCTCATTTCTCATAAATTTTCTCTATTCAGATGTTGTTAAATGGCTCAATTATTGTGAGCGAGATAACGAGTACCTGGCCAACCGAGGGACCACAACCAGATCGTATCGTAGATAAAGCAACAATGTAATAATGATAACTCATGAGAAAGAAATGACGGACAAAAATGGTAACCACTCGTGGTAATCACGGCCATGAAAATGTAAGAAGTTGAGTCGAGGAGATTTTAAAGAGGAGATTTAACAACGACTATGTGAAGACGACAAGGCCAAGAAAGAATCGGTTCTATGGAGGAGAACGACCACCCCATTATATGCTACAAATGCGAAAAGAGGGATATATCACCAAACCGCCCACAACAGCTCAAGGTATGCTATAATTGTGGAAAGGAAGGACATATCGCCGAGATCAGACAAAGAATAAAACCTAGTTCAATGGGGACGGTGACTCAAAAGATCGTCCTGTAAAAGTCAAAGTCAACGATTCCGGAAGAGCGCTTTGTCAGATCGGGTCATAATGCGAGGAACCCAAACGAGGTGATCACGGTAAGCTATTTATAAATTCTCATAAGTTTATACCTTACTTGATACCGGTTACCCATTCATTTATCTCTCCCGCATGTGCTCAACGCTTAAACTCGACCGAGAAATTGGACTTCGACCTATCTCGTGGAAACTCCGCTAGAGAAACTTTCATCACATCCACCGCTTATAAATCTTGCTTGATTCAAGTCGGCACCATTACCTTACCCGCTGACCTTATCTCTTTAAAGATACTTGCTTTTGATGTGATTTTAGGGATTGATCGTTAACTACTCATCATGCCAAAATTGATTGTTTTCGTAAGGTCATTAGTTTTCATATTCCTAACCAACCTCGTTGATTTAATTCAAGCAACTAAACCATTAAAATCAATCACCGCCATATCTAATCATAAAGCTATTCGCTTATTAAAAACGGATGTCAAGCTTTCTTAGCCCATGTTATGGATTTGAATAAAGACACGCCAAATTTGAATAATATTCCCGTTGTTATCGACTTTCCCGACGATTTCAAGAACTTCCTGCCTACCCCTGTAACGTGAAGTCAATTTTATCGATCTTCAACCCGCACAAAGCCCATTTCTAAAACCCCATATCGAATGGCTCCTATTGAACTTCAGAGTTAAAGGTCCAACTACAGTGAATTGTTGGACATCTGGCTTCATTCTGGCCCAAGACATCTCCTCGGGTGCTCCTGCTTTATTCAGAAAGAAGAAAGACGGAGTATGCGACTTCAGATTGACTATCGAATCGAACCATGTCACCATCAAGAATAGGTATCCTCACCTCGATTGATGACTTGTTTGACCAAATATGCAGCAAGGCACAATTCTTTTCAAAATCGATTCGCTCGATATCATCACCAAGATTAGAACCGAGGATATTCCAAAGACCGCCTTCAACCCTCAGACGGGCATTATGAATTTTTAGTCATGTCTTTCTGACTAACTAATGCTCCTCGCGGCTTTTCATGGATATGATGAACCGAGTATTCAAGGAATATTTGATCAATTCGTTGTTGTTTTTATCATGACATCCTCATATATATTCCAAAAGCCGTGAAGATCATGAGCACCATTTGAAGTCGGTACTCTAAAGGCTTCGTGAAAACCAACTATATGCCAAATTGAAGAAATGCGAGTTCGCTCGAGGAAGTAGCATTCCTCGGGCACGTGGTGTCGAAACACGGAGTATCCGCTGATCCCGATCAAGATCAAGCAATACAAAGTCAGAGCAACCAAGCTTTCCATGATCAAGTACGAGCTTTTTGGGCTTAATGGTTATTATCGAGATTCGTGGAAGGGTTTTCTCTAATCGCTACTCCATTAACTCAATTTAACTCCTAAGGATACAAAATTGCTTGGAGCCAAGAATGCGAGAAAGTTTCCAAGAGCTTAAGAGAGACTTATTTCTAAGACTGCTCTAACAATACCATCCGTTCTTGATGGATTTGTTATCTACAAATGATGCTTCGTGCAAAGGGTTGTGGATGTGTTCTCATGCAACGGGGAAAGTCATAGCCTACGCCTCATGACAACTTAAAGAGTATGAGAGGAATTATCCTACTCATGATCTAGAGTCAAAGCAATGCTTTCGCTACTAAAATATGGAGGCACTATCTATACGGGGAGAAAGTGGAGATATATTCGCACCATAAAAGCCTTAAATATTTCTTCACTCAAAAGAACTCAACACGCTAAAATGCCGACGCTGCTCGAGCTATTGAAAGACTACGAACCACACTATTCAATACCATCCTCGTAAAGTTTAACGCCAGTAGCCGACGCATCGAAAGTAGAAGATCATATGCGGAACGAAAAGCGATGATGTCAAGTATACGACAGAGCCAACTTTAATAGAAAAGTTAAGGTCGCTTGCCACCCAATTCTTGAGCCGATGCGTATGAAGAAGAAAGTACAAGAAGGAGCTATTCCTAAGTTTAGAATCGATGAAGAAGGAATACTTCGAGTCCACTCTGACTTTCAGGTTCCTAACGACTGATTCAAGTACAAGATTACGATGGAGGCACACAATACGCCATTTGCAATCCATCCTCGAAGTACTAAATGTATCGTGATCTTCTACATACATTTTGGTGGAACAATACGAAGAGAGATTGCAAAGTTTATCTCGATGTGTTTAACTCATGCTAACGGTAAAGGCGGAGCATCTTGTACCTAAGGGTCCGCTGCAGAACCACTCGAGATTCCTAATGGAAGTGGGAACACATTACTATGGATTTCACTTTGGTCTTCCTACTACGCTTTCAAGGCATCAATGCTATTTGGGTTATCATTGATAGATTAACCAAGTCTCGCTTATTTCTTGCCGACACGGAGACTTATTCCTCGAACGCCTTGGCTAGATGTACGACGTGAATGAGATTGTGAGGTCAGTATGGCATGCCCAGATCCATAGTTTCGGATCGTGACCCAAGATTCACTTCAAGATTTTAAGGTTAGCTTAAAAAGCTATGGGCACGGATTTACATTTAGTTCGCATACCCATCCCCAAACTGGACGGACAATCGTAGAGGACTATTCAAACTCTCAAGATTTATTAAGACTCGTGGTCCTAGACTTCAAGGCAGCAAGTGATAAGTATTTACCATCAGTGGAATTCTCCTACAACAACAAAGCTTATCGCAAGTATAGTGTGGGCTCCATTCAAGCATTATATGGACGAAAAAATGTCGCTTCCCAATATGTTGGGATGAGGGGTGAAGCAACATTGTTGGGACCCGAAAGTTAGTACGTATGACTCACCGAAAAGATCCAAATGATTCGACAACGATACAAACCAAGACAAGATCGACAAAAGAGTTATGCGATCTTCATCGAAAGGACGGGAATTTAATGTAGGGATCATGATTGTCATGAGTCGCTTCCACGGAAGGGAGTTACAAGATTTGGGAAGAGAGGAAAGCTCAATCCACGCATTTATCGGGTCCATTTCAAATTCTCGACCGAGTAGGAAATGTAGCCTATAGACTCACAAGCACTCCGAGTATGTCTCGTGTTCATAATGTGTTTCATATATCCGCATTTCAGAATATGTGAAAGACCCAACCACGCTATCGAAAGTTAGAACCGACGAGATAAAATCAAGACTTAACGTATTTGAGGAGGTACCGCCAAGATCTTGATAGAAGGAGCATGTCCTACGCCAAGAAAGGTCATACCACAAGTTAAAGTTTTGTGGAGGAATCATGCTATAGAGGAAATGACCCGAATTGAAACGGAAACGAAAGCGAGGTATCCTCACCTTTTCAAACACTGTGTACGTACGCCAATTTCGAGATTTAAATTTCATAAGGAGGGAGGTCAAAGACCTCAAATTTTTAAATAAAAAGGAATTTCCTTTATTTATTATTTTGAAATAAGTAAGGGTCGATTTGATTAATGTGATAGTTATGGTTAAATACGCAAATATTTCAAAATAAGCAAGTGGTTATAAAATATTCATTATCGCTTTGGAATATTCGTCAATCGTGGAATATTCGCATCGCTTTGTGAATATTCGCATTTACTACGCAGCAATGCATGTGGGCCCCATAACTGGAAAGCGATCGATGAAGAAAACGACAAATATAAGTTGTTTTAAATAACTACAGAGAGTTGTTACCAAGTATCACTGGCTGAATACCCTTCGTATGGTTAAAACACACTAATACGCTATTGTTGAACAAAGAAGATACCAAGATCGCACCAATTATTGATTCTTACGTAAGGCAGAAGGCACTACTCAATAATGGTTACAGAATTACCGCTCAAAGATTTTTATCGAAAGTTAATAATTGTCGCGCTGATATTTTATATCATCATTGCTTCAATAATCACACACAAGATTTTTTCATTATCGGGCTAATAATTCATATTATCCTAATAATATTATTAGATAACATTATTGGCAATGTCTAGAAAGTTCTGCCTCAAGGAGAGGTTTGGTCACCTAATCATGCTACCAAGAAGAAGAAATTTTATCGAAAGCCCTCTTCCCGGAACCGCCTCGTCATTGCATTATCAGGATTCTCGTAATATTATTTGTGAATAATTAATTATTGATTTATATGATGAGGAAAATATTGATTTTATGTGGATATAGATGGAGAAAATTTTAAATGACAATTGTTGAAAATTAATATTTTATCTTTTTCTCGATAAAATAATTCATTTAAATATATTATTTTAATAATATATTAACTATGATATTTTTACAAATCGAATGTGGGATATATGAGTATACGAGGAGGAAGAGTATTTTTGTTGCAATAAATGTTTAAAACATGTTAAACATGTTGGTGGACCCCATTTATCGACCGAAATTTGATTATAAATGTAAAATCGCCTCCGCTTGTGGATTTCGGCCAATTTCTATTTGGAATTTGGAAAACTTTCTTCTGCAAAGTTGTAGAGAATTGAATTTCCTATAAAAACTCGCGAGATTCGAATTTTCTGATGAAAGGGCTATTTATTATGAATTATTGAAGTTCAAGTTCAAATAATTAATTTTTGGGAGTTTTAATTATTTTATTTAAGAAAAAACGTTTTTTGTTATCCCACATGTGATAACATGTGTGCTGAATTCAGTTGTTCTAAGGTGGGCTTGAATTTTTGTATAATTATATTATTATTTTATTAAATTTTCTCGCTTTGTTCTAAGATTTTCCTATAAATAGGTGCTTAGGTTAGAATTGAAAATCACACCGTAAATCAAGTTTTCTCTCTATATTATCGAGTTTATTCTTGTGAGTATTTTGAGTATACTTTGAGTATTGCTATATTATGCAAGTCCAAGTCATAGCCTATATCCTAAGTTTCTAATTGTAAGACGATCTTCGAGGTAAGTGGATATTATTTTTTTCAGAATGATATTATTTCTTCAATATCATTATAATCGAAATGTTGATCCAAGTTTTTATCAAATTTGAACTTTTTCATGCTCTGGGTTACTATTCATGGGTTACTATTCATGAGTTACTATTCACGAAGTTACTATTCATGAAGTTACTATTCACGAAAGTTACTATTCACTTAGTACTATTCATGGTTATGAAGATGTTTTTGTGGAATTTCTATCTTTTGGTGCTCTGAGTTACTATTCACGATATAAGACTATTCACGATACTGACTATTCACGATACTTGACTATTCAATTTAAAAAAATAAAATTTCTTCTTTTCGTCTCTAAAACATCTATTCGATACTAACTCGATCAGATCCATGTTTTGATCATTCTCAATTTTACACCACTATGATTATTTTTGAGGTATTTTTGACGTGGATAAAACCAAGTACGAATCCTTAATCCTTAATCCTCGTCATTTTGTTTCACCGATTCGCTTTTTAAAAAATATTTTTCATCATCCCTCACCTTAAACTGATATTATGGAATATCTTCGATGATATTATGATTTCTTAAGAATATCTTCGGCCTCAGAGTGCAAAGATGAATGATTTCTCAAGAATATCTTCGCCCAGAGCCAGCAAAAAGATGAACAAAGATGAATGATTATCTTTCGAATATATTTGATTCTAGATGATATCCAATGTAGTGGATAAAAGATAGACGATGAACTTTTTAAATTCATACATGTAAGATAGTAGTTTATTCTCTACTTAACTCTTCTAATGAATTATTATTTCACCGTAATATTGATTTAAAATTTGTCGTCTATCAGATTCTATTATATTTTTCCTCACAAAGACTAACGATAATTATGTCAGATATTATCTTAGTCATAATATTCTTTATCGAGCTAGTTGAGCTCACCCTTTTCCTTTTGTTCCATTTTTCGTGGAGGCTAGTAATATAGCTTTAAAGTATTTAGCCTGCATGGAATGAAGGTTTTAGAAAGGATTGCTTAGTAGTCCTCACCATTTTTGTAAATTAATGTATCAATAAATGTGATGAGGATTTATTTAAGTATATATATTGCCTGTAAGATAATATTTGTATTCAAACTCACAGCTTTATCGTTGTAATAATAAAGTTGTAGTTGTTTCCATCTATGTATTGACAACTCGTATCAGTGATGTATAATTTTTGTATATTATCAAATAGACCAGATCAATAGTGACCATCGACTTACCAATTCGAGATAAGATCAATATAGATCAAAAGGACCTCATTACCATCGAATGGGCCAACGAGTCCTACCATACCTCCTTACACCATAAAGTGACCTTAGACAAATAGACCAGATCAATAAAGATGACCATCGACTTACCACCCTCGATAAGATCAATATAGATCAAAAGGACCTCGGGCTACCATCGAACGGCCAAATGAGTCCTACCATACCTCCTTACACCATAAATGACTTTTAGACAAATAGACCAGTGATCAATTATGAAAAGTGACCTTTTATTGATAACGAACAATCGTAGGTATGACTTCCCAGAACCGACTTAATCTTTATTGAAAATATTTCAAGCCCGCGCCAAAGATGCCAAGTATTCTCGATCTCTAACCATCGAGTTTTTAACCGATAAGTACCGGCTTGCATTTCTCGATCACTTCTATACGGCCCTTCCCAGCCTTCTAAGATTAGCTTTTCCGTGTTTTTGAGGCGTAGAGGCTTTTGGCTTCTATGATCGAAGTCTCCTACTTCAATCTACGAAGTTTGACCCTTTGTTGTAAATGTTTGGCCACCCTTCATCGATAAGCACCCACCTGAGCAAAGCTTCCTCTCCGACTTCTTCTAAAGCAGGTCCAAGTTAGCTTTCAGTCCCTTCGTCAGATTTCTTTGAATCGATTTCACCAAGACTTGAGATCCGATTTCGATCGGGACTAAGGCATCGCACTATAGCCAATCGAAAGGGCTAATCCCGTAGTAGTCCTCGTGTAGTTTAAGATGCCCACAAAGACGCCAAGAATTCTTCCGCCATCTCCCTTAGCTTTCATCCAATCTACGCTGATTCCGCTCAACAACATTCCCGTTGGTCACCTCGACTTGCCCATTCGACCGTGGATGAGCCATGTAAGTCTTCTTTGTGTTGAATCCTCAGATCATTCAAAAATTCTTCAAATTTTGAACTCCATTTAACCAAGGCCCGCCGTCCGATATCAACACCTTAGTGGATCCCGGGTTAAACACCATGCACTTTTTATAAACTTCGTGCACTCCTGTTCCAAGTATCGAATCAAGTGGTTTTGCTTCCACCCACTTAGTCATATAATCAATAAAGAACTACGATTTAAGTCGACCGACCTTTAGCTTTAGGTAACTGGCCCCAATATATCCACCCCCATATAAATAAGGGTATAGAGAGATAAATCGAGTATAGTTTTCCTATATCAATGGGATCGGACTATTAATCTGCATTTTTACATTTCTTGACATATTCTCGTAGCTTTTTTGAAAATCAGAGGCCAATAGTATCCTCGTCGGTACTTTATGAAGCCAAAGACTCTGCGCCACATACGATCACCGTAGAATACCTTCGTTAACCTCCCCAAGAGCATACTTCTACTTTGGACGGAACCAAACATTTCAACAACGGTGAGGAAAACGCCAATCGACAGAGATCCCCATCAATAAGACTAAAATTGGCACTTTGTATTTAATCTTCTTTCACAAAGATCCGATCCGGGCGAAGGACGCCATCCGCCAAATACTCACGTAGGGTCATCCAACAAGCTAGATCGCCGATACACATCACCGCTTCCGGTCAAACACTGTCACGAAAACTTCCAAATATACCATCCGTGGAAAACATCAAGATCAGAGAGGCCTACCGACAATGCACTCTAAGAATAGAATTGTCATTACGCCTATGCTCAAACTCATACGGTTTAAATATCAAGTTCATTCTTAATTCCGCCAGATATTTGATCATCCGGTCCCACGAGCTTCATAATCTCCCGACAACCGCTTAACGACCAATCGAGAATCACTATATAATCAACTTTGACTTCGAGACTCTTCTTCGCCAATTCCACACCGCTAATACCGCTTCAGACTTCAAATTTCATTGTTCGCTTGCTTTAAACCCAACTCATGGCTCATTGACTCAATCCTCCCGGACTTATTAAATAATTCCGCGCCCACTAACAAATATCATCGAGATCCATCTCGTGATACAAATGGCCCACGCCTTTCTCGACCTCATCAAGAACGCCAAACGCCTCGATCAAGATTCACCGCAACTCAGATTCGCTTCGCTGAACGAGCATTCTACTATAAAGTCACCAGTGCTTGGCTTTTGATGGCGCTCGGACGATACTCGATAAAAAATCGATAACTCCATAGTCCACGCCGCTAGTCTCGCCCGAACCTCCTCTGCTTGCCCATCACCTTCTTCTTCAATGGTCGATCCGCAGATTTATCAGAGTCGATTTTGAAAATATTTCACAAGCTTTCACCGCAATTATTAAAGCAAAGGCAAATTTCAATATTCGACACCTGTTTCAAAGATCTCGTAGACGGGTCGATATAATAGACCTCGATGTCGCTTCCCACCGATCTCCCCAACCAACACCGCCCAACTACCAATGAACTTGGCCGCAAGGTACAAATATAAGGTCTCTCATCAAAGGCTTTTTACTAATAAAGGAGCGTAAGATGATATGTCTTTATGCTGAAAGCGCTTTCACACTCAAGTCCATCGAACGCCTTCGCATTCTTCTATTCCCCTTCAATGTGTCAAAGAAAGGAAGGCATCTTCCCGCAGATTCGCGATTTAACCTCCTCAAAGCCGCAATCCTACCAATCGACGCTGACGCCCTTGAACGACCGAGGAGTCTTCATGTCAAGAATGGCCCGGATCTTCCCCGGATTGGCCTCGATGCCCTCCTCGATCGACTCAGATAACCTTAAACTTTCCAAAGACCGAGGCCGAAAGTACATTCGGCCGATTGAGTCTCAATCGACGATAACGGATACCTAAAGCATTCCTCCGTGTCGTCTAAATGCTTCAATCAGATACTCTTCACGATCATGTCATCTACATAAACCTCCATGTTCTCCCCACCGCCTCATCAAGATGAAGTTCATCATTCTTCGTAGGTAGCTCCAAGATTTATAAGGGCCAAAAGTCATTTTTTATAAAGCATACACCGAATCTGTGTAATGAACGCCGCCTTTGAAACGCCTTCTTTTCAGACATGGATATTTGATGATAACCTCAAAAGCATCCATAAAGCTTAGTAATGCATACCCCAAGCAGCATCGATGAGTCGATCGACATGGGGCGTAGGATAAAGTCCTTCTGACAAGCTTTGTCGAGATCGGTAGTAGTCGATGCAAACCCGCCACTTTCCATTCGCTCGCACTAACACCACATTTGCTATCCATTCTGGTAATCAATTTCGTAGATGAAGTCGCCAGCCTAGCAATTTCGCAACCTCTTCATCGATGATCTTCGCCGCCTCGAGCAAATATCCGCTTCTTCTCGACGAACCGCTTTTTCAAGGATCTATCTCCGCTTATGCTCAAAGAACCTTTCTACTAACTCCCTGTATGCTCTTGTGGTTCCTATGCAAAAATATCCGCATAACATCGTAAGAGTTCCATAAGGTTCGTTCAAGAGGTTCTGCACTCCAACCAATCTCACCGCTCTTGTCCGGCTCATGATCAACTCAATCTCCTCCGCCCCTCCAAATGGGATCACCAACGCTCTCGAGCCGCCTTTAGAAGGGTTCGATCTCAATTGCCATCGCTTTTTTCTCGCTTATCGACCCCATTCCGGATGAAATAACAAAGATTCCGATAACATCGCCGCCCAGTCTAAATCACCCACCACCTCTCCTACTCCACGCGCCGCTGGGAATTTGATTTTGAAATGCGGATGGAGGTCACAAATGAGAGAGTCACAACGTAGGTCTTCCCAAGATGGCGCTGTGTTCAATCCACACGCACAACATAAAATTTACACGCTATCTCTACTCACCGAGGGTCCGGCCAAGATAACCGGAGTTCAATAAAGGCTTCAACTCGATCTAGGTCGTCATCAAACCATATAGAGGAGCCTCCGTCCGACCTCCATTTTGTGCCCATCGAGATGCATCCTCCGAAAAGCACGGGCATAAAGAATGTCCACCAAGATCCGTTGTCTATCATCACGCTGCTTCACATCCACCGAGCCCACTTCATACGCGATCACCAATGCCCTTCATGCGGCTCGATGGGCTCAAGGATAATCCGTCCGAATGATACGATTTGCCTCGGAAAAGGTCCGCTAATCTTCGTGGTAAAGATCACCACCGATATTTACCGAATCAAGATAAGCCCTTCTTCTTCTTCCCCTACTAACTTCCCTACGCACTCCACCCGCTTATTACATCAACAACTCGCTTTCATGCAGTGGTATTGAGCATTTTGAATGGTGGTGCTTCGAACCGTCTCGAATCTGACGATTGATAATCACGATCCCGGCGGTCCTTCTCACCACATACCGAATCAAGAAGTCTTTTTAATCTTCTTCTCCACAAAATCCTTTAAATTGCAACACTCATTAGTGCTACGACCAAAGAATTTTGATGATAACCACAATATTTACGTAGGGTCGCCATGTCCCGTCCCTCAGTAATTATCACGAGGTGGCTCAAAGAAAGGTCGGTTTCGATCCGATCCAAAATTACCGACCTCTCCGTGATTCAATCGGGTGTAGACCTTATTAACCTTCGGGGTAGAAACAGTGCACGATCACGCACTTGTCACCACGACGAGTTATCAGACTTCTTCGAACTACCTTCCCGCCTTCGTTGTACTTCCACTCTTCTCCTCGATCAACCTCACCTGGGAACCCTACCTCCTTTAATTGGCCCAAAGAAGGATTTTTCAGACTATTCATAGCCTCTTCTACAACAATATAGCCTTCGCATTTGTCAAAGGCTTCGCTAGGCTTTTCTTGATGGTGAAACATCAACTTCTTTACCAATTTCTCCGACTTAACCAGATCTAGCCCATTCTCGAACAAACCAACACTTGAGATCATTAAGTTCGGATACCGACCGAATCGCTTCCCTAAACCTCTTTACATATCGCCTAAAGATTCATTAAGAATCACGGATTCGGTGCTAAAGAGCCCAGAAGGCTTTCCTTCTTCTGCTGTTTCCAAAACGCAATGGAACTTATCACAAAGCTCTACCCACGAGGAAATCGAATCCGGGTAAAGTCCCCATCCATCGCTCAAGGCCTTTTCTCAACGCTCGTGGACAAAAGTGTGACACTTCGGGCAAAGATCAAGAAGTCATAAAGAATCCATCACCCTGGCCGAACGCCTCGACTACGGTCATAAGGATCTCCTGACCCATCATAGCTTTCCATACGAGGCAACTTTTTGGTAATATCCGCTTTCTCCTCGAGAATATCGGAGGAAAAAGGACGCCTTCTTTCCAGAGTGTCCTTCACCGCTGACCTCACCAATTGCTTTTCGAGTTCTTTCAACTCCTTTACTGTAAAATCAACACCTTCGTCATGACGAGATCTCCTTCTCCGAGCGACGTTAGGCCTTAGAATGGATCGACTTTTCCCCGCCGATCCCACCGCCTTTCAGGGACTTCTCGATCTACTAGGTGTATAATCTCATCCTCACGATGAGAATCCACAGTTGTTGGCATTCTCTTTCTAAGCTTCGCACGATTTCTCTCGACCGCTTCTTCGCTTTTCATCGTCATGATGCGCGATCCAACGACCATCAATGCCTTCTTCGAGGCCAAGGGTGTTCTCGCTTTCGATCTCCTCCTATCATGAGAACGATCCTCGACACATGCATGTAATGTTCCGCCTTACCCTTCCGTCGGGTATCTCCTTATGCCTACTTCCGCCTTCGTAATGAATACGGCTAGATGCTTCGCCCCTCAACTCATCCACCAAGCATCTGTTTCGGCTATATCTTCCATTTGTTTTAACAGTAACCTCCAAAGCCTTATCTCGCTTGGCTCGCCATCCTCGCCAACTTGGCAAATTGCCTTTCTCGACCACTTTCGCATGATGAGTCCTCGGCTCAGGAGCCTTTCTACCCGCCCCTCGATCGAGATCACGCCTTATCGGGCCATTGAAAACCAACTTCCGTCTGCTCCACCGTGATCTTCTGACGGGTTCTCCGAAAGTCAGGTTTAGAGGTCGTGCTTTCGCGAGCACTTTTAGAAGGACCCGCATTTGGCCCTTATCAAATACGAGGCAAAGGATGAACTAATGCCATCGCCGCCTCTTCCGTACCATCTCTACTCCTCATCATCTTCCCAAATAAGTTAAACAATCAGGATCAAAAAGAGCCTCCTTCTAGCGCCAATGTTAACGCCAAGATCTTCGCCACGCCCCAATCACGTAAGACGCCTCGATCCTCAAGCACGACAAGAAACACGATAAACACCACAAGCTTTAACAAATGGAGATCGAATGTTCCGGAGAGAGATAATAATAATTTTTTTTTGTATCCGGGATAAACGCATTTCAAAGCGTGAGAGTCAAGAACGTGTTCACAAGGTTAACATTTAATATGGAGATCTACCAACCGCTTTTTCAATCGGCAGATACAAGCCAATCATGATGATGATAAAGCATATACCGTAATCAATCTTATTTATTTATTAATAAAAGAATTATTTATTAAAGGCATTTATTATCTATACGGTGTCGCTTTTAATAATATGTGATAAACCCATAGTTTTAAGCAACGCTTTTAGAATAATGATGATGATCATTCTAATGAGATCTAAATTTTAGAAAGCTTAAAACTAAAATAGTTCCCAATCATCGATTACTAAATCGGGGATTAAAGTGAATCCTGATAGATCGGTACATACGCTTCATTTCATCGATGAGGATGATCGATCTCACGATCATTTGTGTGGAGACACTAAAGCAAGTACGAGGTGCTTATTAGAGAATAAGTTCACCGAACGCGACTCGCTAAGGAATACCTAATGGAGTTTTACTTACCGTCAATAGGAATTCTCAGTAGTGATAGTAGTACAAATGATCTCAGACTTGAGATCATCATAAGATCTTATATATAATGAATTACACTTCGACTTATTCCTTAAGACTCTGTAGTATATCAAAGGGTACGCTTGGGTGTAATAAGTTATATATGAAGATAATGAATGATCAATAAAGAATCTACCACTTCTAGTAAAAGGAGAATGTCCTATGTGATTCGATAAATGACAACCCAGAACTTCGGTTGGTAAGGTGGAATGAAATTAGAAAGTAGTTTCTAATTTGCATTCATTAGAGTTGTTCATTTAGGAATCGAAATACATATAATTAAATAAAATAAGACTCGACAAGAATTCCACGCCTTATATTTAATCGGGACATCAGATGGTGGAAGGATCAATCAGATTTGCAGAACTATTTACTCAAAGGTTCTTTTTATGATTAATGTTGAAATCTATATTATCCGGAAAGTCGCCGATCGCTAGGAGGCTTATCCCTATCAGAGAATAAATATTATTTATTTAAATAAATTATTTGTTTAATTTATTTATTTAAATGAGATTAGAATTGTTCTAATTGATTTATTCACAACCTATTAATACGGAGAACCTAAAGGGTCACACCATAAAAGGAAGAATAATTATTTAAGAAGTTAATGGCATAATTGTAATAATATAGTTAAGTATATTTAATTTAATCTATGGTGATAGTAATAAATTAAATAGCTTAATATTTATTATTTAATATTTTAGAAATATTAAATATAAATTAATAAGAGGAGTCTTATTAATATTATTATAATTATTATTATTTTAATTTCTAAAAGGTTTAGGAATTAATTTAATATTAGTATTTCATTTATTCCTAATTGATTAGAAAGAAAATTAGTTAAAGGAGTTTAATTAATTATCCCTAATAGATTAGGGAGCCCATTTAATTAAAAGAGTTTAATTAAATAAATAATACCTTATTTTAATTAAAATAGGTTATATAATATCTTTATAAGAGGAGTCTTATATTAGATATCTAATATACGTAATTCCTAGATTTGAGAGAGACACCCCTTTTCTTATTCAGATAGAAAAAACTAGGTTTGAGCCAAAATCCTTCTTCTTGAAAAATTCTTCTTCAAAGTGGATCACCCATAGAGGCCATACACTCAAAGGTGGCTTACATTAATCAAAGGAAGGAATCTACCCTAGATTCAAGGAGATCATGAGAAGTAGGAGGTGAACTCTCATTCCGAGGAAGCTCGCTTTCTACAAGGGGTATGATTTCAAATTTCTTATTCTTCGCTTAATTAATAATATGCATAAAGGATGATCCGTAATCGGTTTGTGAAAAATTTAAAATCTCGATTTTATCTCGCTCCGCTAATTTTTGCAATTTGATTGCTATTTGATTTTCACAAAACCTAACAAAGGGTATCATGAGCCAAACTTTATGCTAATTATTAATTATTTTGATTCCATATATGTATGGGTATGTATTTAGAATAATTTATCAAGTATAATTTGTCAGATAAAATTATTATTTTATGAAAAAAAAAAAAACGTAATAAAAAAAACCTTTTTTTTTTTTTTATTATCTTTTTAACCGCTGATATTTGCTTTTTTTTTGGTCACCGTGTTGCTTATCACACCGTATTTAAAGCTGTGGAAATAAAAATTATTTTTTTAAACCACGCTAAGCTTATGCAAAGATGTAATATGATTACATTCATGTGATTTTTATTATAAAAAAAAAAACAACAACAACAACAACAACGCATTATTAAAATCAAATAATATGGCAATTTTTTTTTTAAATACAAAAGGCCATCAGCCGTTTGTTAGGGTTATATCAAAAGTGGTCCAAATAATTTATATAAAACAAGGAATCCGCTTTCTTTTTTTTATATATATATATATATATATATATATATATATATATATATATATATATATATATATATCCTTATCACGTGATTAGCAATCTTTTTTTTTTGATATCAAGGCCCACCCATTTTTGTCCAAAGAAATTAAAAGATAATATCCTTAAGATTTATATATATATTATATATATATATATATATTGTTATATATATATATATTAATCTTAATAATTTTATAATTAAAATAAAAGAGTTTATTTTAATCTTGAAATTGATTTCATGCAACATAAAATTGCCCATTAAATGATATTCATATATATATGGAATGATTTAATTTATCGATACATACGATGATACGTATGATAATAAATGGGATTGATTATGGACAATCAACCAATATGATTGGATTTATTTTAGTCGGATGTTCGAATGAATGGGTTTTATTAAATGGGGTCTGCATTCTGCCTTTTTCTCGGTTTTCTTCTTAATGTAAATTCTATCTCTCTCTATGTACTTCCCCTCGATCACGATCAAGGTTTCTATTTAAATTAAATAGTTTAATGTAATAGATTAGTTAGAATTTTTTTTCAAGAACCGAGAGATCAAGATCAAGGAGCCAAGAAGACCCGCTTGTAATGGAGCCCCAAGTTTAAATGTAATAGTTATATTTAAATGTTTATTCTTTGCACCTTAGGGAGTTTTTTTTTTGGTTCACTTGGTGGCTCTAGTGAACCAAACTAGAATAAAAGTCCATAATCAATCCGTAGAATATAGTATTCTATATGCATGCTATTATATTATATATATATTATATATTATGCAAACATGCTTCGCATGTTTAATAATATGACGCGATTATATATATATATTTGCATGCCACTTAAACAAGATGAGACAAATAATAACAAATCCTCAAAGTTTTTTATTAAGTCTTAAGCGCTCAAAGATATTTAGAATATCGAACGTCATTTTCTAGCATGATAAAAAATTAATAGAGTATTAAATATTTAATATGAGTTTGTTGTGTCACCACAAGGCAAGTATTAAGTATTTAAGATGTTAATTTATCACATTTGATGCTTATAAAGAAAATTGAACAATATTGTTTTGTCAGTGTCACCACAAGGGCGTATATTTTTCTTTTTGAATATACGGAAGTGCTAGGTTGACTTAACTTAGATAATTTTGATTCGATGTGCCACCACTGATCAAAATAATCCAAGAGGCAAAACATAAGGAGTTACATGTCGATGTAATCGACAAGGAGTTGTTCACCTATTTATTTATATATAGTTTGTCAGTGTCACCACAAGGCTATATATATTTGAAATGGGATCCTTATTCTCACTAAAGAAAAACTTTAATTAGATTTTGCCGAACTATATAAATGAGGGTAATATAGTTTGAAGAAAATAGTGGAGATACCAATATAAAATAAGACCTAATTTATTTTGGTAATTAATAAATGAATGTTTGCTAAAATATTGTCTTTTTTTATACGCAGTAATTTTGAAAATGTCACATTCACTAATTTCACATCGCAGAAGCATACTTGATGCTAACAAACCGAATTTTAATCAACTACACCTGACCGTTAAGGAATCTAAGAATTGTTCTCACCAACCGAAAAGATTTCTTATGTCCTAAATTCGCCTGCATCTCGCAAAAAGTTGCGTAGACAAATTCCGAGGAAGAGATTGCTACTTTTAAATAAAGGGCAAGATGATGCATCCGTGGGTTCAACGCATCATGCTCGCATCCACGAAAGTAACGAGCTTCAGCCACAAGATGAAAATGATGGATGCTCCTACTATGCTACTACACCTTCGAGAGAGTCAGATGGTGAGCAAAGTAGACCGCTAGATATGAAATATCTAAGAGCTCTTCCGATCTCTTGACGACCGAGGGCACTACTGCTGAGACTCATGTCCTAAAGATGATCAACTGATCAAACGCCTCGATGCTTGTTCACATGGATGGGGAGTCGAGTCAAGATTTAGTCTTGCATACACTCCCGTGCACACCTTCTCACAATTTGTTGTGAATTTTCACATGAATAAGTTGGATGTCACCGCTCAATTACTTAACATGTTGAAAATCGTCAAGGTCACTTCCCATCCAAGAAGAACCATGTCTTATCGGTGGATGATTCTTCCAAGAAAAGGAAGAGGCCCAAGGTATCTTCCGAAAGAAGAAATCCAAGAAGGCTAAGGAAAGGCGAAAGTGAAGGATCAAAGAAACCCGATCCAAATTAGCAAAGGAATTTGCTTCCATTGCAATAAGCCGGGTCATCGAAGAGGAACTGCAAGGATTATCTCGCAGAATCAAAAGCGTAAGAAGCTTCGAGAAGCTTCAATCCTAATCAAGGTTTGTTTATGATTGAAATTAATTTTTCCGAAAGTCAATCTTCTACTGGGTATCGATACCGGATGTGGTTCTCACATATGTAATAATATGCAGGACCGGTCGTAAGTAGAAAGTCGAAAGCAAGGATGAGGTCGCCCTACGAGTGGGAAATGGAGCAAAGGTCACGACATTAGTCAGAGGGACTTATTGTTTAGCAGACCGCCACGGCAAGTTCATTAATTTAAATAATTGTTATTTTGTTCCAAATATCATTAAAACATTATTTCTATCTCTCGTATTGATATGGATGGTTTTAATATTATAATAAAGAACAACAAATTGTTCCATTTATAATGATAATGTTTTATATGGTGTCGTAATTTGCTAAATGGACTTTATATACTGACTTGCATGAAAATATATTTCAAATCGAACAAACTAAGAAAAGGAAAAGAGATGATGTTAATTATACCTTCATGTGGCAATCAGAGACTCTATTATATTAATGAAACAAGATTATCCAAGTCAGATAAAGATGGGCTCCTGTAGCTATCTCGATTATGAATCATATCCAACTTGTGAATCTTGTCTCATGGGTAATGACTAAATCTCCTTTTAGTGGAAAAGGAGAAAGAGTTACAGAGTTGTTAGCGCTGGTACACACGTATGTACGTGGACCTACGACAACGAATCGCATTTGTGAGGGTATTCTTATTTTATTACATTCACCGATTTACCACTCAAGATTTGGATACGTGTATTTAATGAAATACAAATCAATCATTTGAAAAGTTCAAAGAGTTCGTATGAAGTTGAGAAGCAAACCGGTAAGAGTATTAAGATTCTTCGATCCGATCGAGGAGGAGAATACTTAAGTGGTGAGTTTCTCAATCGTCTCAAAGAAAATGGTATAATCTCACAATGGACTCCACCAGTGACGCCACAAATGAATGGTGTATCTCGAAAGGAGAAATCGAACATCATTGGACATGGTTCGATCTATGATGAGCTTTTACCGACCTTCCAGCTTCTTCCGGGATACGCCCTAGAATCTACCGTGATACCTACTTAACAAGGTACCTACAAAATCCGTCCCCAAGACCCCATATGAAAGTTATGGATAGGGAGGAAACCAAATCTTAAGCATGTTAAGATTTGGGGTTGTCCAAATTTTATGTCAAAAAGTTTGAAAACGATAAGTCGCAGACTAGATCCGATAAATGTAGATTTGTGGATACCCTAAAGAAACATCGGGGTATTATTTCTATCATCCAACCGATCAAAAGGTGTTTGTTATGAAACATGCCGCTTTCTCGAAAAGGAGTTTATCCTCAAGGGGTCAAGGAGTAAGATATATCTTCAAGAAGTTCAAGAACCACAAAATACTACAGATCAAAGTGAGGTACCTAACCAAGTAGAGATTCCTTCCGCATCACACCCTATTCAGAACTGAAGAGTACCAAAGATACCAGACAGTATGGACTTGTCATAGAAGATGACAATGAGGTACGATCATAGATGATGATGATCCATCAATTACTTAACAAAGCATGAGTAGTAAAAAGACTCGTAGAGAAGTGGCAAGAAGCCATGAAATCCGAGATGGACTCCATGTATGAGAACCAAGTATGGACTTTGGTCTCACCACCAAAGGCATTAAGCCTATTGGGTGTAAATGGGTCTTTAAAAGAAAGACCGGAGCAGCACGGCAAGGTAGAGACCTATAAGGCCCGATCGGTTGCAAAAGGTTTCAAACAAAGACAAGGAGTCGACTATGACGAAACCTTCTCACCAAAGAGTAATGCTCAAGTCCATTCGGATTTGCTTATGCGATCGCAGCTACCACGACTACGTAAATCGCGATGGACGTGAAAACGGCCTTCCTCAATGGGAAACTTGAGGAGGATGTGTATATGACACAAACCGTAGGGATTTGTTTCAAAGGTTGGAACAAATCAAGTCCGTAGAAGCTACAACGATCCATTTATGGATTAAAGCAAGCTTCTCGTAGGTGGAACATCCGCTTTTGATGAGACAATCAAAAGTTTGATTTTATCAAAAATGAGGATGAACCATGTGTGTACAAGAAGGTTAGTGGGAGCTACTGCTTTCATTCCTCAGATTATATGTCGATGATATATTACCGATAGGGAATGATATTCCTATGCCGCAAACAATTAAAATCAAGTTATCTAAACACTTCTCCATGAAGGACTCTGGGAGAAGCATCCTATATTTTGGGGATAAAGATCTATAGAGATAGATCTAATAGGATGCTTGGCTTATCCCAAGGAACGACATCGACTTGATGCTAAAAGGTTTAGCATGGAAGATTCCAAAAGAGGTCTCATGCCGATGAGCCATGGAATACATCTCTCCAAGAAACAAGCCCCAAAGACACTGAGGAGAGAAACCAGATGAGTAAGATTCCTTATGCTTCAAAGAATAGATCTATCATGTACTTTATGATATGTACTAGACCGTATGTCGCCATGCACTTAGTGTAACAAGCGATATCACCAATCCAGTGAGAAGAACACCGAAGGCAAAGTGAAAATATCCTAAAGTACTTAAGAAGAACTAAGGATGTATTTCTTTGTTTACTTGGTCCGAATTAAAACTAGAGGGCTTCACAGACTCAAGTTTTCAAACGCACTCAAGATGACAAGAACCGCTTTTGGTATGTGTTTACCTTAAACTATGGTGCGCAGTTGAGTTGAAAAGTTCCAAGCAAAGAAAACAGCTGTCGATTCAAAGGATGAGGCAGAGTACATAGTCGCAAGTGAAGTCGCAAAGGAAGTCGTTGATGAAGAAGTTCATTATCGAACTTGTGTGGTTCCTAGCATTAAAGGACCAAAGGCTTTTATTCTCGTGACAACACCGAGTCATGCTAGCAGCAAGCTAAGGAACCTGTGTCTCATCGTAAATCCAAACACGTGTCATGCATGATTTCATTTGATCGTAGAGATCATCGAAAGAGGAGACGCCACCCTCGAGCGTGTGGACTCTCAAGACAATATTGCAGATCCATTTACTAAAGCGCTAACACAACAAAGAAGCTTGATCATCACTTAGAGAAGATGGGTATGAGATACCACTACGATCGGGTTTTAGTGCAAGTGGGAGATTGAAAGTATTATGCATACAAGCCAATCATGTATGATGATAAAGCATATACCGTAATCAATCTTATTTATTTATTAATAAAAGAATTATTTATTAAAGGCATTTATTATCTACATGGTGTCGCTTTTTAATAATATGTGATAAACCCATAGTTTTAAGCAACGCTTTTAGAATAATGATGATGATCATTCTAATGAGATCTAAATTCTTAGAAAGCTTAAAACTAAAATAGTTCCCAATCATTGGATTACTAAATCGGGGATTAGTGAATCCGGATAGATCGGTACATACGCTGTTTGCTTCATCGATGAGGATGATTGATCTCACGATCATTTGTGTGGAGACACTAAAGCAAGTATGTAGGTGCTTATTAGAGAATAAGTTCACTTAACGCGACTCGCTAAGGAATACCTAATGGAGTTTTACTTACCCGTCAATAGGAATTCTCAGAGTGATAGTAGTAGACAAATGATCCTTAGACTTGAGATCATCATAAGATCTTATATATAATGAATTACACTTTGACTTATTCCTTAAGACTCTTAGAGTATATCAAAGGGTATGCTTGGGTGTAATAAGTTATATATGAAGATAATGAATGATCAATAAAGAATCTACCACTTCTAGTAAAAGGAGAATGTCCTATGTGATTCGATAAATGACAACCCGTGAATCTGGTTAAGGTGGAATGAAATTAGAAAGTAGTTTCTAATTTGCATTCATTAGGAGTTGTTCATTTAGGAATCGAAATACATATAATTAAATAAAATAAGACTTGACAAAGAATTCCAATGCCTTATATTTAATCGGGACATCAGATGGTGGAAGGATTGAATTGATTTAAAGAATTATTTACTCAAAGGTTCTTTTATGATTAATGTTGAAATCTATATTATCCGGAAAGTCGTTGATCGCTAGGAGGCTTATCCCTATCAGAGAATAAATATTATTTATTTAAATAAATTATTTGTTTAATTTATTTATTTAAATGAGATTAGAATTGTTTCTAATTGATTTATTCACAACCTATTTAATATGGAGAACCTAAAGGGTCACACCATAAAAGGAAGAATAATTATTTAAGAAGTTAATGGCATAATTGTAATAATATGTTAAGTATATTTAATTTAATCTATGGTGATAGAATAAATTAAATAGCTTAATATTTATTATTTAATATTTTAGAAATATTAAATATAAATTAATAAGAGGAGTCTTATTAATATTATTATAATTATTATTATTTTAATTTCTAAAAGGTTTAGGAATTAATTTAATATTAGTATTTCATTTATTCCTAATTGATTAGGAAAGAAAATTAGTTAAAGGAGTTTAATTAATTATCCCTAATAGATTAGGGGAGCCCATTTAATTAAAAGAGTTTAATTAAATAAATAATACCTTATTTTAATTAAAATAGGTTATATAATATCTTTATAAGAGGAGTCTTATATTAGATATCTAATATACGTAATTCCTAGATTTGAGAGTACACCCCTTTTCTTATTCAGATAGAAAAACTAGGGTTTGAGCCAAATCCTTCTTCTTGAAAAATTCCTCTTCCTCGGTGGATCACCTATAGAGGCCATACACTCAAAGTGCTTACATTAATCAAAGGAAGGAATCTACCCTGAGATTCAAGGAGATCGCGAGAAGTAGGAGGTGAACTCTGCATCTGAGGAAGCTCGCTTCTACAAGGGTATGATTTCATAATTTCTTATTCTTCGCTTAATTAATAATATGCATAAAGGATGATCCGGTAATTGGTTTGTGAAAAAATTTTAAAATCGATTTTATCTCGCTCGCTATTTTTTGCAATTTGATTGCTACTTTGATTTTCATAAACCTAACGGTGGTATCGTAGCCAAACTTTATGCTAATTATTAATTATTTTGATTCCATATATGTATGGGTATGTATTTTGAATAATTTATTGGGCATAATTTTTGTATAAAATTATTATTTTATGAAAAAAAAAAAAAAACGTAACTTGAAACCTCGCTAATTTTTTTTTTTTAGAAAAGTTGTTTATTGAACAAATCAAGCTTCACTCATATATTTTTTTTTTCGTCACCGTTTATTTATCATGCCGACGTCATAGGGCTTAAAGCCAGGATCATATAAGTATTTTGCAATTCAAAACCGAAGCAAGCTTATGGCAGTGATGTAATATGATTACATGAAAATCACAAGGGACGACATTAATAAAAAACAACAACAACAACAACAACAACGCCTGCTGTTATATCAAATAACATGGCAATCATTTTTTTTTTAAAATACAAAAGGCCATCACGTTGACCAAGGGTCCAGGATATCAAAAGTGGTCCAGCCGGTTTTTGTTATAAAGCAGGTCCTCCTTCTTCTTTTATTATATATATATAAGATATATATATATATATATATATATATATCCTTATCATAATCTGCATATATATCTTTTTTTTAGCATGAATCAAGGCCGATCACGTGGCGCTTTTTGTCCAAAGAAATTAATGACAAAGATAGTCCTTTTAAGATCAAGGATACTTTTATATATATATATATATATATTGTTATATATATATATATTAATCTTAATAATTTTATAATTAAAATAAAAGAGTTTATTTTAATCTTGAAATTGGATTTCATGCAACATAAAATTGCCCATTAAATGATATTCATATATATATGGAATGATTTAATTTATTGATACATATGATGATATGTATGATAATAAATGGGATTGATTATGGACAATTGACCAATATGATTGGATTTATTTTAGTTGGATGTTTGAATGAATGGGTTTTATTAAATGGGTTCTGCATGCCTGCCTTCTTTTTTCGGTTTTCTTCTTGATGTAAATTCTATCTCTCTCCTATGTACTTCCTCTCGATCACGATCAAGGTTTCTATTTAAATTAAATAGTTTAATGTAATAGGATTAGTTAGAATTTTTTTTTTGAACCGAACCAAGATCAAGGCGCTTGAAGACCCGTTTGTAATGGAGCCCGTTTTAAATGTAATAGTTATATTTAAATGTTTATTCTTTTGCACCCTGAGGGTTTGACCTTTTGGTTCACTTGGTGGCTCTAGTGAACCAAACTAGAATAAAAGTCCATAATCAATCCGTAGAATATAGTATTCTATATGTGCATGCTAGTATTATATATATTATATATTATGCAAACATGCTTCGCATGTTTAATAATATGACGTATATTTATATATATATTTAAATGCTAACAAGAAGATGAGACAAATAATAACAAATCCTCAAAGTTTTTTATTAAGTCTTAAGCGTTCAAAGATATTTAGAATATCGAACGTCGCCTTCTAGCATGATAAAATTAATAGAGTATTAAATATTTAATATGAGTTTGTTGTGTCACCACAAGGCAAGTATTAAGTATTTAAGATGTTAATTTATCACATTTGATGCTTATAAAGAAAATTGAACAATATTGTTTTGTTGTGTCACCACAAGGGCGATATTTTTCTTTTTTGAATATATGGAAGTGCTAGGATGGACTTAACTTAGATAATTTTGATTCGGATGTGCCACCACTTGATCAAAATAATCCAAGAGGCAAAACATAAGGAGTTACATGTTGATGTAATTGACAAGGAGTTGTCTACCTATTTATTTATATATAGTTTGTTGTGTCACCACAAGGCTATATATATTTGAAATGGGATCCTTATTCTCACTAGCAAAAACTTTAATTAGATTTTCATTTAACTATATAAATGAGGGTAATATAGTTTGAAGAAAATAGTGGGAGATACCAATATAAAATAAGACCTAATTTATTTTGGTAATTAATAAATGAATGTTTGCTAAAATATTGTCTTTTTACATGCAGAATTTTGAAAATGTCACATTCACTAATTTCATCGCGAAGCATACTTGATGCTAACAAACCTAACCGGATTCAACTACACTTGACCGGTTAAGGAATCTAAGAATTGTTCTCACCAACCGAAAAGATTTCTTATGTCCTAAATTACCAGATCAAAAAGTTGCGAGAGACAAACCTCGAGGAAGAGATTGCTACTTTTAAATAAAGGCAAGATGATGCATCCGTGGCTCGATGCATCATGCTCAGCATCCACGAGTAACGAGCTTCACCACAAGATGAAAACATGGATGCTCCTACTATGCTACTACACCTTGGAGAGTTGTATGGTGAGCAAAGTAGATCTGCTAGATATGAAATATCTAAGGAGCTCTTCCGATCTCGGATGACCGAGGGCACTACTGCTTGAGACTCATGTCCTAAAGATGATCAATCTGATTGAACGTCTTGGACGACTTGGGTTCGTCATGGATGGGGAGTTGAGTCAGATTTAGTCTTGCGGTCACTCCCGGACACCTTCTCACAATTTGTTGTGAATTTTCACATGAATAAGTTGGATGTCACCGCTGCAATTACTTAACATGTTGAAAATCTATTTGAAGGTCACTTCCCATCCAAGAAGAACCATGTCTTAATGGTGGATGATTCTTCCAAGAAAAGGAAGAGGCCCAAGGTATCTTCCGAAAAGAAGAAATCAAAGAAGGCTAAGGAAAGGCGAAAAAGTGAAGGATCAAAAGAAACTCGATCCAAATTAGCAAAGGAATTTGCTTCCATTACAATAAGCCGGGTCATCGGAAGAGGAACTGCAAGGATTATCTCGCGAATCAAAAGCGAAGAAGCTTGGAGAAGCTTGAATCCTAATCAAGGTTTGTTTATGATTGAAATTAATTTTTCCGAAAGTCAATCTTCTACTTGGGTATTGGATACCTGGATGTGGTTCTCACATATGTAATAATATCGCAGGGACCGGTCAAGTAGAAAGTCGAAAAGGATGAGGTCGTCTCTACGAGTGGGAAATGGAGCAAAGGTCACGATTATTAGTAGGAACTTATTGTTTAAAGATCGCCTACTGAAGCAAGTTCATTAATTTAAATAATTGTTATTTTGTTCCAAATATCATTAGAAACATTATTTCTATCTCTCAGATTGGATATGGATGGTTTTAATATTATAATAAAGAACAACAGTTTGTTCTATTTATAATGATAATGTTTTATATGGTGTTGGTAATTTACTTAAATGGACTTTATATACTTGACTTGCATGAAAATATATTTCAAATTGAACAAACTAAGAAAAGGAAAAGAGATGATGTTAATTATACCTTCATGTGGCAATCAGAGACTTATCATATTAATGAAACAAGATTATCCAAGTTGATAAAGATGGGCTCCTAGAGCTATCGATTATGAATCATATCCAACTTGTGAATCTTGTCTCATGGGTAAAATGACTAAATCTCCTTTTAGTGGAAAAGGAGAAAGAGTTACTGAGTTGTTAGCGTTGGTACACACGTATGTATGTGGACCCATGACAACGACATCGCATTTGAGAGGGTATTCTTATTTTATTACATTCATCGACGACCACTCAAGATTTGGATATGTGTATTTAATGAAATACAAATCAATCATTTGAAAAGTTCAAAGAGTTCGAAGTGAAGTTGAGAAGCAAACTGGTAAAGAGTATTAAGATTCTTTGATCCGATCGAGGAGGAGAATACTTAAGTGGTGAGTTTCTCAATTGTCTTAAAGAAAATGGTATAATCTCACAATGGACTCCACCAGGACGCCACAAATGAATGGTGTATCTGAAAAAGGAGAAATCGAACATTGTTGGACATGGTTCGATCTATGATGAGCTTTACCGACCTTCCGCTTCCTTCGGGGATATGCCCTAGAATCTACCGCATATACCCTACTTAACAAGGTACCTACAAAATCCGTCCCCAAGACCCCATATGAAGCATGGATAGGAGGAAACCAAATCTTAAGCATGTTAAGACTTGGGGTTGTCCAAATTATGTCAAAAGTTTGAAAACGATAAGTCACAGACTAGATCTCGATAAATGTAGATTTGTGGGATACCCTAAAGAAACATCGGGTATTATTTCTATCATCCAACCGATCAAAAGGTGTTTGTTGCGAAACATGCCGCTTTCTTGGAAAAGGAGTTTATCCTCAAGGGGTCGATTGGAGTAAGATATATCTTGAAGAAGTTCAAGAACCACAAAATACTACGATCAAAGTGATGTACCTAACCAAGTAGAGATTCTTTCATACCACACCCTATTCAGAAATCTGAAGAGTACCAAAGATACCAGACAGGTATGGACTTGTCATAGAAGATGACAATGAGGTACGATCATAGATGATGATGATCCATTGAATTACTTAACAAAGCATGAGTAGTAAAGACTGTAGAGAATGGCAAGAAGCCATGAAATCCGAGATGGACTCCATGTATGAGAACCAAGTATGGACTTTGGTCTCACCACCAGAAGGCATTAAGCCTATTGGGTGTAAATGGGTCTTTAAAAGAAAGATTGGAGCAGACGGCAAGGTAGAGACCTATAAGGCACGACTGGTTGCAAAAGGTTTCAAACAAAGACAAGGAGTTGACTATGACGAAACCTTCTCTCACCAAGAGTAATGCTCAAGTCCATTCGGATTTTGCTTTGCGATCGCGCCTTACCACGACTACGTAAATGGCGGATGGACGTGAAAACGGCCTTCCTCAATGGAAAACTGAGGAGGATGTGTATATAACACAACCCGCAGGGATTTGTTTCAAAGGTTGGAACAAATCAAGTCTCATAAGCTACAACGATCCATTTATGGATTAAAACAAGCTTCTCGTAGGTGGAACATCCGCTTTGATGAGACAATCAAAAGTTTGATTTTATCAAAATGAGGATGAACCATGTGTACAAGAATGTTAGTGGGAGCACCTTTGTTTCATTCCTCAGTATTATATGTTGATGATATATTACCGATAGGGAATGATATTCCTATGCTACAAACAATTAAAATCAAGTTATCTAAACACTTCTCCATGAAGGACTTGGGAGAAGCATCCTATATTTTGGGGATAAAGATCTATAGAGATAGATCTAATAGGATGCTTGGCTTATCCCAAGGAACGACATCGACTTGATGCTAAAAAGGTTTAGCATGGAAGATTCCAAAGAGGTCTCATGCCGATGAGCCATGGAATACATCTCTCCAAGAAACAAGCCCCAAAGACACTGAGGAGAGAAACGTAGATGAGTAAGATTCCTTATGCTTCAAAGAATAGGATCTATCATGTACTGCAGATGATATGTACTAGACCGATGTCGCCACGCACTTAGTGTAACAAGCAGATATCACGAATCCGGAGAAGAACACCGAAGGCAAAGCGAAAAATGTCCTAAAGTACTTAAGAAGAACTAAGGATGTATTTCTTGTCTTACGGTGGGTCCAATTAAAACTAGAGGGCTTCACAGACTCAAGTTTTCAAATGCACTAAGATGACAATAAAACCGTTTTGGTATGTGTTTACCTTAAACGGTGGCGCAGTTGAGTTGAAAAAGTTCCAAGCAAAGAAACAAATTCTTGATTCAAAGGATGAGGCAGCAGTAGTACATAGTCGCAAGTGAAGTTTGCAAAGGAAGTCGTTTGGATGAAGAAGTTCATTACCAACTTGGTGTGGTTCCTAGCATTAAAGGACCAATGCCTTTATTCGTGACAACACCGGAGTTGTTGCACAAGCTAAGGAACCTGTGTCTCATCGTAAATCCAAACACGTGTTCGGCGATTTCATTTGATCGAGAGATCATCGAAAGAGGAGACGCCACCTCGAGCGCGTGGACTCTCAAGAATAATATTGCGAGATCCATTTACTAAAGCGTTAACACAACAAAGCGCTTTGATCGTCACTTAGAAGATGGGTATGAGATACCACGGCGATTGGCTTTAGTGCAAGTGGGAGATTGAAAGTATTATGCATACAAGCCAATCATGTATGATGATAAAGCATATCTTGTGTAATCAATCTTATTTATTTATTAATAAAAGAATTATTTATTAAAGGCATTTATTATCTACATGGTGTTTGTTTTTAATAATATGTGATAAACCCATAGTTTTAAGCAACGCTTTTAGAATAATGATGATGATCATTCTAATGAGATCTAAATTCTTAGAAAGCTTAAAACTAAAATAGTTCCCAATCATTGGATTACTAAATCAGGGATTAGTGAATCCGGATAGATTGGTACATACGTTAACTTCTCATTGGATGAGGATGATTGATCTCACGATCATTTGTGTGGAGACACTAAAGCAAGTATGTAGGTGCTTATTAGAGAATAAGTTCACCGAACGTGACTCGCTAAGGAATTCTAATGGAGTTTTACTTACCTTCAATAATAGAATTCTCAGTAGTGATAGTAGACAATTGATCTTAGACTTGAGATCATCATAGTATCTTATATATAATGAATTACACTTTGACTTATTCCTTAAGACTCTTAGAGTATATCAAAGGGTATGCTTGGGTGTAATAAGTTATATATGAAGATAATGAATGATCAATAAAGAATCTACCACTTCTAGTAAAAGGAGAAATGTCCTATGTGATTCGATAAATGACAACCCAGAATCTTGGTTAAGGTGGAATGAAATTAGAAAGTAGTTTCTAATTTGCATTCATTGGGAGTTGTTCATTTAGGAATCGAAATACATATAATTAAATAAAATAAGACTTGACAAGAATTCCATGCCTTATATTTAATTGGGACATAAAGATGGTGGAAGGATTGAATTATTTTAAGAACTATTTACTCAAAGGTTCTTTTATGATTAATGTTGAAATCTATATTATCTGAAAGTCGTTGATCGCTAGGAGGCTTATCCTTATCAGAGAATAAATATTATTTATTTAAATAAATTATTTGTTAATTTATTTATTTAAATGAGATTAGAATTGTTCTAATTGATTTATTCACAACCTAGGTTTAATATGGAGAACCTAAAGGGTCACACCATAAAAGGAAGAATAATTATTTAAGAAGTTAATGGCATAATTGTAATAATATATTAAGTATATTTAATTTAATCTATGGTGATAGAATAAATTAAATAGCTTAATATTTATTATTTAATATTTTAGAAATATTAAATATAAATTAATAAGAGGAGTCTTATTAATATTATTATAATTATTATTATTTTAATTTCTAAAAGGTTTAGGAATTAATTTAATATTAGTACTCTCATTTATTCCTAATTGGATTAGGAAAGAAAATTAGTTAAAGGAGTTTAATTAATTATCCCTAATAGGATTAGGGGCCCATTTAATTAAAAGAGTTTAATTAAATAAATAATACCTTATTTTAATTAAAATAGGTTATATAATATCTTTATAAGAGGAGTCTTATATGAGATATGAAATATATGTAATTCCTAGATTTGGAGAGTACACCCCCTTTTCTTATTCAGATAGGAAAAACTAGGGTTTGAGCCAAATCTCTTCTTCTTGAAAAATTCCTCTTCCTTGGTGGATCACCTATAGAGGCCATACACTCAAGGTGGCTTACATTAATCAAAGGAAGGAATCTACCCTAGATTCAAGGAGATCATGAGAAGTAGGAGGTGAACTAAGACTGAGAAAGTTCGCTTCTACAAGGGTATGATTTCATAATTTCTTATTCTTCGTTTAATTAATAATATGCATAAAGGATGATCCGGGTAATTGGTTTGTGAAAAAATTAAAATCTGATTTTATCTCGCTTCCGCTATTTTTGCAATTTTGATTGCTACTTTGATTTTCATAAAACCTAACAAAAATGTCCAAAGGATCAACCCACTGGACTGACCCGGTCTTATAAGTCAAAATAGAAATAATAGGATAACTGGGCTCAAAGACTTTCATGGTTCAATAATAAAGGCCCAATAGATTAATTTAAAAGAGTAAGCCCAATATACCCGGCTCAATGAGAGAAAATATCATGACCCAACAATAATGAAAAAGCAGCTGCTCACTTGAAGGTTTCCATATTTAATTTCTGCTTTGTAATTTAATTTACATTATTACTTATTACATTACATTATTAATGTTGTAGTCTACTAGCTTTTTAATTATTTTTATTGATTACTAGGGAGGTGCAAAGAAGGTGATCATTTCTGCTCCAAGTGCCAATGCTCCCATGTTTGTTGTGGGTGTCAATGAGAAGGAATACAAACCGGATATTCACATTGTTTCCAATGCTAGCTGTACCACCAACTGTCTCGCTCCTTTGGCAAAGGTTTAATTTCTTTTTTTACAATGCCAAGACCACTGCACGCACAAATAGTATTTAATTTCTATACATACTTAAAACTGAAATTTGGCCAGGTTCTTCATGACAGATTCGGCATTGTTGAGGGGCTTATGACAACTGTGCACGCTATGACTGGTGACAATATTAATTTTACTTATCGATCCTCCTCCTCTTTTTCGCTGCTGCATGCCTAATTTTTACTCTCTTTTATTTTCTTTAGCAACACAGAAGACTGTTGATGGTCCATCAATGAAGGACTGGAGAGGTGGAAGAGCCGCTTCTTTCAACATCATTCCTAGCAGCACTGGAGCTGCAAAGGTTTTTCAACTTCCCTATTTCTTGCACAATTCATTTTTTTTTTTTTTTAAATCTATTATTTTTGTTAGAGCTAAGGAATTTCTTCTTGAACTTACTCATTTCTGATTGATGAAGGCTGTGGGGAAAGTTCTGCCCTCGCTAAATGGAAAGCTGACAGGGATGGCGTTCCGTGTTCCAACCGCTGATGTCTCAGTGGTTGACCTCACTGCCAGGCTAGAGAAGGCAGCCTCATATGATGAGATCAAGGCTGCTATCAAGTAAGTATCACGGACCAATTAAATTTCCAAAACGTACTGTAATGTTACGTCCAGTCCCTTTTGCATTGTGTTGCTGAAATATACGAAAACGATAAAAAGAAAAATATGAGAGAATTGTAGTTCACATCTCTATGTGCTTAAGCACCTGGTTCTAACCCATTCTTCCTTCGACTGTTGTATTACAGGGAGGAATCCATGGGTAAACTGAAAGGAATACTTGGTTACACGGAGGATGATGTAGTGTCATCCGACTTTGTAGGTGATTGCAGGTACTGAAAGGAGGGCAGTTCTAACTTCCAATGTCCCCCACCCCCCCACCCCCACCCCCATTACATTTGGTTTAGACTGTTCGGTAGATCACAAGACTTATTCCAATTTGAATTACTTCTGTAATCTATCCTGTTAACGCCAAGATCTTCTGCCACGTCCCAATCACGTAAAGACGCCACGATCCCCGCATAAAGAAACACGATAAACACTACAAGTTTGTGACTTTAAATTCCACGTGGATAAATTTCAGCGTGAGAGTCAATAAATGTGTTCATGAGTTAACAAAATGGAGATCGTAATGTTTAGTGTATTGAGAGAGAGATAATAATAATTTCTTTTTGTATATCCGATATGAATGAATAATTGTATGAGAACGTCTCTATCCGTGATGACTCCTCATAAGCTATATCCTCCTCCCGGATTACAAAGTACACCCACTATTACCCCGACACACCCTCGATCCGATGGGTTCCACCGATCGCATATAATTTATCCACCGCTTTTTTGGTCATCAAGCTTCCACCGCCACGGCTATAATCCCATCCACATTAATGCATGGCGTGTTCTCTAATCAACCGTATGCTTTTTCATCATCGCATGTCAAAATAATAGATATTAAAATGTCCAAAGGATCGACCCACTGGACCGACCCGATCTTATAAGTCAAAATGAAAATAATAAGATAACTGGGCTCAAAAACTTTCATGGTTCAATAATAAAGGCCCAATAGATTAATTAAAAGAGTAAGCCCAATCTACCTCTACTAATGAAAGAAAAAATATCGGACCCAACATCGCTTCTAGTTTTTGGTAAACAAAATGTTTAATAGAAAACTATAAATAATCCATGATATTTTACCGAAAATCAATAATAATAAGTAAGTAATTGAAATGTACCTTGCTATTGCTCACGAAATGAGATGAAAGGAGATTAAAGGCCCAAATCGAAAAGGCCCTATCTATTAAATATCCGGACCAGACCCAGACGCTTCCCATTCAAATTCCAAATTATTACTAACATTTAATGTACCCGCCTTGAACACCGTGTAACCGTCAATATAAAAGGATAACTTTACCAAATTTGAAAGTTTTACCGGTTCATTTGAAATTTGAGCGCCTTCTAAACTTTCTGATCTTTCTCTGCAAATCGTCACAAATGGCTTCCCACAACTCTGAACAAAGTTCCCCAATACTAGTAACACCAATCACAGTGGTTCCACCAAACCCCAACCCTCATGAAGGAACTACAAGCGCGAATCCCAAACCGAAAACTCCAAAAACCCCCTCTGAATACTACAGGAGTACGGATCGCTTCTCACACGCCAACTCTCCTTCTATCATAACTGAGGTTGAACTAAAGAGAGTTCGATATTGGTTCCACATTCCGGATACCCACGCGATCAGGGTACCCCGGTCTGGTGAAAAGATGTACCAACTACCGAAAGTTGACTACCGTCCGGTGACCTTCTCGGAGAAGGGGGTTCGTTTTCCCTTACACATGTTTATAGTGACCCTACTGGGGTTTCTGGGTGTGGGGTTCTCACAGTTGGTGCCAAACTCCTACATTCATATTTCGCCCTTCGTGGCCTTCTTCGCCATGAAGTTGGGCGTGAGCCTCCTCGACTTCTTCTTCACCGTATACAAGATAGTCCAATCCAGGAGAAGGGGTTCAAGGCCCTTAGCAAGCATTCTCCAAGTCCGGAGAAAAGTTCGATAGATGTTCATCGGTGAACACCCTTCGAGCAATAGGGGATGGCACGAGAAATGGTTCTTCGTCAAAGGCCCCGAGATTTCTTCTTTACCGAATCAAGCAATCGACGAAAAGATATCTCACGACTTGAGACATTTCAAGAACGGGAAGTGGAAATGATGGAACTATTCGACAACTTCCCGAAGGAAGAGTGGAAATACTTACTCTCTCAAGGCGAAATGGTTATATGACCATAAGTGTAAAGTACTACTTTCATTTCATATATATATATTTTTGAAAATATTTTATGATGTGTAATTTTAACATAGAATTGTTTGATTTATGCAAGATTCTCGATCGTAATCGAGCTCCTTAGAAATAAAGGAGTTCAAGATTTTTTAAGGAAGTCTTCTAAGCAATTGAGACTATACTAACCGGGTTACTCCCCAAGTCGAACAACCCTGTAAATTCATACGGATGAATTTCAAATGAAGAAGCAGAGGTCAAGAGGTTCTTATATCGAAGAGACCCTTCATCCTCGCCGTAAGAGGAGAGCCACCGAAAAACCCAGTCACCCCTTCTTGTCACCCTCCCTCTCAATCCACACCGAAATAGAGCTAACACTCAGAACTATTCCTCGACCAAAGCATTACTTGACCGCCCGTGATCAAGAAATATACTTCGACCAAAAATTAAAAACAAAAATAACCCTCTAATCGCCCAAGAACTCGGGGTGCCTCGGTTTCTATTATCCCACCCTTCGTCCCCCCTCAGAAAATACAGATTGACGAGGATTTGACCGTGACGAAGGGATTCCAACGCTATCCAGAAGAGGAAACGACTCTCGAGCCCATCCGAGTTCTCGCTTCGCTTCAACACCTAAAGGACCCACCCCAAATAAATCTCCCACAATCGAAACCATACACGCAGACCCTACCCTCCCGAATAGCCCACTCTCTCCCCGAAAGGCCGAGACTTTCCCCGAACGACCTTGGCCCCTCGGTCAGTATTATCATGCCGAGGTCAGGGATCTCCGACCTTATGACCCAGTGTTCAATGCCAACTTCCCTTTGACCTCTTCTTGAGCTTGTTCGAACACCGACGACCACCGGCTTCAAAGGATCACACGCATTTTAAATCTTCTCGATGAGGGATGAGCTATTCGCTAAGGTAAATAACAATCTCTTCTTCCTCTATATCTCTCGCTCTCCTTTGAATATTTGGACATTTGACTTGAATATTTTGAAAATATGCAGTAATCGTCGTTTTCTTGGACGATCAAGTCCCGAGACACACATAAATGGAGAGGCCGAGGAAGATTTCATGAGACAAGAGATAAATATGTTGAAATCAACCTTGACCGAGAGAGAGTCCATGTGAAGATATTTTTTCATACCATCAACGGTCTTTCAAATGTAAATTAGATCGGGCTAGATGGATTTGAAGACATCCGATGATGAGTTAAGGGCCACGAGGGATGGGTTGGTCAAGGTCCAAGCCGCCCAACAAACTTTGAATCGACATGAATCTTTGGTTTGGTTGAAGAAAACTTACTCCCGAAGGCAAAAAATGAGGAGTTTTCTTCAGCCAACCGAAGCTTGGCTATACAACTTGGTGAGGCTGAGACGAAGGCTCAAGACGAAGCACGAAGGCATAAGGCCAAACGTCACAAGCTTCGCCACAAAATAAAGGATCTTGAGGATTCGGGTCCTCTTCCCGACCAAGAGATCCTAAGCAATTCAAAGCGACTACGTGGACTCCTGGATTTAACTTAATGTCAAATCATGAAGGTATATTCGAGGGTACGAAGATTGCCGAGAGCGAGGAAAAGAAAAGCTATCTACCGCTTCACTTGACCCGACATTGCTTCAACTCCGATGATGAAGGCGGTGCTCGAATGTCCGGCCCTGCTTTTTTATTCTATGTAAAAATTTTAACTACTTTAAACTTTTTTGTATTTAGGGGATCGGTTTATTATTAATATGAATGAATGAATCTTAATCTGCTCTTGATCATGACTTCGCTTTCAATTAATTTCTTGTCAATAATTCAAAGATTAATAAACTAATCCCAACTCATCAATCGAGATATGGCACATAACAATGTTAATTTATGAAAATAAAGTAAAGTGAATTTTTCTATTGTGATTCAATCTTAATCAATTAAATGAACCAACTCAACATTTAAACAAAATAAATCAATATATGCTCCTCGACATCAAGTATGAAATCACCATGTGTGAAGTGAACTTAGTCGATCCTCCTTGCACCATCAAAATCTAGCTTACCTACCTCGGTAGTAGAAACAAATATATAAGGGCCAAGATTCAAGGATCAAGATATAAGGATCAATAGTGACCATCGACTTACCACCTCGATAAGATCAATATAGGATCATAAGGACCTTAGGCTACCATCGAATGGCCAAATGAGTCCTACCATACCTCCTTACACCATAGTGACTTTAGGACAAATAGGACCAAGATCAATAGTGACCATCGACTTACCACCATGATAAGATCAATATAGATCAAAAGGACCTTGGGCTACCATCGAATGGCTAGAAGTCCTACTACCATACCTCCTTACACCATAGTGACTTTAGGACAAATAGGACCAGGATCAATAGTGACCATTGACTTACCACCCCGATAAGATCAATATAGATCAAAAGGACCTTGGGCTACCATCGAATGGCCAAATGAGTCCTACCATACCTCCTTACACCATAAAGTGACTTTAGGACAAATAAGACCAGGATCAATTATGAAAAGTGACCTTTTATTAATAACGAACAATCGTATACAGCACTTCCAAGAACCGACTTAATCTTTATTGAAAATATTTCAAGCCTCGCCAAAGATGCCAAGTATTCTTGATCTCTAACCATCGAAAGTGCCTTTTAACCGATAAGTACCTGGCTTTGGTACTTCGATCACTTCATATGGCCCTTCCCAGTTCGGCATTAGCTTTCCTGTGTTTTGAGGCGTAGAAGCTTCGGCTTCTCTAAGGACGAAGTCTCCTACTTCGAATCTACGAAGTTTGACCCCTTTGTTGTAATGTTTGGCCACCCTTCGTTGATAAGCAGCCAATTTGAGCAAAGCTTCCTCTCTGACTTCGTCTAGCAGGTCCAAGTTAACTTTCACTCCTTCGTCGTTGTAGATTTCTTTGAATCGACTTACCAAGACTTGGAGATCCGATTTCGACCGACTAAGGCATCGCATTATAGGCCAATCGAAAGGACGAATCCCGTAGTAGTCCTTGGTGTAGTTCGGTATGTCCACAAAGACGCTTCAACAATTCTTCCGCCATCTCCCTTAGCTTCATCCAATCTACGCTTCATTCCGTTCAACAAATCCTCGTTGGTCACCTCGACTTGCCCATTCGATCGTGGATGAGCCACGTAAGTCTTCTTGTGTTTAATCCCCGGATCATTCAAAAATTCTTCAAATTTTGAACCCATTTAACCAAGCGTTCGTCATCCGATATCAACACCTTAGGGATCCCGCGAAACACCACTGCACTCCTTTATAAACTTTAGGCACTCCTGTTCCGTTATCGATCAAGTGGTTTTGCCTCCACCCACTTAGTCATATAATCAATAAAGAACTATGACGGTTAAGCCGACCGACCTTTAACTTTAGGTAATCTGGTCCCAATATATCCACCCCCTGCATAAATGAAGGGTATAGGAGATAAAATCGAGTATAGCTCTTCCTATGGGTGATGTGGATCGGACTATCGAAATGACATTTTTCACATTTCTTGACGATCTGTAGCTTCTTTGAAAATTGTAGGCCAATAGTATCCTTGTCAAAGTACTTTATGAGCCAATGACTTGGCGACCATATGATCACCGCAAATACCTTCATGAACCTCCCAAGAGCATACTTTGGCTGACGGAACCAAACATTTCAACAATGGTGAGGAAAATGCCAATCGACAGAGATCCCCAACAATAAGACTAAAATTGGCACTCTTGTACTTAATCTTCTTTGCAAAGATCCGATCCGGGCGGAAGGACGCCATCCGCCAAATACTCGATGTAGGGGTCATCCAACAGTTAGATCGCTTTCGATACACATCACCGCTTCGTCTTTGAACACTTGGTCACGCAAAACTTCCAAATATACCGATCCGTGGAAAACATCAAGATCTCAGAGTGGCCGACTTCGACAATGCATCGGCAATAGAATTGTCATTACGCTCTATGCTCAGAAACTCATACGAAACGAAATATTGTAGTTGGTCTCTTAATTTCGCCAGATATTTGATCATCCGGATCCCACGAGCTTCATAATCTCCCGACAACTGTTTAATGACCAATTGAGAATCACTATAAATGATCAACTGTTGGACTTCGAGACTTTTTGCCAATCGGACACTCGCTATACCGCTTCAGATCGGCTTCATTGTTCGTTGCTTTAAACCCGAACTTGATGGCCTGTTGGACCTTGAATCCCTCCGGACTTATTAAAATGATTCCTGCTCCACTAATAGTCATCGTAGAGGATCCATCTCGCATACAAATTCACGCCTTCTCGACCTATTTGAAGAACGGCCATTTGCCGGATCGAAGATTCGCTTCGCAACTCTGCATCCGCTTTGTGAACGAGCATTCTACCATAAAGTCGCCGTGGCTTGGCCTTTGATGGCGCTTCGGGATGATACTCGATAAAAAATTGGGATAACTCCATAGTCCACGCCGCTAGTCCGCCTGAGACCTCCGGCTTGCCCATCACCTTCTTCAATGGTCGATCCGTAGACGACAAGAGTCGACCTTGAAAAAATATTGCCAAAGCTTTCTCGGCAATTATTAAAGCAAAGGCAAATTTCTCAATATTTGGATACCGGTTTCAAAGATCTCGTAGGGCGTGGTCGACATAATAGAATCGGATGTTGCTTCCCACCGATCTCCCGAACCAACACCGCTCCAACCGCCAATGAACTTCATTGCAAGGTACAAATATAAGGTCTCTGGCTGGGCGATTTTACCAATAAAGGAGCAGAAGATGATATGTCTTTATGCCTTGAAAGCGTCTTCACACTCCGACGCCCACCGAACGCTTTTGCATTCTTCTGGTCCCTTCAATGTGTTAAAGAAAGGAAGGCATCTCCCGCAGATTTGGCGATTTAACCTCCTCAAAGCCGCAATCCTACCAATCAGACGCTGGACGTCCTTGAATGACTGAGGAGTCTTCATGTCAAGAATGGCCTGGATCTTCTCCGGATTGGCCTCGATGCCCCTCTGACTGACCAGATAACCCAGAAACTTTCCAGCACCGAGGCCGAAAGTACATTTGGCCGGATTGAGTCTCAATTGACGATAACGAACAGTCTGAAAGCATTCCTCCTGGTCGTCCAAATGCTTCTGAATTTGCATACTCTTTACGATCATGTCATCTACATAAACCTCCATGTTCCTCCCCAGCTGCCTATCGAAGATGAAGTTCATCATTCTTTGGTAGGTAGCTCCAGCATTTATGAGGCCAAAAGTCATTTTTTGTAGGCATACACCGAATCGGTGTGTAATGAACGCCGTCTTTGGAATGTCTTCTTTCAGACATGGATATTTGATGATAACCTGAAAAAGCATCCATAAAACTTAGTAATGCATACCCCAAGTGGCATCGATGAGTCGATCGATATGGGGCGAGGGATAAAGTCCTTCTGACAAGCTTTGTTGAGATCGGTGTAGTCGATGCAAACCCGCCACTTTCCATTCTCGCTTCGCACCAACACCACATTTGCTATCCATTCTGGGTTATCAATCTCGTAGATGAAGTCGCAGCCTAGCAATTTCGCAACCTCTTCATCGATGATCTTCGCCGCTCGGAGCAAATATCCGCCTTTCTCGACGAATCGCTTCTTCAAGGATCTATCTCCAATTTATGCTCAAAGAACCTTTCGGCTAACTCCCTGTCTTGTGGCTCCTATGCAAAAATATCCGCATAACATCGTTAGAGTTCCATAAGGTTCGTCCAAGAGGTTCTGTGACCAACCAATCCTCACCGCCTTGTCCGGGCTCACGACCAACTCAATCTCCTCCGTCCCCCTCCAATGGGATCACCAACTGCTTGAGGTGCTCTCGATGAAGGGTTCGATCTCAATTGCCATCGTTTTTTTCTCTTCGAATTTCCCCATTCCGGATGAAATAACAAAGATTCCGATAACATCGCCGCCAGGTCTAAATCACCCACCACCTCTCCTACCCACGCGCCGTGGGAATTTGATTTTGAAATGTGGGATGGAGGTCACAAATGGAGAGAGTCACAACGAGGTCTTCCCAAAGATGGCGTTGTAGTCAATCCACATGCACAACATAAAATTTACACGTTATCTCTACTCACCGAGGGCCGCCGTGAAAGATAACCGGAGTTCAATAGTGCTCGCAACCTCGACCGGGTCGTTCTTAAAACCATATAGAGGAGCCTCCTGTCCGACCTCCATTTTGTGCCCATCGAGATGCATCCTCTGATAAGCATGGGCATAAAGAATGTCCACCGAAGATCCGTTATCTATCATCATGCGTTTCACATCCACCGAGCCCACTTGCGCTGTGATCACCAATGCCCCTTCATGCGGTTCGATGGGCTCCGAAGGATAATCCGCATCCGTAAATGATATGACGGTTCCTGGAAAAGGTCTATCAATCTTCAGGGTAGCATCTCACATCGATACGACCGAATCAAGATAAGCCCTTCTCTTCTTCCCTACTAACTTCCCTACTGCACTCCACCAGCTTATTACATCAACGACTTGCCTTGGCGGTGGTATTGGAGCATTTTGAATGGGTGGTGCTTCAACCGTCTCGAATTGATGTCTTATTGATAATCACGATCCCAACCCATCCTTCTCAACCACATACTGAATCAGCAAGCCGCTTATAATCTTGCTCTCCACGAAATCCTTTAAATTGCAACACTCATTAGTGTCATGACCAGCAGCTTGATGATAACCACAATATTTACGAGGGTTGCCATGTCCCGTCCTGTAATTATCACGAGGTGGCTCAAAGAAAGGCTGGTTTCTGATCTGATCCAAAATTACCGACCTCTCCGTATTCAATTGGGTGTAGACCTTATTAACCTTCGGTAGAAAACAGTGCACGATCGCGCCTTTATCGCCACGAGTTATCAGTATTTCTTCTACTACCTTCCGCCTTCGTTGTACCCCCCCCTCTCTTCTCGATCAACCTCGCCTTGGGAACCTCTACCTCCTTTAATTGGCCCAAGAAGGATTTTTCGGATTATTCATAGCCTCTTCTACAACAATATAGCCTTACGCATTTGTCAAAGGCTTCGCTGAGGCTTTTCTGATGGTGAAACATCAACTTCTTTACCAATTTCTCCGACTTAACCAGATCTAGCCCATTCGGAACAAACCAACAAATGGAGATCATTAAGGTTTGATACCGACCGCCGCTTCCTAAACCTCTTTACATATTGGCCTAAAGATTCATTGGTGAATCACGGATCTGCATAAGCTAAAGAGCTCAGTAGGCTTTCCCTTCTTCTATTGCTTCCAAAACGCAAAATGGAACTTATCACAAAGCTCACCCATGAGGAAATCGAATCCGATGGTAAAGTCCCCATCCATTGTCTTCGTCTTTTTCAACGTCGTGGACAAAAGTGTGACACTTGGCAAAGATCAAGAAGTCATAGTAATCCATCACCGGTTAACGCCGACTAAAGGTCATAAGGATCTCCTGACCCATCGTAGCTTTCCATACGAGGCAACTTTTTGGTAATATCTACGCTTGTCCTTGAGAATATCGGAGGAAAAGGGGACGCCTTCTTTCCAGAGTGTCCTTCACCGTTGGACCTCACCCAACCGCTTTGAGTTCTTTCAACACCTTTACTGTAAAATCAACACCTTCGTCATGATGAGATCTCCTTCTCTCCGAGCGACGTTAGGCCTTGAATGGATCGACCTCTCCCCGCCGATCCCACCGCCCTTGTGGGACTTCTTGATCTACTTGGGTGTATAATCTCATCCTCATGATGAGAACGGTTGTCTTGCACTCTCTTCTTGGCTTTACGCACGATTTCTCTCGACCGCTTCTTCGCTCATCATCTTTGTGATGCGGTGAACCAACGACCATCGCTTGCCTTCTTCGAAGCCAAGGGTGTTCTCGCTTCTTCGATCTCCTCCCATCGCGAGATCGATCCCTGACACATGCATGCAGAATGTTCCGGCTCCTTACCTTTCCGCGTCAAGTATCTCCTTATGCCTACTCCGCCTTTTCTAATGAACATGGCTAGATGCTTCGTCCCTCAACTCATCCACCAAGCATCTGTTTCGGCTATATCTTCCATTTGTTTTAACAGAACCTCCAAAGCCTTATCTCGCTTGGCTCGCCATCCTCGCCAACTTGGCGCCTCTCTTCTTTCGACCACTTCGCCGATGAGTCCCGGTCTGTGAGCCTTCTACCCGTCCCCGATCGTGATCACGCCTTATCGCTGAAAAAACCAACTTCCATCCGGCTCCACCGTGGATCTTCTGGACGAAGTTCTCCGAGTTGTGTTTAGAGGCCGTGCTTTCGTGAGCACTTTTAGAAGGACCTGTAGACGGTCCTTTCTTTGAAATACGAGGCATGATGAACTAACAAATGTCGCTTCAGTGTGACGCCCCAAAATAGGTATACACAACACCCATTCTCGAAGTCGCCAAATACATGGTACAAGAAGCAAACTACAACTTCAATAATACAAATGTCGTGTGAAATACGACAATATATATCGTGAGTTTAAATATAATATTGTCTTCTAGACAATATCCACACGCAAATAAATCCCCATCATAATTATTGATACATTATTTTACAAAAATGGTGAGGACTACTAAACAACTCTCTCTAGAACCTTCATTCCATACCCCGACTAAGATTCGCTACATTCTCGCCTCCCCGAGAAGAAAAATGGAACAACAAGGAAAAGGGTGAGCTCAACTAGCCCAAAAAAGAATATTATGACTAAGATAATATACAACAAATTATCGTTAGTCTTCACGAGGAAAAATCGATAGAATACAATAGACAACAAGTTTCGATCAATATTCGCAATGAAATAATAATTCATAGAAGAGTTACGTAGAGAATGAAATCTACTATAATCTATGAATTTAACAAATTCCATCATCAATATTTTATCCTCAGAACATCAATCAATATTCATCTCAAATCAAATATTCATCTTTGCACTACAGCCCAAAGATATTCATCAATCCACATGTTCATCTCAACACTGCTCATCTTTGCACTAAAGGCCAAAGATATTCATCACCATCGGTCATGTTCATTTAAACACTGCTCATCTTTTACTAAAGAGCCAAAGATATTCTTCAGAAATCATTCATCTTTGCACTACTGAAGCCAAAGATATTCAATAATATCATCATTTAAGACCGAGGATGATGAAAATATTTTTAAAGAACGAATCCAAAGGAAACAAAATGACAAGGATTAAGGATTAAGGATTCGTACTTTGTTTTATCCATGTCCAACAATACCTCAAAAAATAATCATAGTGGTGAAAAATTCAAGAATGATCAAAACATGGATACAATCAAAGCTAGTATCCGAATAGATATTTTGGACGAAAAAGAAGAAATTTTATTTTTCGATGAATAAAGTGCCGATATATCGTGAATAAGTCTCAGATATCGTGAATAAAGTCCAGATATCGTGAATAAGTAACTTCGACACCAAAAGATAGAAATTCTACAAAAACATTTTCACGCTTCATGAATAGTACTTTCGTGAATAAGAACTCGTGAATAGTAACTCATGAATAGAACTCGTGAATAAGAACTCATGAATAGTAACCCCCGATATGAAAAAGTTCCAAATTTGATAAAACTTCAGATCAATATTTCAAAGATAATGATATCAAGAAATAATATCATTACGAAAAAAAAAATATCCCTTACCTCGAAAGAATCAAGATTTCCGGAAGGAAAGGCTCAAGTGATCTTTGAATGAAACTTGTAGATTTGAACAAAGAACTCTCAAAATATCTAAATACTCACAAAATACGCTCAATAATATAGAGAGAGAAGAGAGAAACTTTGTTTCGTGTGATTTTCAATTCTAACTTAGCCTCTATTTATAGGAAAATGTTAGCCCACCAAGCAGAGACTTGACCACTACACCGATGGCTTTACCGCTACTACTATTGCCACCCACCACATTTGAAATAAAATTCAGCACATTTTTTCACCAACCACAAGTGGGGCCCACTCAATTCTAGAATTTTCCACCAAAATCAATTATAAACCTAATTTCCTAATCCGACACCTCTTAAAATTCACAACAAATCATTCGTGCATTTTAACGGTTCAAAATTTGTGGACATATACTCAACTTATGTATGTATAACATACCCAAAAATTACCACAATCCAACTATTTGGATTAAAAATTATAACCCCATGAATATATCTCAAAACCCCCGATTTGATTTTTAACACCTCCAATCCGATAAAATACTTCGATAAAACACCTCAACAATAATTTCTTCATTTATAACCACATAAATAAATCCATCATTTATATCCACATAAAATAAATATTTCTTTATCATATGAATCAATAATTAATTATTCACAAATAATATTACGTAATCACAATTATGATAACCAAAGCTGCTCCTGAAAAAGAGGGCTTTCCAATAAGGATCTCTCCTTCTTGGCGCGCGCAATTAGGTGACCAAACCTCTCCTTAGATGTAACTTTCTAGACATTGCCAATAATGTTATCTAATAATATTATTCAAATAATATGAATTATTGATCCGATAATGGGAAATCAAGTGCGGTGAAAGGACAATTATTGAACAACAATAATATAAAATATCAACGCAACAATTATCAATCAATAAAATAAAATATTGAATAAGAACTCACCGTGAAAATTATTGAGTAGTGCCATCTTACGTAAGGATCAATAATTCAACAATATGCAATAATACCGTGTCTTCTTTGTCAACCACGCCAGACATCAGATTTTAACCACCGGGTATTCCAACAAATCTTAACGGTAATAACTACGCCGTTATTTTAACCAACTTATATTTGTCGCTTTTCCTCATCCAATCGCTTTTCCGTTATGGGGCCCACACATACGGTCATTACTGGTAAGATCGTACGAATATTCCCCGACAAAGACGAATATTCCACGACCAAAACGAATATTCCCCGACAACAATGAATATTTTATAACCACTTGCTTATTTTATGTATTTAACCCTTAACTATCCACATTAATCAAATCAACCCTTATTATTTCAAAATAATAAATAAAGGAAATTCCTTTTTATTTAAAAATTTTTTCGGTCTTACAACCTCCTCCTTATGAAATTTCGTCCTCGAAATTGACGACGTATTCTGGTGTTTCAAAAGGTGAGGATACCGCTTTCATTTCCGCTTTCCAACTCCCGTGTCATTTCCTCTATAAGCATGATTCCTCCACAAAACTTTAACTTGTGGTATAACCTTTACACGTAGGACATGCTCCTTCCTATCCAAAATCTTGACAGTACCTCCTCATACGCGTTAAGTCTTCTATTATCTCGTCCGGTTTCTAACTCTATAACGTGGTTCGGGTCTTTCACATATTTACGAAGTACAGATATGTGAAACACATTATGAACACGAGACATACTCGGAGGTAACGCAAGTCTATAGGCTACATTTCCTACTCGGTCAAGAATTTGAAATGTACCGATAAATCGTGGATTGAGCTTTCCTCTCTTCCCAAATCTTGTAACTCCTTCCATGGAGCAACTCGCAACAATACATGATCCCTACATTAAATTCCACGTCCTTTCGATGAAGATCCGCATAACTCTTTTGTCGATCTTGTGCCGCTTTATATCGTTGTCGAATCATTTGGATCTTTTTGGTAGTCATACGTCTTAACTCGGGTCCCAACAATGTTGCTTCACCCACCTCATCCCAACATATTGGAGAACGACATTTTCGTCCATATAATGCTTCAATGGAACCATGCCTATATTTGTTTAATAACTATTATTGTATGAGAATTCCACCAATGGCAAGTACTTATCCCAACTTCCTTTGAAATCTAGGACACGAGTTTTAATATATCTTCAAGAGTTTGAGTAGTCCTTTCGATTGCCCATCCGTTTGAGGATGGTATGCCAAACCTAGATCGTAAATTCGTGCCCATAGCTTTTCTACAAACTAACCCAAAATCATGAAGTGAATCTTGGGTCACGATCTAAAACTATGGATACTTGGCATGCCATGCAATCTCACAATCTCATTCACGCATATACGAGAAAGACGTTCAAGGAATAAGTCTCTCGATCGGTAAGAAATGAGCAGACTTGGTTAATCTATCAACAATAACCCAAATCGCATCTATGCCTTGAGAAACCTTGGGAAGATTAGTAATGAAATTCAGGGTAATGTGTTCCCACTTCCATTCCGGAATCTCAAGTGGTTGCAATGGACCCTTAGGTACAAGATGCTCCGCCTTTACACGCCGACAAGTTAAACACATCGAGATAAACTTTGCAATCTCTCTCTCATATTGTTCCACCAAAATGTATGTCAAGATCACGATACATTTTAGTACTTCCGTGATGGATTGCAAATGGTGTATCAGTGCCTCCATCATAATCTTGTACTTCAAATCGAGTCGTTAGAACACAAAGTCTAGAGTGGACTCAAGTATTCCTTCTTCATCAATTCTCGCCCTAATAGCTCCTTCAGATTTCTTCTTCATACGCGCGCCATTTCGCCCATTGGTGGCTTGAGCAGCTTTAACTTTATCGATTAAAGTCGATTATACTCGTATATCATCACGTGGGTACCTAGAGTTTTCATCTCCATCTCTATTATTTGTAAATTATACGAAATTAGTCTTTGACAATATCGATTCGTATTGTATACGATCTTCTACTCAACACGCCACCTACCACGTCGCTTTTCCAGAGGATGGCATGGTCGAACATGTATTTGAAATGAGTCTCCTCTTGAGTTCTTCGAAGCTCTTTCCACATTCCTTGCTCCATTCGAATTTTGTATCTCTACGAGTCAGCTGCGATAATGGAATAGCGATTCGAGAATATCCTCCGATAATAACCAACTAAGCTTCAGAGAGCTACGATTTTAGATTCGACTTAGGTTGCTCTCTCAATCGTGACTTATATCCCAACCTTGGATAAGACGTCCACAATGACACCTATCGCTTTACTATCGCATCGAATATGACGCCCCTTACAGAGAGTCCGCTTAGGTGTGAATTCCACAAAGGAAGTCACAAGATAAAGGCTCAGTACCAAATTCTATAGTTGAATTTTTAACTCCTCGTTCAATAGAGCCCATTCGATATGAGATTTTAGAAATGAGTTTTGTACCGGTTCAAAGTCGATACAAAATTTAATATCAATCTTTGGGAGTAAACCAAGAAATTCTTCAGAAATACGTCAGAAAAAATCAATAACAACAGAATATTATTCAAATCGACGCGTGTCTTTATTCAAATCCATAACACGGACTAAGAAAACTTGACATCCGTAATAAACGAATGACTTCATGGCTTGATATGAAAATGTTTGACTACAATGGTTTGATTGCTTGAATTGAATAACAAAGTTGCTTAGGAATATGAAAACTAACAACCTTACAAAAGCAATTAATTTGGCATGATGAGTAGTTAACCTTAAAATCACATCAAAAGCAAATATCTCTATAGAAATAAGGTTAACAGTAATGTGATAGTGCCAACTTGAATCAAGCAAGATTTTTAAACAACGGATGTAATGAAAGTTTCTCCTAATGGAGTCTCCACGAGATAGGTCAAAGTTTAATTTCTCTCAGTAGTCAAGTTCAAACGTTGAGCGTAAGTAAGAGAGATAAAAGAACGGGTAGAACCAATATCTAGTAAGGTATATACTTCAAGAATTTATAATTAACTTACCTGCTGCTAACTTCGTTCGGGTTCCTCGCATTTTGACCACACAACAAACGCTCTTCCCTAATCGTTGACTTTGACTTTTCTCGGGATATGTTTTTCTTGAGTCACCGCCCTCATTGAACTAGGTTTCGCCTTCGTATAATCTCGAAGCGATATGTCCTTCCTTTCCACAATTATAGCATACCTTGAACTGTTGTGGCGCTTTAGACCGATATGTCCCTCTTTTCCGCATTTGTAGCGTATGAATGGGTGGTCGTTCTCCTCCCTTAAAACTAGTTATTACAGTGTACCGACGTCTTTACATGGTCGTTGTTGAATCTCCTCTTTTTAAAATCTCCTCCCACTCGCTTTTTCTATTTTCATGGCCACGATTACCACCGGAGTGGTTACCGCCTTTGTCAGTATTCTTCTTTCTCCGTTTGGTTATCATTATTACGATGGATCGCTATCTTCTAGATGATCACCGGTTATGGTCCCTCGGTTGAACGTGCTTTCGTTATCTCGCTTCTAAATCAACTGAGCCTCACTGACAACATCTCGAATAGAGAAAATTTATGAGAAATGAGATATCGGCGTATGTCGGGTTTCAAACCTCTCGAAACATCCGCGTCATATGTTCCTCATTCTCCACCAAATGAGGTGCAAACTCGATAACTCCGCTGAACTTCGCCTCGTCTTTGGGACACCGCCATGTTATTCTCGCTTCTAGTCTAATAAACTCCACTTCCTTCATACGACGAATACTTTCGGGAAGTACTTGTCATTGAACTGCTTTCTAAACGTCTCCCACGACATGCCGAAATGCAAATGGATGGGTACGCTTCACGATTCCCACCAAGATGTCTGCCTTTCGCCACGGAACATAAAGGTGGCGAATAAACCTTCGTTCTCTCCGTGCATCCCAAGACATCGAATATCTTGGTAATTTGCTTGACCCATGTTTCCGCTAATGATCGGATCCGCTTTCCCTTAAATTCGTGGTCCCAACTTCTTTGTTTTGCCGCTGGTTGTGACCACCCGTGAATTGCTATCATTTCCTCCAGTATTTTGAACACGAGTCTCCTCGTGCGATTTTTGCATGAATCGCAAAAACTTCTAAACATCCCTCATTCATCATCTCGGTGGTGTTGTTCACAGAGAGAACATTGCCACTTGCTGTTGCGTTCTCCTCGTTGGTAAAAATCTGTGCATCTCCACGGTCTCATTTACTCCATCATTAATATTCTCGGTCGACATTCTCAAATACTTGCCATAAAACAAGGGTTAATTAAGGAAATCAATATATCACATAATATCCCTATATACTTTGACCAACTAACAAATAAGCTTAGGTAGGACACACTAGCAAAGGATTTACTCGCCTCTCCCTCCTAGTTTTATTCCCCGATCTCCGCCAGAGATCATATCCCTAAGCTCGATACCAACCGTGACGCCCCCAAATAGGTATACACAACACCCATTCTCGAAGTCGCCAAATACATGGTACAAAGAAAGCGAACTACAACTTCAATAATACAAATGTCGTGTGAAATACGACAATATATAATCGTGAGTTTAAATATAATATTGTCTTCAGACAATATCCACACGCAAATAAATCCCCATCATAATTATTGATACATTATTTTACAAAATGGTGAGGACTACTAAACAACTCTCTAGAACCTTCATTCCATACCCTACTAAGTATTCGCTACATTCTCGCCTCCCGAGAAGAAAAATGGAACAACAAGGAAAAGGGTGAGCTCAACTAGCCCAAAGAAAGAATATTATGACTAAGATAATATACAACAAATTATCGTTAGTCTTCAATGTGGAAAAATCGATAGAATACAATAGATAACAAGTTTCGGATCAATATTCGCAATGAAATAATAATTCATAGAAGAGTTACGTAGAGAATGAAATCTACTATAATCTATGAATTTAATAAATCCATCATCAATATTTTATCCCCTCGTAACATCAATCAATATTCATCTCAAATCAAATATTCATCTTTGCACTACAACAGCCAAAGATATTCATCAATCGGTCATGTTCATCTCAACACTGCTCATCTTTGCACTAAAGGCCAAAGATATTCATCGATCGGTCATGTTCATTTAAACACTGCTTCATCTTTGCACTACAGCCAAAGATATTCTTCAGAAATCATTCATCTTTTCGTGCACTACGTGCCAAAGATATTCAATAATATCATCATTTAAGACCGAGGATGATGAAAAATATTTTTAAAGAACGAATCCAAAGAAACAAAATGACAAGGATTAAGGATTAAGGATTCGTACTTTGTTTTATCCATGTCCAACAATACCTCAAAAATAATCATAGTGGTGTAAAATTCAAGAATGATCAAAACATGGATACAATCAAAGCTAGTATCCGCAATAGATATTTTGAACTGAAAAGAAGAAATTTTATTTTTCGATGAATAAAGTCAGATATCGTGAATAGTCTTGATATCGTGAATAAGAACTCACACCAAAAGATAGAAATTCCACAAAAAAACATTTTCACGCTTCATGAATAGTACTCGTGAATAAGTAACTCGTGAATAGTAACTCATGAATAGTAACTCGTGAATAGTAACTCATGAATAAGTAACCCGACATGAAAAAGTTCCAAATTTGATAAAAACTTCAGATCAACATTTCAAAGATAATGATATTGAAGAAATAATATCATTACGAAAAAAAAATATCCCTTACCTCAAAGAATCAAGATTTCAAGGAAAGGTCTCAAGTGATCTTTGAATGAAACTTGTCTTTGAATGAAGAACTCTCAAAATATCTAAATACTCACAAAATACGCTCAATAATATAGAGAGAGAAAGAGAAAACTTTGTTTACGGTGTGATTTTCAATTCTAACTTAAATTTCTATTTATAGGAAAATGTTAGCCACCAAGCAGTGACTTGACCTCAGCACTGATGGCTTTACCGCTACTATTGCCACCCACCACATTTGAAATAAAATTCAGCACATTTTTTCACCAACCACAAGTGGGGCCCACTCAATTCTAGAATTTTCCACCAAAATCAATTATAAACCTAATTTCGAATCCGACACCTCTTAAAATTCACAACAAATCATTCGTGCATTTTTAACGGTTCAAAATTTGTGGACATATACTCAACTTATGTATGTATAACATACCCAAAATTACCACAATCCAACGGTCGGATTAAAAATTATAACCCCCATAATATATCTCAAAACCCCGATTTGATTTTTAACACCTCCAATCCGATAAAATACCGATAAAACACCTCAACAATAATTTCTTCATTTATAACCACATAAATAAATCCATCATTTATATCCACATAAAATAAATATTTCTTTATCATATGAATCAATAATTAATTATTCACAAATAATATTACGTAATCACAATTATGACAACCAAAGTAGTTCCTGGAAAGAGGGGCTTTCAATAAGGATCTCTCTCATCAAGCGCAATTAGGTGACCAAACCTCTCCTTAGATGTAACTTTCTAGACATTGCCAATAATGTTATCTAATAATATTATTCAAATAATATGAATTATTGATCCGATAATGGGAAATATCATGCAATGTGACAATTATCGAACAACAATAATATAAAATATCAACGCAAAGAATTATTGAATCAATAAAATAAAATATTGAATAAGAATTCACCGTGAAAATTATTGAAAGTAGTGCCATCTTACGTAAGGATCAATAATTCAACAATATTGTGCAATACCGCAAAGCTATCGCTTTGTGCAACCACGCCAGACATCGTATTTTAACCACCGGGTATTCCAACAGCCTTTAATTCAGTAATAACTACGCCAAGTTATTTTTAACCAACTTATATTTGTCGCTTTCCTCATCCAATCGCTTTCAAGTTATGGGGCCCACACATGGTCAACCGTCATTCATTTAATATTCCCGACAAAGATTTAATATTCCACGACCAAACGAATATTCTCCGACAATAATGAATATTTTATAACCACTTGCTTATTTTGCGTATTTAACCCTTAACTATCCACATTAATCAAATCAACCCTTATTATTTCAAAATAATAAATAAAGGAAATTCCTTTTTATTTAAAAATTTTTCGGGGTCTTACAGCCTGCCCTTCTGGTGTACCATCTCTACTCCTCATCATCTTCCGAAATAAGTTAAACAATTGTGATTGAAAGGCCCCTCCTTCTAGCGCCAATGTTAACGCCAAGATCTTCTGTTACGTCCCAATCACGTAAGACGCCCTGATCCTGCACAGTAAACACGATAAACACCACAAGCTTGACGGCGGTTCCGTCGGGGGATAGCTCAGGCGTGAGAGTCAGTAAACGTGTTCACAAGGTTTAGCAAAATGGAGGCTGTAATGCCTAGTGTATTGAGAGAGAGATAATAATAAATTCTTTTGTGTATATCCGATTATGAATGAATAAGTGTATGAGAACGTACCTCTTCGTGATGACTTCCTTGCTAAGCTATATCCTCTCTTCCTAGATTACAGTGCCACCCACTATTACCTGACACACCCCCCTGATCTGATGGGTTCCACCGACTGCATGTAGTTTATCCACTGTTTTTTGGTCACTGTTTCCACCGCCGGCCGGTTATAATCCCATCCACATTAATGCATGGCAGGTTCTCTAGTCAACCGTCATGCTTTTTCATCATTGCATGTCAAAATAATAGATATTAAAATGTCCAAAGGATCGACCCACTGGACCGACCCGGTCTTATAAGTCAAAATGAAAATAATAAGATAACTGGGCTCAAAGACTTTCATGGTTCAATAATAAAGGCCCAATAGATTAATTAAAGGGTCCTTTACATAAGTATACAACAAATAGAAAGTAATTACAAGAAAAGTGCATCAACTAAATAATTACAAAAAGAATGTAATTATTACAAAAATAGTACAATTCACATTAATAAGGAAACCTAAAATTAAGGATAACTAATAATTCAAATTCAAATTCAAATCTTGTCTCTAACAACAATTTCAAATCCATGTTTCAAAATTCAAATCAAAATGAGAAAATTAAAAATAAAAAATTATGAAGGAGCTAATGTTCATCATCCTCCTCTCTACCATACCATTTACAAGAAACATATTATCATGGCATGCCATAAGTTTATTTATTCTGAATTTCTTTTGATGATTTGGTTACCCACAAAAATTGAAATGGTTACCTTTATACGAATTTTGACTAGTAATTGCATCACATTTAAAATAAAATTGGTAATCAAATAAAATGAATTGGTTACCTTATCAAATGGTTTAGTAACCAACTATATGAAATTTGGTTACCAATTGCATCATATCCAAAATAAATTAATAACCTAATAAACTAAATTGGTTACCTTATCGGAAGATTTAGTAACCAATCGCATAAATTTTGGTTACTAACCATCACATTCAAAGTATATTAGTAAACTAATAAATCGAATTGGTTACCTTATCAAATGATTTGGTAACCAACTACATGAAAGGGGAGGAGGGGAGAGGAGGGGGGGAGGAGGGGGGCGCAGGAGGTGGGAGGAGGAGGGAGGAGGGAGGAGGAGGTGGAGGCGGGAGGAGGAGGAGGGGAGGAGGCGGGAGGAAAGGGAGGAGGAGGCGGGAGGAAAGGGAGGAAGGAGGGGAGGAGGGAGGCGGAGGAGGTGGAGGCGGGAGGAGGGAGGAGGGAGGAGGAGGCGGGAGGAAAGGGAGGGGGTAGGGGAGGAGTGGGAGGAGGAGGTGGAGGTGGAGGCGGGAGGGGAGGAGGGGAGGAGGGGGGCGGGAGGCGGGAGGCGGGAGGCGGGAGGAGGAAGGAGGCGGAGGAGGGGGAGGCGGAGGAGGTGGAGGGGAGGCGGGAGGTGGGAGGGGTTTGGTTATATATATATATATATATAACTACAGTTGTTATAGATGAGAAGAGAGAGAAGAAGTTATGGGTATAACTAATCCATAAATTAATGAATCCTAATTGAATATTAATTCCTTAAATTAAGGAATCCTAAATGCACTAGAATTATAAATAAATATGGTAGTGTATTAGTTGTGTAAAAGTTTTATGAGGGCACTTTTGTTATAATTTTTTTTAAAAATGTAATAGAATATATAAATCACCCTTAATTAAAAGAGTAAGCCCAATCTACCCGGCCCAATGAAAGAAAATATCAGGACCCAACATATCCTATACGCATGTTTTGCTCTCTTTTTTGGGTCAATATGTTGCCATTCTTTTCCTTTCCTTTGGGGGTTGGGGGAGGGGGAGGGGGGGTAGGCATAATTTGAATCACTCTGCAGGTGAAATATTGAGATTAGTTACATTATCTTATGCATTTTTACAGGTCAAGCATTTTTGACGCAAAGGCTGGTATTGCTTTGAATGGCAACTTTGTGAAGGTTGTATCTTGGTATGATAACGAATGGGGTTACAGGTAAGCATTTGAACAAGTAGTTGATACTCTTTGTAGTGAGACGTGTACACTTTGCTTGGCAACGAAAAATTAAAGATGGTTTATAACTGAAGAATATACTAGGAAAAAACATGCAGTATATAGCATGCTATTCATGTTACATAGCTGCTGCTGCTATCGATTTTTGCCTCTATTCAGTTTCTAAAATGCTTCTTTATGCATTGCAGTAACCGTGTGGTAGATTTGATTCGGCATATGGCATCTGCTAAGTAAGCTTTTTTGCGGCATTTCTACCACTGGCCTAGTACAAGTCTGTGGTTCGGGAGCCAATATTAGAGGAATAATTGAGCTAATTTAGTTGGAAATATGTATTGTTTGTTTGAGACTAGTTATGCAGGGCATAAGCTCTCTTGTTTTTTGGGTTATGCCTCTATGCCCCTATGCCCCTCTATTGATTAATCATGTTTTCGTAGACATTTGCCCTTATAATAACCATCAGTTTGCTTTGTTTACTATGCAAACCTCTAATGTTACGTTGTAACAAATGTATAGAATAGAGAAAAGAATGAAATAAAAATAATATATTTAATTATTATTTTAAAAAATAAACCATTTCAATGGAATAAAAATTCATTTCATTCCTTTATTTTTTATACCATGTGAAATAGTTTGACCCCCCCCTCCCCCTCCCCCTCCCCGTCCCCCAAAATATAGACTAAAAATCATGATCAAATAGTTTGTTTGCAAACAAAGTTTAGGTGGACAAATATGCCTACATTCCAAGTGGCTGCAAGGGAATAGCTGTAGAATAAAATATCATGGATGTAAATAAATAAACGCTAAACACACAAGTAGAATCCAGTAGACCAATAGTTATAAAGACAACATAGTTTTCAGTGCGAGACTCTATGAAAGTATAAAACTGAGCTTCATAAAAGCTGAGGCAGTTATTCATCTCGACATTACAAAAGAAAATTCTAACCCAACATTCTTTTAGCTTTAAATTCCAACTGGTACTTAAAACTTAGTGGTGACAAGTCTAAAATGTGTAAGGACAAATATTTATATCCAGCCATGCAGACAACAATCCCAGCGCAGTGATGCCACCAATTCATAACCCTGAAAAGCAAAGAAAAGAAAGTATGATCAAAACAGCAGACATACAATAGATGCAAGGAAGTCATACAAGATATGCCGGAAGAACAAAGTAACAGATCTAGAATGAAACCAAGGGGTTAAAGCATTAGCAAAAAAAACTTGAAATTTAATCTATAATTGTTTTTTTCTGATGCAAACTATAATAGTTACGAGAAAGTAAAGAATGATGAACTCAATTTACTGAAGGAATATGCATGGGGTACTAGATGATTGTTACAAGTCATGCACAGGGTACAAGAATAATCATTAATTATGAGCATATAATTCATATACATAAAAAAAATTAAATGTTTTATGTATGCCCACAGTATCCAAATTATAATATCATGTCAAAATATCCTTGTCCACTTGATAAAGCGTAATCAAAAAACCTTGGATGTCGTTAATATACAACTTTTCTTATGCTAACTATAATTGTGATGAGAAACAATAGAATGCAAATTTTAGAAAAAGGTATAAATAGAATGTTAAATGAGCTAAACGAATATTGGATATTGTGTATATCCAGAGTCCCGAAATTTAAATATTTAGTGTATATCCAGAGTCTCCAAATTTAAATATTGTGTCAGCATATCCTTCCTAATTTCAGTATTATGCCCTATTTACATTTGGGCTTCTAATCCCCTGATAACCTCACAAGATATTGAACCCACTTGCACTACAAGTTCAATTCTAACATTCTCTTCATGAGTATTCACAAATTAAGACTAGTAGCGTAGAGAAAATACACACTTCCAGATGCATAAAACTCGTGCAAATGGAGGCTATGGAGCTTCACAAGGCATCTATTATTCTTCTTAACAAATTCCAACTGAATGGCATATTGTTTACAAGTTCTTGAAGCCATACAATATAGTAAAACCACGAAAAATAAACTAGTAGTAAAACAGATCCATTCATGCCTGCTCCATATTATGATAAAACATTTGAACTCCACATAGTAAAGAGAATAAGCAATCCATAGACGCTTTTATCCATACACAAACAAACAATTCTTTAGCTTCCAAATATGAAAGCTCAGTGAAAGCAATTGACCCTGATAAACTTGGTATACTAAGCCAGAAATTCGCATCATAAGATCACCCTCAAAAGCTTTCTATGCCTAAAAGTAATGGTTCCAAAAGAAGCCTAACAATTGTTAACACAACATATTACACAAAAATGGAACAAACTCAAGAACTTCATGCCATTAAGGTACGGATATACTGATGCATAAGTTTCGAGACATTTTATGAATTATGGACATGCAACTGCACAAATGTTAGTCAAGGACAATGAAATCCGAACAGTTCACTCCACATGCAATATCGTAGAGAAAATGGATCACTATGAAATACATAAAATTTTGCATTTCCCGCGTAAGCTGCTCCTTTCATTTTGTTTTATCATTTATAGGTTGTCTTGGGATCTAAGTAAGAATTTGGTTCTTTCTGTGTCAGTGGAAGCTAGTCCGTCCGTAATTAACTGGGTTGATTATAGTAGACTTTTTCTTCTTATCGGGGTTTGGGTGCCCTTCTAAGTAAATTCTAGCTAATCTGCTTAGGTTTTCCTCAAGAGTCCCATACTGTTTTTGACTAAGAGTCAAATAATATTTTTTTTGAATCAAATCAGACACCCATCAACCAAGTCTTATTTGACGTGAATACAAATAAACAACACTTCAGATTTTGTCTTTTTAGTTATAAGCAATAAGGACTTAAACCTATTAAACAAATAGCAGAAAACAAGGACAACAAATCACTATCATTATAATGTAATGATTATTGCAATGAATCTAAAAATAAGGGTGTAAACGATCAAGTATTGACTATTTATCATATAAAATAATTTGATTGAAAACAAAATCGAGCCCGAACAGTTTGAACTGATCCAGTATATTTACAATTTGCAATTTATCGAACTTTAAAATGTGCTCATATTTGATTCTTTATATTTGAGTCAGGAATTGAACTTTTAATCCCAATCATTTTACGCCCTTTATCTAAAAAAGGATGAAATTCCCAATCAAAACCCTGAAAACAAAATGATTAGAGCAAATTCCAACGCACGAATTACCAAAAGAAGTCATTTCTTGATTAGCAGACAAAACTGGAAGAGCTAAACATATTTAAGCATCCTAATACATATTACTTTGGTGTTAACATAAAACTATAGTCCTGACCATTACTACATAGTGGTGTAAGTGCAGCATATGCAATTTGCTACCTATCTTTGATGAAATTATGAGTACTCCAAAAAAGAGTAATAAACTAAAAAAACTAAGAAAGAATTGGTAGTGAGGATGCTATCAAGTATGCATCACAGCATGAATCCTCAGTTCCTCACTACACAATCTTTTCTTTACTGTTCCTTTGATTTGATGACTAGCGTGCAAGTGTTCGCTCTAGATATCATAAAACTAAAAGATGTCACTAATACAATATTATTTCAATACCAAATACCCAAATTGGTGGAGTGCATGAACTTATAGATTTGATCCACAGGTATATGTGTTTAACCTAAATATATGGGAGTGACTTACAAGGTGAGAAACATAGGTTAAGCATTTGGAAGTAAAAATAAGCACAACTAGATAGTATTGGAGGTGAAAGTATACAAGAAAGCCTGAGACACTAATTCTATCTATTAACTTAATGAAAAGAATAGACAGAGCACCCAAATGGTAAGCATAATTAAAAGACCTATCAAGCCACAAGGTAAACACAATGAAAGGCCTTCAAATACATGTAAACATGGTACATAGTACAAACTGGGACAAGAAAAACAGAGTAGCATAAGGAACAAAGAAGCAGAAACAGTAAAGGTTTTTCCCAGCATCAAAACATTAACTGATACAATTAAAACAAAAGATGAGTAGAAAGAAGCAAGTAGATTGATTAGAGATGTTATTAGAGTAGCTACATCTATTCATTCTTGCTTTTTATGGCTCAAATTAATCTTTCTTCTTTCTTGCTTATAGCTCTTTCATAAGAGGTTTTCTCTACACAGTTCGAATCGAATTCTTGTAATTAGAAAGTTCGACCCTCTAGTTAGTGATAGAACTAAAAAATGTATTTTATCAATGAACGCAAAATAGATCCTATTTTTTATTACTCAAAACTGACACATTATTTACAAATTATTCCATTGTTGATTGGGTTGAAAACGGGAGATATATGGGAGAATGATATATTAATTCCGAGAAATAAGAAGTTACATACACATAAAAAACAACCTTTTTTCATTCTTTCATGAACTACTCAGTCTAGTTACTAATTAAGTAAAAAACTCAATAACCATGTTTGAAAGAGCTCTGAATATAAATTCAGAAAAAAATATTGATCTCACACAACCCATTTCAGATAATTGAGTAAAAAGGAATAACAATATAGATACATGGGTAAAACCATAACAAAGAAAATTCAATTATAACCACATTGTAGCACACATTTCAATCATTAGATAGATTAATACCTAAAATTCAGCGGCCAGGGTTGAGGCCAAGAAGCATATTATTTTCCTTAGGTAGGTACATGACATTCGGACTCTTGGCCAAAGTGGCAGCCACCTCCCTGGACGCCTCGATCTTCCTCAGCTCAATCAAACCCATCCCAGCTTCCTTAGTTGCGTCAGAAATCAACTTAGCAGACTCGCTCTCACCCTCAGCCCTAATAATAGCCGCGCGCCGCTCCTGCTCCGCCTTCGCCACCACGTATCTGGAACGCTCCGCCTCCTGCTGCGCCACCTGCTTCTGCTCCACGGCCTTGGAGAACTCCGCTCCGTACGACAAGTGGGTGATCGCCACATCATCCAGCACAATGTTGAAGTCCTTGGCGCGGCGCGTGAGGCTGTCCCGCACCAACGCCGACACCTTCGGACGCTCAGTGAGGAGCTGATCAGCATTGAATTGGGCGACGACGGATTTCAGGATCTCGTTGCCGATGGAAGGGAGGACTTTCTCGTCGTATTCAAGACCTAGTTCTTTGTATATGACGGGCAGGTGGGCCTCGTCGGGTCGGGAGAGGACCCGGAGGGTTAGGTTTACCATCTGGAGGTCTTTTGTGCCGGAGACGGAGGAGAAGGTGTGGGGCTTGGTACGGATATCAAAGATATTCGGGGTTTGGAGATATGGGATTAGGAAGTGGGTCCCTTCGCCGACCGGTACGTCGATTACACCGCGGATTCTGTCCATGAGGACGGCGCGTTGCCCGCCGTCGACGGTGTAGAGGGAGGAGTTGATCACGGTGGCGGCTGCGCCGAGGCCAAATGCCGCGCGTGCGACGTTGGTTAAAAATGACACTGCTGCCTTGTTGGCGCCCATTATTGCAGGGAGAGATTGAGCGAGAGGTAGATGGAGAAATGTGAGGGTTTTAGCGAGAGAGGGTTTTTGTTGTGCTTTTGGTTTGTGCTCCGCTATTCGGCCTGTTGTAAAACCCTTGGCCCCAATTAAGTTTGCAGAGCATGGACCTGGGTTTGGATATGGTGTCAATTACATTTTTCAAACTTGGGTTGGATCTTAATTTGGCCCAATTCAAGCTACATATAAAAAGTATTTTTTTTAAAATTATTTCGATATTGCAACAAGAAATACATTATGAAAAATTATACGGCATGATAAAATTATAAGGTGAGATATTGGCTGACTTGTTGAAGGACCAATCACTAAAGTTCAACCTAAGAAACTTAAATAAATTATTAAAAAAAGTGATTACAGCATAGACTAATCACTGAGTACACGTAATTAATATTTCACAAATTATGTATACCGATTAAGTTTATAATAAATTATGTTAAGTAGTTTTAAAGAAGATAAATAAAATTTAAAAAGTAAAAAAGTATGGAAAGATCATCTCTGGGGTTGATTTTATATTTATTTCTATTTTGTACTATAGTTTTATTCTATCAGTGGAAGAATTACAATAAGATTTATGGCAAGTAGTTAAAATAATTGCAAGAACATAGATCATAGATGGGTGAGTGAATTAATTAACTTGGCATCATCCATTTATTCCATAATCTTATTACTTGCATTTAAGTTAAAAATATATGCTTTAATTGAGTCATTATCTGTTCTTATTTGTATTAAACTGCTCATATTATTTTACATGTGACAACATATGGTTTAGTTATTTATTTACTTACTAGTTAATTAGTAAAGAATTAATCGTGTTAAAAGTATTGTGCTTTGATTCATGAAAATATTGAATTAATAAATTCAATTCTATATATAGGGATTTAGTCTCACTTTTGCAATTAAAATTGAAACACAGATATATTCTACTTCCTCTTTCATAATTTTTTACTGGCTTAAATTGTATGCAAACTTATCAAATTAATAAATTTTATATATAACATTTTGAATAAAAATCGACATTTTTGCTAATTTTTATAACAATATTTGTTATTTTATAAAACAAATATTTTTATAAAAACAAATATTTTATAATAACAAATAAAGAATATAAAATATTTTATAAAACAAATATTTTATAATAACAAATAAAGAATATAAAATATTTTATAAAATAGCAAATAAAGAATTATAAAAATATTTGTTATTTTATAATAGGATATAAAATAGGATATAAAAATATTTTTATAATTCTTTATATAACAAATATATTAATTTCTTCCCACTTTAATTTAAAATATTAATTCTTTATGATATTTTATATCCTTTTTATATAACAATTTATATTTGTTATATAAAGAATTAACAAATATTTTATAATTTTTATTTGCTATTTTTATAAAAATATTTTATATTCTTTATTTGTTATTATAAAATATTTGTTTTTATAAAATATTTTATATTCTTTATTTGTTATTATAAAATATTTGTTTTTATAAAATATTTGTTTTATAAAATAACAAATATTGTTATAAAAAATAGCAAATAAAGAACTTGTGCCACTATTTGATTTTTATACGTCGTAAGAAGTTGTGCTGGCTTAGTTTTTTTTTTTTTTAAGCCTAAGAGGCTCTTACTACTATTGGAATTTTTTTTTTTTTTATACGTTTCTACATAAGTCATCATTTTATTGATTATTTAATATTAAAATTCGCTTTTAGTTAAACAAACCGACAACACGTTGACTACCATGGGTCCTCATATTAAAATAAAAGTTTAAAAGTTGTTACTACTTATATTTATGTTTCAAATCACATCCAATAAATCAACTATCCAAAAAGGTGTGTGTTAGACACATCTATAAAAACCTTTAAGCCTCCATAATATATATATATATATATATATATATTTATATATAACTTCCTCTTTCAAAATTACTGAAAAAAAACAACTTATCAAATAAATTTTATATATAACATTTTGAACGACATTTTAATTGATCCAACTTAAATTTGGTGACTTGATAGCTCAAAAGTTTTATATATATATACTCTCAATTCTCATGATAAAAAATACATTGTATCTTTAATAATAAATATATATTAAAATTTTGTGAAAATACATAACTTTTGAGCTTTTGAGTTGACTTTTGAGAATACCAAAATTTATGACTTATAAGACATTAAAATCAAAAAACCCAATTCAATTTGCCAATTCAGTTGAACATGTGTAAAAATTTGAGTCCAATTTTTGAGGATGAAATGAATTGGCAATTGTGTAAACTTGTCAGCTAGCTTCACATGGCTGCTTTTCGCTTAAATTTGATGTAGTTAGTTAGTTTGGATATTAATTCTGATCAACTAGGTGCCTATAACATTGTTTGATTTAAGTTGGTATCAAATAAAAGTTTAGATTTTAGCTTGGCCTTTATTGTATGTAGTTCATTGGTGATATTTAATTTAGGGTAGCATGCTTATCACAGACAGCTGAGCAGCTGAGCACCATGGCACCAGTAATTTATACAAAGAGTTTAATAGATAAAATGGGTAGGACAAAGATGTTTTCTACCACTTCTTATATATAAAGCAAACACTAGTGTATATACTGCCTACTATGAGACGGGTGTTCATTAGCATTTTCAGGTTCTAACTTGTAAATAAATAAATAAAACACTTTCATATTCTAACTAGTACAGTAGTACTGTTCTTTTCTTGCGCTCCACCCCACCCCACCCCAGAAAAATAACTTTCCCAATTCCAAGTTCAGCGAGGATAAGATTATGAACTAGCCAGCCATAGGCTTTTTATTTTTAACTTTTTATAACTACTTGGCCTTAGCCTTTAGTAGATTATTTGTGTCATAAACAAATGATGAATCTTCAAGTTTTAATTCCTCTAGTATTTGCTTAGTTATACACCACAATTTCATATATATTTCAATGAGCTAGGATATTAATTTATACACCCCAATTTCAGATTAATTAGTTCTCTGCATGTAGGTATGTTTAAATTAGACAGATTAATTAGTTCACTGTAGTGATCCTGGATAAGAGCCCTGTGCGAGGTGAACATACTTTAGGTTTCCAAATCACTCCAATGTCTACCTCTGTGTCAATTTCCACTAGGATTTTGTGATCACCATACTTAATTCAATGCCAACAGAAGGGCATGCATGCATGCTTCACAGCGACGACTAGCTTGGCTGAGTTTTTGATTAATTTAGTTTATGTGTACAAGGACATGCATGCATATATCATCATCGATCTTTTGACAATTAGTGGATAACATATAACATCTTAGATCGATCCCTAATTATCCTAAAGACGTACGATTATGGTCATGTGGGTTGTGGACAAAAAGGAGATCTTTATACTAAGTACGTTTGGCGTTCTATTATACCACCTGCATTAGCTTTAATATATATATTGCATATCAGTTTTATTCAACTGATATTAGTACAACCTCTCTTTTTGCAAGAAAGTTGAAATTGCTGCTCAAATGTTATGTGTGACCTCGTTTAATTAGCTATTTGAGCGAGGTTAGGTTAAATCTTTAAGATTCAATATTCATTCAGGAGTACTGCTTCTATATATGCTTACTTGTGATATCTCATCATTGCAAGTAGGTACTGCTACCTGTTTACTTAAGTGCGACTGTTAATGTTTCAAGAATATTATATATATATAGTCATGGCAATGAGATGTGCATCAAATCTTTAAGAAGCATCAACAATGAGGTACTTGGGATAGTAGGTCGCAGAACGTTTGCTGCTGATGCTCCAAAGAAGTCGATACTAGCTCAGCAAATAAGTCAAGTCGATCCACCACCGTGGTTGGAGCCAATATTCTCAAGGAGCTAGGGAGCAGATCGCAAATTTTTGCCAGACTCTGATTACCTAGATTGGCTGTGGCTCCTTGTTGATAAAAGCCCTGCACTGAGCGAGTTAAGAAGGAAAAACACATAAAAATCTCCCATATGACGACCTCAAACGCTTTGTCAAGCTGGACAACCGATCAATCTAGATCAAGGAAAACAAGTCTATCAGGGCCAAGAAGTAATTGAAAGTCCGTAAGATAAAATAGGAGTCTATCAGCAATGCCATGGTGATCATCGACTTAATTACATCTAGGAAAATGATGAAAAGGAATTGAGGAGAGCAGATATGAATTAGCATATTGCTGTAGTTACTTTCCTCTTGTTTTTTGTGATTCTCTCTTCTTAGTGCATGGGTAATAATTAATTAATGAGATATATTCTTACTATTGTTCAGGATATTTTTGATTATTAATGGCAAGTAAAGGTGATTGTATTAGTTGTTACTTTGTCAACTTAGCAAAGTATATTCAATTACACACATTAAATCAACTTAGTGCTGTCGGATCATCACAACTTTCGTTTATGCTTATTGTACAGAAACTATCGATGATTCATGTGTTGCTATTTGAGTGCATGCAGGAGCAAGAAGAATACATGCAAAAGCCTCTTTTGAAGTTGGCTCTTTACATTGCCTAGTTGGTACGTACAGCATGGAAGATAATTCACTTGATTTGAATTCCTTTATTGTCAACAAACAGAAATTTAAGCTCATTTGATTATTCAGCTGGTCCCAATACTTAAGATGGATAACAATGAACTACAAAATGAGTGAACCAGCCACCTTCTTCTGCTCCCCAACTTCCCAGCCAACTTGAGCCTAGTGGCGTGGGGTTAAACATTAATTATCCTGCTATTATGTACGTATTCACTCATGAGAACTAGCTAGGTACTTCTACTCTAAACCTGTGTATTGTCTAGTTTGGGGGGCCATCTTTCCTATATTTGCCTGCTGATGATTCCGACTTCGAACTAACCTTTTTTGTCTATCGAACTTTTTTAGTCAACTAATCTTGTCTGTCGAACTAAACTTCAATTAGAAGACGATTACATTTCAAGTTCTCTGTTGATTATGGTTTGTTCTATATTTGTTAATTTGTCGATATAAAAACCCTCCTAATGCATTTTAGTGAGATTTGGATTGGAATTGAGAATGGATGGGGGGATGGATATGGTACAATTAATATAGATTGTCATATCCTTCTTTATAGGTGGCCATGTGGAGGAAATGACTTTATCAACTCCAATTAGAGAGAGAAAAGGACTGGCAGAAGCAAAAACTTAATAATAATAATAATAATAATAATAATAATAATGTAGAAGAAAGCCAGAAAGGTAACCTACCATAACATGCAATGTAAAAGGTGTACCGGAAAATGAGATCGCATGCATTATTATTGCTAAAAAGTAGATCACTTTCTACGATAAATCTCTTTGTTCAATTCTCCTAAAAAGTTAAAGCTACCACTTAAATCTCACATGGCCTTGTCCACTTCTTTAGATTAGACTATAGATTATGTATGTGGTCCATTTTTAATGGAGTAGCCCCAAACCTTGCACTTACACTACAACCAAATTCATCAGCAGCTAGGAATCCTCCTCCCATGACTGATCTTGAACCACGATAAGGAGAAATAAATCACCAGTCCAACTAAATTCTAAGTAGGCACGAAGCCAGGATTTATTCTTGGGGTCCAAATTTTTTTTTAACATTATTATAAAATATATTCATAATTCATCATTACAAAATATATTTTTACTAAAACAAAAATAATGTAGTAATAGAATTTATTTTGACAAAAACAACAAAACATAGCAAAAAAAGTTTGTTAGAACATATTAAAACTTCGGGGGTCGTGTCCTTACAAAATTTTCAAATTAAACCAAATCTACAACTGAGTCTTACAAAAATTTTAAAGCTTGAGGGTGAATTTTGTAAAATTTTCAAACCTTCGGAAGGGGCCGTAGCCACCTCCAGTCTACATGTGGATTCTAAGGTTGATATCAAGGCTTCCTCCTCCGTTTCTAAATATAATTTCATTTTGGACTTTTTCAAACTCAATGTCACGATATTCATTTAACTTTTGAATATAAAAAAATAGTTACTTTTCAGATCCTTTACAATTTTGATAATTAATTATAAAGCATCACATGCTTGATCTTACTCTAGTCTAGAGACGAGTGTCCTGTTTTTTGTGCGAATCCGAGAGAGGTTTCCATGTGTGATAAATTCATGTATTATTGCGTTGTTTGCATGTGGCCGGAAAAACTAGAATAGCGACCCCTAACAACGTTATGCACGGATCATGTTAAATGATATATATTACGAAATTTTATATTGATTATTTATTAATTGTCGCCATATTAAATATTAAATGACAATTTTTGAAAAAAATATATATAATAAATAAGATCTTTTTATAATTCTTACTAATATTACGTATTAATAAATTTAATTTAACATAAATTTATCGTATTGCATAGCATGACTCCGTAAATGGCCACTACAGATAATTGAAGCTATAACACTAAATATTTATAGGACACGAACAGCGTGAAGAAAAAGTTGGTGGAAAAACTGGTAAACATAATGATATATATGCTTCATTGTCTTGATTAGTTGGTTTGAGATAGAAATTTAGAATTGACTTTAGCATTTGTATAATAATTCAATTCTAAAATGATTTATAATAAGTAACCGAGGGAGTACATGCATGATGTTCTTGTACGTACGTGCTAATGTTAGTGTGCTTAACATGTCATATTTATTGACTACTAGTATTATTATTATACAATGAGATGGAGCATGAAATTCAAATACTATTTACTTGGCGTTTCTTGTTTTTTCCACTCGGGGTACGTGGGCATTCCTCGATACGTTCAACACCACTGAGGTGTCCATCGAGATGAACTCCGGTCGGTTCATCTTTTTCTTAGCCTTCTGCCCCACCTACCTAGCAGCTATCTCTGTCATCACTCCAAACAACATATCAAGCAAGTCCTGTAAATCTTTTTCTTTTTTCTTTCACCGCAGATATCTCCGTCATTATCAAACACTTCCACCACATGCATCTTTCGAGTCGGGATCTTTTTTTTCCCTCCTCTCTCTCTCTCTCTTATTTGCATAATACATTATCTCTCTTTTTTTTTGTGTCACAATGTGTTATTGATATCACAAGTGACTTGGAGTACTATATGGCATAAATAATAAAAAAAATGAAGTACTAATATACATGAATGAATAAATGAGCCTAATGACTTGAGTTTTTGGAACAAAGTTGGGTTTTCAAACATGTATGTTAATGTCTTGTGTAGGCGTTGGGACATAATTTTTAGGGCTCATGGAAGAATCTTTTTCGAGTAGTCTCTTGAGCACTAAAGGATTAAGTCTTCTCACACCGGACACCGGAGCTATCGCTTGTACTTTTTGACTATTCCCCGGCGACCCAAAACCGTCAAGTTCTTATGATTTTATTTTTGTGCAGAATTGGACGCATTGCTGATGATCGAACGTGTGAACGACGTTAATGGTACACACGGGATTCACAGTTCTCCCCAATACAATGTAACTAATTTATCTCCATTAAATAAAACCCAATAATCTGATATACCCAAAAATCTTTCTTTTGTTATTATATAATGCAAACAGTTGGTAGTATTTAATTTTGTCATTTGACATTTTGACTTGTAGGTAAGTTAAGTGAACCCAATCGATCCAGTATTGAATAAATTTTATTTGGTTCACAAAATTTATCGAGTATATAAATAAGGTTTGATTTAAAACTCGTTTAGCTATCGAGTCGAAAGACGATTCAATCGCGCTAGAAAGCGGTTTGAACTTTTCTAACTAATATGATCCAAGTATCGATAGAAAATTATAATTTGAGAATATTCGAGTAATTTATTGAACTTTAAAATATACTTTCATATTTGATTCATTTATATTTTAAATTGAATTTCGAATCGAACTTTTAATGAAATGCAGTTTAAATCGGTTTCTAATCTGTTTGTACATTTTACAGTCTTATTTATAGGACATGTTTCCCTTTATGGGTGTTTTCTTTGTGACACTCAAATCACTAGTTGATCTTGGTATTGAAATATTGATTATATTCATGTGTAGACATCATCTTTAATACTAAGGTTATATTTGTTTGCAAAGATTATAATCTCGATGTTATAATTCATGGGATTATAATCTCAAAATTATTAATCCTAAGATTATAATCTCAGAATTATAATTATAATGTCAAGACTATTAAGCCATTTTAAAATTCCGAGACTAACAGTCCTAAGACTAAATTTAAAAATAAATGAGACACTTGAGATTAATAATGCTATTACAAGTATAATCATATTATATTGTCATGTGATTCCCTTATTATTCTTCATCTAATTTGTCAGAGTTCTAATAGGTAATTACTGTATCTAGCTAGTTAAAATGCTCATTACAATATTTTATAGCCAACTTAAACACAGTCATTATTTCTCCAACTGAGCATGTTGTTTTCCCTTGCACGCTTTGCTTGTTAGTTTCCACATGCTATTTGTCTGCTAATCTGGTTTTTGTTTATGTTTATACATCAAAGGGTCCTACACACTGCTTGAATCTTCTTTATAATAGTGTCCTCCCTTTCCTTCCCACCACTTGCATATTTATTTGTTGGTCAAGTACTTTTTCGTTGCCTCATGGAATGTTAAATCACTAGTCGACCATCTGCTGCAACATACACAATTATTTGTTTTGTGGGTTTGTAACAATCGGCTCCAAGAAATTGATTGAGATAGGGCTTTGTTGAATTAAATACTACGTACACAGAGAGATTTAGATTGATTTTACCAATAACTTATTCGTTTCTCCTACCTCAGATGCCTACTACAGACTTTCCTCTTCGATGGGAGAGCACCGGAGACCAATGGTGGTATGCTTCCCCAATTGATTGGGCAGCTGCAAATGGGCATTATGACTTGGTTAGGGAACTCATACGCCTTGATGGCAATCACCTTATCCAGCTTGCATCTCTCCGTCGAATTCGCCGCCTTGAGAGTGTCTGGGATGATGATGAACACTTTGATGATGTTGCCAAGCATCGCTCTCAGGTTGCACAAAATCTTTTGTTAGAGTGTGAAACCAAGAGAGGGAAAAATTCTCTCATCCGAGGTGGGTATGGTGGATGGCTTCTATATACTGCTGCCTCAGCTGGGGACTTGGTATTTATTCAAGAATTACTCGGAAGAGACCCACTTCTTGTTTTTGGGGAAGGAGAATACGGTGTTACTGACGTCCTGTATGCTGCAGCGAGGAGTAAGAATCCGGAGGTTTTTAGGCTGCTGCTTGATTTTGCTCTTTTGCCTAGGTTTTCGGCGGGAAACGGAAAAGAGGCTGAGGAACATGTTGGAGAGATCCCTTCTGCCTATACAAGGGAGATGATGAATAGAGCTGTTCACGCTGCTGCTAGAGGAGGTATTTTTATGATATTGAAGGAGCTTCTCGGTGATTGTACTGATGTGTTGGCTTACAAAGATATTGAGGGCTCAACTATTCTACATGCAGCTGCTGGCCGAGGGCAGGTTGAGGTGAGCCTCTCACTGCTGTGTCTTTCTATAATTAATTATGTCTTTCCATCTGCAAATTTTGACCCAAGTGCTTTTGATATATATATATATATATATATATATATATATATATATATATATGGTATGCTCTATTATCTTGAGCTTATTAATTAGTTGTTTTCCTCAAAAAAATATAATTAAGATCGGTTAACAAATAAAATATCATGTTCCAATTTCTCAGTGTTATATATATATATAGCAGCTTATTAGGTTATTGCTTCCTCATAAATATTATTGAGATCCTTCACAAATACAAGTTGATTCAATTGTCGGCCAATCTCAAGTTCTTCAACCTTTGTAACTTAAATGTGACGGAGGCTGATAAAAGTGTGAGAAGATGTTTATGTTAGAAAAACTAATTTAAAAAGTTTCTTCATGTTTCCGTAAACACTGGCGGAACTAGGGGGCCGGGCGGGGGGCATCTGCCCCCGGTAGCAGCGGCGGTCCAGGAATAACTAGGGGGGGCGGGGACGGAAGGAGGGATGGACGGAAGGACGGACGGAATCTGCAAATCCAGCCGGCCTCGCTGGAATACTTCCTGTGCTATCCTGGAGATTAGTTCCACTGAAATTCTTGGTTTCTGATTCCTGCCAGCCTTTCAACATCTGGGAGAGGGGTAGATTGTTATCTATGCCAGAATAGTCTTCTGTTCGTTTGTCAAAAGGTTTCCACTTCTCAACCAGTTGAGCCAGCACATTCACTGCATGTCCCATATCAGGCCGATGGTTTGGATCCCTTGCAGTGCAATGCCCAGCTAGTTCAGCTATAGTGGAAATGCTTTCAAAAAGTTCAGCTATATGTTTGGATTTCATGAAACTAGTATTTTTAAAGCTTGCATACCATGTGTTTGTATAAATGCCATAAAGAGGTTAATTTGGTTAAAACATGAAAATTAACGGGTTCTCTCTGTAAATTGACGTACATACATGAGTTATAAGTTAACTCAAGTTGTTTGCAAGTATCGCCGTCGTCGTGATTTTGCAAGTATATTTTGACCCCCCTATCAAAAGTTTCTGGTTCCGCCACTGTCCGTAAATCTCCTATGGCTTTAGTGGCAAGTCCACTTCCTACTTAGCATGCCACTTTTAACAAACCCACAATAGCCATGTTTTGTAGTCATGATTATAAAGATCCGAAATGTGCAGATCTTTGTCATACAATATGATTTGTGAAACTCCAGAGTTCAGGAAGTAGAACAAGAAAGAGCCTTCAAAGAAATTTTATTCAACTTAGAAAAGCTAACCTCTTAGGTAATAGGATCTGATCTGTAAATTTCTCTAACATTCTGCTGATCCCAGAATCTACATGCCGAATAAAGTTTGTAGCTGTCTTGAACCATTTCAGAGGTATCTCTGAGAAAATGGTTAAAATCCCTGTTCTTCTATCCTTGTACAAATCAATTTTGTAGTCAACCTTCATAAATTCCTTTATTAGAATGCAAGGACTTTGAAAGCTTAGCATCCTATGTTTCTTTTTGACCTTTGCCTTTTGGTTGCTAAAACCTTCTGGGTTATTGAAAAAGAGAAACCCGGGATGGCTAAGTTGGTCTTTGAATTATGCCGGAAGAAGATTTCCAGTTCTTGATTCAGTCATTCTGTATAAAATTCAAGATTCCATGCAAGCTATGGGATCGGGATTAATCTAAAATAAAGGGGGTGTAACCTTGCTGATGTTCATACCAGAAGGTAAAGATATGCCTCCATTAACTTAAATTTGTGATTTCTAATACTTATAGTTGATTGCAAATACTTTTCTCATATAAAGACATCTTCTGTAGAACTAAATTCTACAAAAGCAGATTACATAAATTTCTATATAAAGCAACTCGGATCTAATTCATTCTCAAATATCTGGTTCTGAGTGCAGGTAATTAAATATCTTGTATCATCTTTCAATATCATCGACTCCACAGACAATCAAGGAAACACGGCTTTGCATGTGGCTGCTTACAGGGGTCAATTAGCTGCAGTTGAGGCTTTAATGCTTTTATCTCCGTCATCTATGTACTCAAAAAATAATGGAGGAGAAACTTTCCTACACATGGCTGTTACCGGTTTCAAAACTCCCATTTTCCGGAGAGTGGACCGCCAGGTTGAGCTGATGAAGCAGTTAGTATGTGGAAATGTTTTCAACATTGAGGAAATCATCAATGCCAAAAATAATGATGGGAGAACTGCTCTTCATTTGGCCATCATTGGGAACATTCATACTGATCTAGTGGAATTACTGATGACTGCCCCCTCTATTGATGTCAACATCCATGATAATAATGGCATGACCCCACTTGATCTCCTTAAACAACGGCCACGTTCTGCATCATCGGAAATTCTAACAAGACAGTTGATTTCAGCTGGAGGGATCTTCAGTTGTCAAGATTATTCGGCAAGAAGAATGGTTGCTTCCCACATAAGGATGAGAAGTATTGGAAGCAGTCCAGGAACTACATTCAGAATCCCCGACTCAGAAATACTCGTGCACATGGACATGGTCACAAAGAAAGGATCAGATGCCAGCGGTAGTGCAAGAGTGAGCACCGACTCAGCAGAACTGAGTAAACATGACATAGTTATGGAGAACCGAAGTCCCAAAGACAATATTAAGCCGGGTTCTGCGAATGATGCAGCAAAAGGTTTGAAACGCCTTTTCCATTGGCCCAAGATGAAGAAGAGAAAACCCGAGAGTCTTAAGAAAACAGTTGATGAAATTTCAGTGACCAACTCGGAAGGGATTCCAATCTCACTTCGAAAGAGATATTCAACGCCTTCACCACTTCCTAACCACAAGCGAACACTTGCGGTTAGGAGTAATGCCCCAAGTCCAACTGCTAAAAAGAAGTTTGCTTCAGGGCTGGTGCACGGTGTTATGCAGGCTATGCCGCATTTAAAAGCCACACGTCGTTCACGTTCTAGTTCCTTCTCAAAATCACCAGTATCTCCACATCATATTTCAGCGGATAAGCAAAAAGTTGTCTGCCTTGAGAATTATGAGGCAGAGGCATCTTGTTCTAATCAAACAGCAGTTGATGACGGAACCCCAAATGTGCTTCACAAACCAGCATTTGTCTACAAAAGGCCGTTGATCAACCAAATCTGTTTTGGTGCCTCTGGCAGCAGGCAGCAACGCGAGTTATTTGACCAATCCGTTTTATCTGTTGGTTGATTGATTAGTCAGATACCAGAGGGAAAAGAGTGCCTAAAACTACTAATTCGGTAGGTCAGCAAGACTTGTAGCTGGTTCTTATGTTTTTGTCTTTCATAAGATGTTTCTTTGTTTAGCATGTCTAGTTTATGTAACTTTTACCTGAACCTTGTTTAATCCAATCCCTTGTTGCATTTGTGTATCTTTGAACATCAACTTCTTGCTTAGTTTGGAATAAGAAAATTGATCGATGCATTATGCTTATATTGAGTTGTGTGATCTAAGAAATTACAGAGCTCTTGGCGGAAAATGTTGCTTTCGGAAAATGTGGATGGATGATATAGAGCATATTTACCATTGGGTGGTGAGCTCATACTCATGATCTATGTCACTACAAGTACTCTTTACTTTATCCTAAAGTATCTGTGTATGTGTTCCACACTTGACACTCCAACAAGGGTGGGTGGGTGGGTGGGTGTTGGACACTTCATTTTAGTGTAATAAATTGAGCAAGATTGGCGGACTCTTCCAAATACCCTCCATCTGACTCATGTAAATTTAATTAGCTCATGATTATCCAAAAAGATAGGCACATTTTTCACATGTTCTTGAGCCCAAGTTCAAACCATAACTTCCTCTCTTTTTCACCCTTTACCAAAAGCTCTTACTAACATTTATGGATTCATAGTCCCATGAATCCTCTGAAGGAATTGATATGAATAATTCTTTCATTTTCATATTCAGCTGTCCCTGTCCCTGTCCCATTATCTTTGCCATCTTGGAAGAGTAGTTCTACCGTTTGGAAATGGGCATGGCATGCCAGCCCATGAAGTTGAATCAATAACCAGCCCACAAAAGAAAGCAGCTCTAGACATGGGTGGCCCAATAATTCCGGTCAGATCAAAATTTCAGATCTGACATAAAGAGCTTGAATATTAGATAAAAAGTTCTACCAAGTCTTGGTTTTTTTTTAGGGTTCTTTACATAAGTATACAACAAATATATAAAGAATTACAAATAATAAATAAGATCAACTAAATAATTTTAATAACAAAGAAAATAATGAATAATAATGCCAAAAATAATGCAATACACATCAAGATATCCAAACCAACAAAAAAGAAATCCCTAATTTCAAGGAGAAAACTACTCCACCTATTTTGTCGGGCCACCAACTAAACCAGATACTCACCAAATCACGCCACCAAATTACCCAAAATTCAATTTAAAAAAAAAAAAAAAAGAGCATCCATCAGATAGAAGTTTATGAGAAGAAGGTTTATGAGAAATATAGAGGAAATCAAATCGAAAAGCAAATAAAAGCGTAAACAGAGCATCCTAACATCACATTAGAATAAGCGATTTCAAGATATTTTCTAATGTATGGAAAAATTATATTCGAGAAATCAAACTAAATCAGATCTTCATTCAAAGGTACGATTTGTTACAAAATTGAAGTTTGGGGATATTCATATCAAGGTTTGGTTACTTTGATTAAAGTAAACAATATTTCGCAGATTAACCATACAAAATCATATCTTTTCAAAATTTAATAAAATGAATGAACATAAAATTTTGCGTAAAATATTGATACTATTAATATATATTTTGGAAACTATAAAATGTTGATTTGAAACCCATAAAGTAATATTATTAATATCATTGAAAGGGAAATGTATTTTTCATTCATTGATTGAAGAATTCATTTAATATATTGGCAACATTAAAATATATATTTGGTTACTTTAAACGCATGCATAATTAAATACAATTTAGTTTCAATGTAAATGTTCATTCTTTATAACTTATCCTCTCTAAAAAAAACATTATTTTTGTTTTGTTTATAAATCGACTTAAGACATACTTTGTATATATGTATATATACTAAATATTTCTATTTTGGTTACTTAAAATTGTTAAGTTAGACACATGAAAAATAAGAATAATTTTATTACTTTTTAAATAATACTATTTTTTTTTTAAATATAAGCATGCATAATCTGAATAATTCATAAAATATTTTGGTTACTATAACATGTTGATTTGGAAACTAATAAAAAATATTATTAATTTCGCCATTAAAGGTAAATGAAATGTTCAATCGTGGTTCAAATTTTAATATTCATTCTTTAGTATTTAACCTCCCTCAACCATAATTTGTGTTTTCTTTATAAAATGAATGAAAACAAATAATTACATATGCATAGATACTACTTATATCTGCTTTTGAAACCTAATATTGTTGATTCACTCAACTAATAATAATTTAAAAATTTAAACATTCATAATCCGCATCATTCATATAATAATTTGGTTACATATGTATGTCTATTCATTCTTTAAAGTTGACAATGCAAACATCAGGTAAAAAAATAATTATTACTAAAAAGTTATAATTGATTACTATGTGATTTACATATACTAACTACCTACTAATATACATTCATAATCTGTAAAGTTGATTATGGAAAAAGTAAGAGTTGATACCAATTTCATAACTTTTAAAAATTTAATTACAGTAGTTGAAAACAAATTTTTCCAAAAATATTGATACTAATAATATATATTTTGGTAACTATGTAAAGTTGATTTGGAAACTAATAAAGTAGTAGTATACAACTAATAAAAATTGATGATTTGGCAACCAATAAAGGAGTAAAATTAATTTCAGTTATGAAAAGGAAAATGTAATTCACATTCATAGCTTGAGGAAACTCAGAATGTCTATTTTGATTACTGAATGTCTATTTTGATTACCGAATGTCTATTTTAATTCACATTCATAGATACTCATAATGTCTATTTTGATTACTGAAAATTGTTGATTCTTGCTATTCGCAAAATAATAAATAAAAATTTCAATTCAAACATTCATAATCAATAACATTTAAAAAATATTTTGGTTACAATTGACTATCTAAGCATTCTTAAATTTGAAAATGCAAATAATGTAGGAAAAATTTATTAGTACTAAAAAGTGACAATTTGATTACTATATGTTCATATACCGACTATTTACATAATTGTAATAATTTTATCGCTTCAAATTGCAGTAATACGGATATGATTCCAGCTTGTAATTTACTTCAACTAGACGTGGAGTGACAAAGAACTCAATATCAAAATTTCAAGTCACCTACTTACTAGTCCCTTCAACATGTTCATTCACGTAAATGCACAACTTGATATGCAATGCATTAAGCCTAGAATGCTACAAAACAGAGTTGTCAATCAAATTTCATATTAGCAAGAACATCCCTCCAATCAAGGTGACAAATGAATCAACTTTCAAATTCTATATGGAATCAAGAAAAATCAATTGAATACGGCAAGTATCCTCCGATTATAGATTCGAATACCACATTAGAGGAACTACAGACTTACAAAACGTCATAATCAAGAAGAAAATATAATGCAAGATGAAACGCCATGAGATCGCACAAAGGAATACCGATCTTGAATTTTGGAAACACAAGGAGACCAATTTGGATCAAATTTTGTTGAAAGATCCGCCATCAAGTCATTGGTAAAGAAATACGATGCATAACACAAGAAAGAAAGAACAAGTGATGAGGTCATATCAGATCCGAATAAGTTTGAGGTAAGAATTCATCAAACTTACAAAGACAAAAGAATATTAACACAAGCAATAAGGCTACATTCAATCGCATAAAACAGTAACACAAGGTAGAAAGAACAAGTGGAAGGGACTTTGTTCGTATGCATCGACAATGAAAGTTGCAAATGGAAACTAAGAGCATCAAAATTACTTAAAACAAATATGTTCAAGGTGAGAGAGTTTAATGATATACACACTTGTTCATCCAACATACTACTTGGAGATCATAGACAAACAATAGTGAAATGGTTAATGAATGCATAATGCATGACTAACTAACTTCAAGAAAATTTACACACCAACCGATATTGTGGAAGATATGATGACGGAGTATAATGTGTCCATCTCCTACCAAAAAGCATGGAGAGCGAAAGAAAAAGAAATGGAAAAGTAAGAGGGAATCCACACGACTACACTATGATTCCTTCGTGGTTGCACATGCTAAAAAAAAAAATCCAGGTATCAATTAGAAACCGTTTTTTTATGTTTTTAAAATTTCAATTACCAATATTAAATGATTTGGTTACCTATTAATTAAAGTTTGGCTAATAAATATAATAATTAAAAAAAAAAAAAAAATTTTTTCATGCGAGCAGTGTATACAATAAATATAACTATTTAAAAAGCATTTTAGACACCATCTGAACACTATAAAAATTATTAAATTATGATTACTTGCAAGCCATTAGTACTACACTTAGAGCATTATCAACTACAAATATGGGCAATATGTAGTACATATATTTACATTGACCAAACTGAAAATTCATTTCAGGTTCAATTACAGCCTTGCAGTTGGATAATAATGGTCGATTCAAATATCTCTTCTTTGCAATAAGAGCATCCATCAAGCATGGCGCCATTGTTTTCCCATCATTGTAATTGATGGCACCTTCATACAATCAACCCACGGGTACACTTCTCATAGAAGCACTCAAGATGCAAATGTAAACATTATACCAATTGCTTTTGAGTCAGGATGCGAAAATGAATTATCCTCGACATGGTTTTTCATTAATTTGAGAGATGCTTATGGAGTTAGAGAAGGAGAATGCATTGTTTCGTATAGATATGAAGCAATTATAAAGGGACTTAATAAAGTGTTCTCGATGTCATGCACGCCTCACGACATACCATATTTTGAAAAACATAAAAAAAAGTTTCAAAAAGAAAGGAGAAGAAGTCAAACAAGCATACAACGCTAGATGCAGAGCTTACATCATTGAAGAATTCAACATACACATGAATCAACTTGATGCAATTGATGCTCGAATAAGAAAATATTTGGAAGAAGAAGTTCATCTGATAAGTGTACGAGGCTCCACGGGATCAAAGTGGACATACTCAACAATGACTTCAACACCGTGAATCTATTAATAATGCAATAAAGGAAATCGAAATCTTCCAATTGCATCAATGATTGAATGCCTACGTTGTATGGTTCAAAGATGGTATTTAACAAACAAACAATCGACAATGTCTTCTTTCACTACCCTTTCCACAACAAATTGAGAGAAAATTGCAATCTAATATCATCGAGTCAAAGAAACTTAAGGTAAGTCATACATCTTTTAAATTGTTAATGATACCTACAACAAAATTGCATCCTAAATGAAATTAAACAAAGTTATGCGCTTTTGTTTTCCAAAGATAAAAGTTTGATAAAGATACCAACATTACATATACGACTTTCATTATTTCAAATTATATATACAAAAATATTATTATACATAACGACTACACATTAAATGCTATCAGAGGGTCGAGACATCAAACCTAGTGATTTTCAATGCATTTATGATAACGCCAAACAATTTATCGTGGACACGGAACAAAAGACATGCACACGCCGAAAATTTCAAACTACGAGATACCTTGCATGCACGTCATTGTTATTGGAAAGAGGAATTTGAGTCATTATGATTTTTGCTCGTAATATTATTCAAATAAAACTTTGGTCGACACGTATTCAACTTCCATCATGCCATTAGATGACGTAGAGAATTGGGATGTTCCGTAAGCTATTAAGACCATATACGTGTCAAACCACCAAATACAAGAAGACCAAATTTAAGACCAAAGAAAGGTAGATATAAGCATATATCCGAAATTACATTTCAAAATAAGTGCAAAGAGATGCCAAGAAAAAGGACACAATAGAAAAACATGCAATAAACCACCAATTTCGAGACCACGAAAAATTTGATATATACATACATTCTCAGAATCGTATATATTGTAATCATTTTAATCATTTTGCTTGTGTAATAAAAAACAAATTTCAATTGCACACAAGATTTAAAGATGATTAATTTCATAATTGGTTAATTAAGTTGTATTTCTTCTTAATGGCATGTGATAATTGGATAATTAAGTTGTAATTCTTCTTTATGACATTCGCTACACACTAACATTTAATTGAAACCTTTTGAATTCATAGTTGGCAACCAACTCTGCCGTGTTAAAAAAAAATATAATTGTAAGCTTTGTAATTGTTTTATGTATTTTATTTAATTATTAGTTTTAAAGCATAACATAAAAATTGATTACATTTCTTTGTATTCTCGGGTACACTATAAACATTAGAAAACCCATAGTATTTAGTTAACTCAATTTTAAATTACTATACCAATTTGGTTACCAATAATTACTATTGATTATAACTATAACAAACGCTTCTTTAGAAACCTTTATGACATTCTCGCCTACACACTAACATTTAACCGAAACCTTTGATTCATAGTTGGCAACCAACTGCATCTGCAGTTAAAAAAATATAATTGTAAGCTTTGTAATTGTTTTATGTATATTAGTTAATCATTAGTTTTTTAAAGCATAGCATAAAAAATGATTACATTTCTTTGTATGTCAGGTATACTATAAACATTAGAAAACCCATAGTATTTAGTTAATCAATTTTAAATTACTATACCAATTTGGTTACCAACAATTACTATCGATTATAACAATAACAAACGTTCTTTAGAAACCTTTATGACATTCTGGCTACAGACTAACATTTAACTGGAAACCATTAGATTCATAGTTGGCAACCAATTGTGCCGTGTTAAAAAAATTATAATTGTAAGCTTTGTAATTGTTTTATGTATTTTAGTTAATTATTAGTTTTTAAAGCATAGCATAAAAAATGATTACAATTCTTTGTATGCTTGGGTACACTATAAACATTAGAAAACCCATAGTATTTAGTTAAATGAATTTTAAATTACTATACAAATTTGGTTACCAACAATTACTATTGATTATAATAATAACAAACGCTTTTAAAAACCTTTATACGATGACCGATTGCAACCCATTTGAATAAAAAAGGCCAAAAATTTTAAAAAAAAGATTCATTAAATTTATCATTATCAATGTTTATTTACTAACATAAACTAATATAGTTACATTATAATCAAATTTTGGCAACGAATCAAAACATATAAATAACATTTATTCTTTAACTTAAAATGAATGATTATGATAATAACAAACAATAGTTGGTAACTTTGGTATTATCTGCTTCCAACAAACCCAAATATAAAGAACAAATTCATGATACAAATCGTTAATCGCTTTATAATTTCATCATTAGTATTAATTAATTAGTTACCAACAACAATAAAAAATGTTACCTATATATTCAAATTTGGCAACCAACTAAATCATAACAAACAAATACCTGATACAAGGTATAAAATGCTTATACATAAGACTGTTAAGATTGAATGGTTACCAACCACTGATAAAATTATTACCCGTATATACAAAGATGTAAACCTACTGAACCAGAAAAAAATAATACCAATATTGTTTAAAAATAAAAAAACAAAACAAAAAAATAAAAAACTGAACCAACAAAACAATATCATACGTGTAACAGTAAAAATTAATACATCATTCCATCATCAAAATATTTATAATATCATTTCACATTCAATAACCATATCAAATGGTATCTAATGTCAAAACAGTAAATGAAAAATGATGCAAAACCAAACTAGACATCACTACCAATTCTGCCTGGGTGTTCGGATTCAGACTCATATCCGCCTACTTGCTTGTTCCTCGCATGAATAAACAAATCGACACACGCTTTCATGCAGATTGAAGTTATTGGGAATGGATTTGGCAAGGTAAGTTCTGCATTGGTGGAGAATATGTTCCACAAAAGAAATAGTGAACATACCACAATCAATCAAAAATAAAAAGATATAATGGAAATCAAGATGACATCATAATATATGGAAAACTAAAAAATATAGAAAATGTAACTTATTTATCAATTTGCTCGTGTAGACCCTCAAAGAAATTCAAGATCAATAATATCATTTTCTCCTTTTGTGCGATATGGTTCACTATTGAAATCAATATCACATCTATTCTTCCAAAACCACAACCGCATAATATTATCTAAGAATGAAAATATAAGGCTCGCACACATCCATTATATTTGTTCGCATGATGTTCCCTGCTCAACAAGAGAATTATAAACTACTAACACCCAACGATGGACATCAAAACCAATAAAAACCCAATGTCCAGAACCGCTATATGAATGGGAAATACGACAAAATCAACATCAACCCACTTGTTTGTCGACCTCCATATAAAACCCTCGAATGTACTCACCACATCAATGTTGCCCAACAACAAAGTTTTATCACCATTGTTATTACAATATTCCCCATATAAGTTGGTTAACTTCACACGAAACCAACAATCATGTTGTAACCCTTAATTGATATTGTTTGAGTATCTAGCCAATTTACGACATATAGTACAAATAGACGTTGATGTCTTTGAACCGTAAATGAAACCATAATAACAATCGATATTAACAAAAAAAACAAACTATAATATAAGTCAGATCCAAAATGTAAACATATAAGAACCAAACTTATAAGATAAGATATCCCAAACTAACATGCATTAATTAAAAACAATAAAAAACTCACATCATCATCAAGCCATTGTCCAGAGTCTTCACTTGTAAACCACATTTTGAAGATATCAGAATAGACCCAAATCAAGTGGAGGCTCTATTTTGTCATTGTTCCCCACTTAATTTTCAATTCTTCAAAACAAACACATATAGCAAATATAAAATGAATGATTTTATCTCCTAGAAAAAAATAATATAAATATATTAAACTCCAATAAACATACCTTTTTCTATTATTTAATCCAATTTTAAACCAATCGGTCAAACACGACACTCTTCAGATTTCAAAGGCATTCCCATAAAATGTCCGAAAACGCATGCATACAAATTTCTCTCAGTAATGTTTTATCATCAACAACAAATTAAGTTGAGTCACAGAACCAAACTTCGACGATAAGGACTCTTCAACACAAGACTCTCATGACAATGCATTTTATTGTGCCTACCAAGTGGGTTAGTTGCAGATTTTTCAACTTCAACACAATGGATTAAATCTTGAGTTGTCAAAACCATATCATCAAGCATCGGCAGATGTCTGAGTTTCACTTTTACCGCCTCAGATTGGATTTTAAGACATGACACAAAAATACTATTTCAATATCAAATAAAAAATTCTAAAAGAATCAATATTAACATAAACACACCATAACTAAATTACTGCCTCAGATTGGATTTTAATACCCTATATTGATTTTAAGACACGACACAATCAGAACTAAGTTACTAATACAACATGTAAATGTAACTAATATTGAAAAATTCACTAACCTCGACCGGTTGAAAGCAACAATTTCTCGACCACTACAATCGACTTAAAATATCAAAACTTGAATATCATTAATCTTTTCAACCTACCAAAAAAAAAATCTCATCAATATAAGACATAAGAATATAACATAAAAAAATTTGTAAAAAAATTTGTTACCTTTTCATTCTCCACATTAATTAGGACCCGCTAGGGGTAAAAACAACCATCTCTTTACCATCTAATTTAAATTGCCATTCTTATACCGAACTCCTCAGAAAAAAAATAAGGCCAAACAAATCAAATTTACTTAATAAACATAAAATAAAAATGGAAAATCTAACATATTTGTAAACTCTTTGCATCGATTTCTTCAAACTTATTCTGACCAACCTCACCAACATTCGCAGATATTTCCATGAAACTGCTTTTGAATTGTCACCACCTTCAATTACAACATCACCCTCAACCTTCAAAACATCATCAACTACTACATTAACATTGCCACCATCAACATTCTCATCCATCTCAACATCATAAGCATCAACATTCTCATCCATCTCAACATCATCACCATCATCATCAAAATCATCATCATCATCGTATTTAATCATCATCATTATCATCGCCATCACCATCACCATCATCATTAACATTTACACTTCTCCGCTTAAGATAACTAGACTTTCCATAAAACCGCTTTCTAAACATCTTTTAATGTCCATACAAATTTGAACATGAAACACCGCAAAATGATCTTTAACCTCAATACCCAAATTCTCGATTTCTTTCTTCACTTCCATCAACTTCCTTCCAATGGCTTCACCCGCTCATCAATAATTTTTTCAAGATCGTAAATAGAAAACATAGGTCTCTAAACTTCCTTAATGATTCAACTTTAATATCGCACCTTTTGGCTCCACCGTCATTTCCAATCAAAAATAAAAAACTCCTAAATCCAACCGAAACTTCTCAACCTCCGTAGAAACAATGTTTTGATAGTCAACTGAAACAAATTAAAAAGCACCAAATATACCATATCAGAAACATTGAAAATAAAAAAGAAAAAAAGTCAGTACACAAAAAAAAAAAGAAAAAGAAACCAATAACTTATGAAAAGGAAACTGCATTTAATGAAAATGGTAACCAAAGATACCGACTGTAACCAAAACCGTGTCGCTCAACTTCTCATTCTTCTGAGCCTTTTCTAGCTCTCTCCATCCTCAATAATCAATTCAATCATTATCATCAATACAGAAACCCCTGACTTTCAATGTGGGAATTGTTTCAAACAAGAAAACTTGAAACACATAAGGTAAACCACTAAGCTTGTAAGATTTACAATAACTATCACTATAAAAATCAGATATCACCCCACCGATCTTATCCTTCTTTATATGTCCCTTTACAAAGAAGGGATAGAGAATTCTTTGTTTGTTCAAAAGCAATTTTTCCCCATGGATAACTTGCAACATCACCATATGACAAAAAGTTAAACAAAACTTCATCAACATAATTATCGTAAACAAGAGCTAGTATGAAATTAAAACCAAGAAAATGATAGACATCCTAATCGCCTCATCATCATCATCAAAACAAGCACTCCTATAAATCCTCCCTATAGTAATCGAGTTAGAACCTCATTTTGAAAAAATTTCTTAACCAAAAGTTTTCAATCCCTCAAACTACCAATGTCTTCATCTCCTCGCCAATTTAGACCCAAATTAAACAAAATTGTGCAATCCAAATCTAACCCTTTTCTCGCCAAATACAAACCACATTTCCCCACTATCCCTCCGATAAACTTCCCTAATCAAAGCATGATGTAATATTTGGGAAAACATCTGGGGCTGCCCAAAATCTAAAAATTTACCAAAACAGGTCAACTTAAACTTATCCAACCGAAAGCTATAGATAATTTATTTTAATAATATTTGGAACATTCATTTCACACCAATATATAACTTTTGCGTAGAAAAGTTCCGTTGATGCTCCTCATAGAAAAACTCTCAAATCTGAAAATGCAAAAAATATACATTACAAACAAATTTGGGAAATCAAAATATAACATCTGTAAACTTTAAAACCAAAACTATTAAATCAAGAATACACAAAAAACACTAATACTGATAACCAAATAATATCAGTAAGAGACCAAAAACCAATTAATCATCAAATTATTTAATATATAACGAATTATAAACAGACAAATTTAGAAAATAATACTAACAACACATCCACACGAAAACAACATAACCATTTTTCCACAAACATTAAAAACATGCATCAATCTCCAACTCTTTTATAATAAAAAAATCATTTTATCATTATGAAATAATCAGTTTCCATAATGATAAATGTTGGTAACCAAAACTCAATTAGCAAGTAATCATCAAAAGATTGTCAACATACATAATCACAATAATGTAAACTACTTACCAAGACATAATACACTATTAACTGACTCACAAATATGAATGACAGCAATAATGTAAACAAATTCAATTTAAAAAATCATTAAAGCAACTAGAACTCTAATGTAATATAATACATTTGAATAACTATGAAATCTTCATTTTCCAAACATATACATGTTAGAAACCAAAACTCAATTAACAAGTTACCATCAAAACATAAACAACACGCATAATAACAACAATGAAATTTAGATACTAATCTTCGAAACTAAACACAATCTAAACACCAGAAAGGTTGAAACATCACCTTAAACAAAAACAAAATAAATGTAAACAAAAAACAAAAAAAAAATATATTATTTAAAAAAAAAACAAACCTTCAATTTTTTTTTTGCACGAAACAATTTTTTCGTTTGTGAGCCTCGATCGCATCTTCTTTCCCTCTTTTTTAAAGAAACTTCAAAATCGTAATCAAGCATACCAATGATTTAGCCTTCTTATTGGTATGTCTACCCATATTCTTATCTTCAACCTCTCGATTTCAACATTAACAACTTCCCCGCTTTTGAAGACTTTGCCATTTTATCACTCCCTCACAAATTTCTTCATATCCTTTCTACAATCATCATCCCTAACCCGTTTACCCTTCTCATCACTCATCTTATGCCCAACTCCCTCCATTTTCTTCCTCGTAGATACCATCCCAAATAAAAACCAAAATAAATCTAAGAATGTAGAAACGAAAAACCACACAACTTACAAATAATCACGAGGATAAGAATAATACGAACACAACGACCCAAAAACCCAAAACGCCGACAAGCAATCTCTGCCGGAAAGAACTAAGGCCAACAGCATAAAGAAGAAAAGATTAGCATAAGGCGTTTCAAAAACACAAAATAAGGGTTTCCAAATGAAAAAACGTAGACTAACAAAGATAATAACAAAATTTAAATTGAAAAACGAGCCCACTCTACCGCATAAAGCGTGATCAGTTTTTTTTCAAAAATTAAACTGAATTGCCATGTCACCAAAGACATTAAATAACACACCATAATTAAAGGGATATTATATTTTCACTACTAATGAAAAAAAAAATTTATATATATTAAAAATGTAAATATTTAATGAGTGCACTATTGTTGTAATTACTTTTCAAAATGTAATATAAACTGTAAATTACCCTTTTTTTTATTAATTTATTAATGTAACTAGTTTAATTTCTTATGAGTATGGTGCTATAATATCTAATACAACTTATTTTGGTATTCAATTTCTAAATTTGACCGGCTTTTAAATCTGAAATTTAGTCCTGTTGAGACATAATTTTCTGACTAAGATTCTCTCCATTTTAAATAAAATAAAGATTATCTATTTTTTATATATTCTCCATCATTATCTCTTTTTTCTGTCATCATGATGTTACATTTTAATACATTTTAAATTTGGACCATGAAATGGAGAGGATCCTGGGACATAATTTTGTGAGCTTGGGAAATTCAATGGGATTAGTGTCACACGGTGAAATATTTATTTTCGGTCCAAATTGATTTATGATTTTCACATTTTATCTGACTTCCTATTTGTGAGAAAGTCAATCATATTTAAAAGAATATGATCCCTTTATCTTTTCTCATTCATCCGTTGGTAATATATACAGTGTATAGACAAATATTATGTCTACAAGTTTGGCTAAAAATAAGGAAACAATTTGAATTTACAGCAGAATAATCTCCTAAATTAAATATAAAATATTTACAATAACAATAAGAATAATTACATATATTCTATCACACCCCCGCAGTCGAAGAAGGAGGTGGTTGAACTCTTAGACTGTCCCGAAAGTCATCAAAAAGTATGCACGGGAGCCCTTTGGTAAATATGTCAGCAATCTTATAACGTGACGGAACATGAAGGACACACACTTCGCCATGTTTTACCTTTTCATGAACAAAATGAATGTCTATCTCAATATGTTTAGTGCGTTGATGTTGTACTGGATTGCCGGAGAGGTATATTGCACTCACATTATCGCAGTATACAAGTGTTGCCTTGTGGACCGGACAATGAAGTTCCAGGAGTAAATTTAAAATCCAGCAAGATTCAGAGATAACATTGGCAACCCCTCGATATTCAACCTCGACACTTGATTTAGATAATGCGGGTTGCCGTTTAGAGGACCATGAAATCAGGTTGTCACCGATGAATAGACAATAACCAGAGGTGGAGAAACGCATGTCAGGACAGCCACCCCAATCAGCATCCGTATAAAAAAGGAGAGAGTCAAGTTTAGACTTATACAGATGCAAACCATAATTAATCATTCCGTGAATATAACGCAGTATACGCTTGAGAGCATCCATGTGCTCGACTTTCAGATCATGCATATGTAAGCATACATGTTGAACCGCATAGGAGATATCTGGCCTGGTAAAGTAAGATATTGCAAATCACTAACTAGACGGTGATATTCAGTTGGGTCCTCATAAGGCTTACCAGTGGAAACACTGAGTTTCCCCTTTGTGTCAACAGGAGTGGGACATGGCTTGTAACCTGCCATACTTGCTCTTTCAAGTATTTCCTCGGTAAATTGTGTCTGTGAGAGAAAAAGGTCATGGGCAGTCCGGGTGACTGTAATACCCAGAAAATAACTCAACTGTCCCAAATCCTTCATTACGAACACGGAACTGAGAAGAGACATGATAGATAATCGAAGAGCATCAGAGGAGGTCGTGAGAATTATATCATCAACATATAATAAAATATAAGCAATGTCAGATCCATTTTTGTAGATGAACAAGGAATGATCTGACACACTGTGAGAGAAACTAATAGTGGCCACATAGTTTACAAAACGTTGATACCAAGCACGAGGGGCTTGCTTAAGACCATAGAGTGATTTTTTCAACAAGCAGACATAGTCAGGATGAACTGCATCCTTGAAACCCAAAGGTTGATACATATAAACAATTTCAATTAGATTACCATGAAGAAACGCATTTTTAACATCCAACTGATGAATGGCCCAAGATTTTAATAATGCAATGCTCAAACCAATACGAATAGTGGCCGATTTAACAACCGGGCTGAACGTCTCATCACAGTCCATTCCAGCTTTTTGAGACCTGCCTTCACCTACAAGACGGGCTTTATGCATCTCAAAAGAACCATCAGAGTTCTTTTTATGTCAAAAAATCCACATTGAACGAATAACATTAACATCAGATGGACGAGGTACTAATTCCCACGTCTTATTTTTAATAAGAGCATCATATTCATCTTGCATGGCCAATTTCCAATTCGGGTCATTAAGTGCACTCACGAGGTTGCAGGGTATATGAGAGATAGAGGTAGTGGTCGAGAGGGCACTTAAGTTATGGTATTTAGGGTTGGGCTTGTGTATACCATGTTGACTCCTAGTTCTTATTCGATGGGCTGGAGGATGAGGTCAAATGGATGTAGTGGAAATTAGACTGGGTTGAATGGATGTTGTGGTTGGCGTAGCAGTGGGAAAAGGGGACCGAGTGGGTTGAGGAGTGGGCTGTGTTGTAACGCGAGCTGGGGAGGAAGGGGGGATGTTTGTGTGGGCGAAGAGGAAGGCTCAAAGAATTTGAAGTGGGCGGTGAAGTGTCTGCAGAGATCTAAGGAGGTAGGTGCATGCAATTGATGAAGGATTTAGGGATGCAAACCATCATCTAAAAATTCATAGAAGGTAGGAGATGGAGTATGAAGTGTCGAAAAAGGAAATTCAAATTCATCAAAAAGAACATATCGGGAAATAATAATTTTCCGATTCGAAATATCATATCATTTATAACCCCGATGGTTTGATGGATAGCCTAAGAAGACACATGGAGTGGAATAGGCTTGTAATTTATTGATGGTGGTGGAAGGAAATAAAGGGTAACACAAACACCCAAAAACTCAAAGATGAGTATAATCTGGAGTTTTTTCATAAAGAATTTGAGTAGGAGAGTAGTAGCTTAATGTCTTTGAAGGAAGAATATTTAGAAGGTATGTTGCTATTTCGAGAGCATGATGCCAAAAGGAGGGTGGCATGGAAGCATGAGCAAGTAAAGTACGAACCATGTTATTGATAGATTTTATTTTTCGTTCGGCTTTACCATTTTGAGGAAAGGTATGGGGACATGTGAAGCGAAAATACATACCATTTAATTCACAAAATATCCTAAAGGGACCATTGTCATACTCTCGACCATTATCACATTGAGATTGTTTAATGTCTCATTCGAATTGAGTTTTGATATATGCTCTAAATGATAAAAAAAAATGGAATAAACTTGTGATTTTCTAGACATAGGAAAAGTCCACAAGAAATTACTATAATTATCAAGAAAAAGAGCATAGTAACGATGACCGGATGAACTTAATATAGGAGATGTCCATAATTCACTGTGAATTATATCAAATGGCATAATAGTAAAAGAACGAGAATCATTAAATGACAACTTAATGTGTTTTCCAAGAGGACAAGATTCATAAAAAGAATTGTGAGCCTTATTATATTTAATAAAATTGCTACTACGAAGAGAATTCAAAACGACATTTATAGGGTGCCCTAAACGAGAATGCCACAAATCAGAAGAAATAACAGGAAAAACCGAAGGTAAAGCTGAAGGTAGTGGTCTCTGAAGTTTGGTGAAGGAATAAAGATCGCCCGAGCTATCACATCTCATTAGGTGTTTCCCCATCTGTAAATCCTTCACAGAAAATCCAAATGGATCAAATTCAACCGACACCATATTATCATTAGTAAATTTGCGAACTGAGATGAGGTTTTTAATAAGTTTAGTTGCATGCAACACATTTTTAAGGTTCAAAGGTGGATTTGTTTGGGTTAGTGAGGCACTTCCATAACCAAGAATCAGAATTGTATGACCATTGCCAACAATAATGCCATTATTTTTCCTCAAATTAAAATAAGAAGAGAGAGTACCATGATTGGCAGTCATGTGTGAGGTGGCACCGGTATCCATGTACCAATTTTCATCCGGTTAATGGAGTGAGAGAGTGTGCATAGCTGCATCAATGTCTGTAGGTTTGTAGTTCACACTTGGGGCTGCTGCCATGTAGTGGGCTTGGGAATGTTGAGGCCCAAGAACTCCTTTTGTAGATGATGGACGAGTCTGCCAGTCTGTAGTGGGAAATGGGCAAGGTGGGCTGGCCCAAGTGTGAGGTGACCAGGGAGCCCAAGGAGGCATGGAAGCCCATTGTTGCGGCCATGACGATGCTGAAGGTCGCTGTTGTCCCTCGCCACAAGATCCACCACGGTTGCCACTACGGCCACCACGACCACCACGGTAGTTGCCGCGCCGCCCACCACGGCCACCATAATTTTGGTTATCGGAATTATTATGCCCATTTGCATTTTCTTGTTACTGTTTCAAATTATTGCCACCAGAAATATTATCATTAGTTGAATTCATAAGCAAAGTGGAAACTGAACTTGATTCAAGAGTGACACATTGTTTCATGTTTTTCTATTGTAATGAAAGCATTGAATGGGCTTGTGCAAAGGTCGGAAGAGGACTGCGGTGTTGAATGATGGTGACGAACCCCGCGTAAGCTTCTGTCAAGCCACGAATCATTTTGAGAACCATGTGCTCGTCGAATACTTTTGCTCCCACGTTGGCCAATTGATCAGCCAACACTTTAAGTCGTTGGAAATATGCAACAACATTTAGAAAGTCTCGAAGGTGAGTTGTTAGAATATAGGATCACACACACGCACACAAACGATAAAGAATTAAGAATAACACAAGATATTCACGTGGTTCTCCAATTTGGGCACTCCACAGGCGGCTTGTTGTTTGATTGGTGATTCCTTGGTTATATAGGACTTTACAATAGATAGTATATATACCTACTAATCCTATTCTAACCCTACTTCACATTATGATTAATTACCCATAATGACCTTTCCGATTAACAACCCAGAAAGTCTCTGTCTGCGACCCAGTAGCGGCCGCCATTCACAGTGGAAAACCATAAGCGCAATCCCATGCTTACGTAAGCGATAACTTCTCCAAAGATGCAAATAAGCACCCCACGCCACTTCAAGTGTAAAATTCCAAATTTTACGAATAAAGATTTAAATTTCTCAATTTTTTTTAAAATATTATGGTGTGGATTTAATATAATGTTATAGTTGTGGGTAATATTTATAAATTTTGCAAAGTATGCAAGTTGTTGTAATATATTCGATTGGTCGGGGAATATTCTTTGTGTCGGGGAATATTCGTACGACGGCACAATCATTGGTGGACCCCACAACAAAATTATTGTCGGATTGAGAAAACGACAAAAATATTTTTATGAAAATAACGGCGGAAGTTTTACCGTTATCTACCGTTGAACTACTTTCAAAAGTAAAGTAAAAGAATACTGGCGTGGTTGCATAAAGAGCACACAGTATTGATTATTGATGCTTATGTGAGAAGTCACTCGCTTTTGTTCAATTATTACTACTGATGAGTTGTTGCATAAGATCTCACGTTATTTGATTCAATTATTGTTGATTGTTATATATATATATATATATATATATATATATATATATAAGTTTTTTATTAGTATTATTAATGTAATAAAACAGAAAAACTTTTTATATAAAATGTAATACTTTTATAAAGTTATTCGTTTTATTAGGCTAATAGTAAAATCATTTTATATAAAATGAATACTTTTATAAACTTCTCTGCTTTTATTAGACAATAATTAGATTATATTATATTTTATTATGCATAGTATTTGTATAGTGTTTGCATAGTGTTTGCATAGTAAAATCTTTTTAAAAGTTATTCGTTTTATTTGATTATAAATATAATATATTATATTTTATTATAAACCAATCTGACCGTCTGCTTTAAAGTAAATCGATCCGAACTGCTTCATGGATTGGTTACTATTCACCATTCTTCTATAAATAGAGCTCGTTCCTTCATTATTTCTTACGAATTCACCAAACTCTAGAGAGAAAACCGTAGAGAGAATTATTCTTCTATCTTGAGCGTATTTCTTTAGCGTTTAAGAAAGCTTTGGCGTAGTGCAAGTTTCTTCAAGTATATCCCCACCTCCTACTACTGGTGAGTACTCTTCTTTATAAGGTAAGAGATATTATTTGTTGCACACCGTAAGGGTGTTTTTTTCATATTTAAGAAGAGAACTTCATTATTCCATTCTTTATTATTCTCATTGAATAACTTTGTATACACTGGCCTACCCTATACTTGGTGATTTCTCATTGTTATTCCATTCGTTATTATTCATTTGGAATATCACATCATGCGTTTTTACGCCGACACAATTCCGTCTTTATTATTACGTTAGAATATCTTAATCATGCGCTTTACGCTGACTTCGGTTCCGCCTTTTTATTATTCTCATTGGAATATCTTTATATGCATGCGTTTTTACGCCGACCGGTTCCGTTATTAATTATTCTGCTGGAATAACTCGTCTATCTGAGTACCGCATGCATGGTGATTTCTGTTGTTATTCCATTCTTTATTATTCATTTGGAACATCCTGCTTGCAATTTCGCTTGACTGGTTCCGTTATTTATTATTCTATTGAATAACTTTATACATCACGATATCGCATGCGTGGTGATTTCGTTGTTATTCCATTCTTTATTATTCTGTTGAAATATCCCGTCGGTGCGTATTATGTAAGACCCCCAATTTTTATGAATAAAGATGATTTTTCTATAAATATCATTTTTGAATATTATGGAATGAATTTGATATAATTTTATAGTTGTGGGTAGTATTTATAAATTCTGCAAAGTATGCAAGTTGTTATATTATATTCGATTGGTCGGGGAATATTCGTTTTAGCAGGGAATATTCGTACAACGGCGCAATCATTGGTGGACCCCATAACGAAATTATTGTTCGATTGAAAAAATGACAAAAATATTTTTATGAAAATAACGGCGGAAGTTTTACCTTTAATACTGTTGAACTACTTTAGTAAAAGTAAAAGAATACGCTGTCTGGCGTAAGAGTAGTACCTGCGGTATGGATTATTGATGCTTACGTGAGAAGTCACTCAATTTTGTTCAACTATTGTTTCAGTAATTGCTGCATAGTATCTCATGTCATTTGATTTAATTATTTTCGATATTTTATATATTATTAAATCAATAATTGAGACGACAAAGTTATTAATATTATTATTTGCAATGTTAACGATGTCTAGAAGTTCTGTCAAGGAGAGGTTTTGTGACGCCCCCAAAATAGGTATACATCACCCATTCTGAGTTGTCAATACATGGTACAGAAACAACTACAACTTTATTATTACAACCAGTAAATCATGAGTTTGAATACAAATATTATCTTCTGACATAATATCTATACTCAAATAAATCCTCATCACATTTATTGATACATTATTTTACAAAATGGTGAGGACTACTAAACAATTCTTTCTAAAACCTTCATTCCATACCCGACTAAATCTTTCGCTATATTCTCGCCTCCGAGAAGAAAAATGGAACAAAAGGAAAAGGGTGAGCTCAACTAGCTCAAGAAGAATATTATGACTAAGATAATATACAACAAATTATCGTTAGTCTTCAACAGAAAAAATCTAATAGAATACAATAGACAACAAATTTTAAATCAATATTCGCAGCGGAAATAATAATTCATTAGAAGAGTTAAGTAGAGAATGCAAACTACTATCTTCTATGTATTAATTTAAAAGTTCATCGCTCATCCTTTATCCTCAGTAACATCAATCAATATACATCCGAATCAAATATTCATCTTTATACTACAGGTCAAAGATATTCATCATTGGTCATGTTCATCTAAACACTGCTCATCTTTGCACAACTAACCAAAGATATTCTTCAGAATCATTCATCTTTGCACTTTCTGTGCCAAAGATATTCCATAATATCATCATTTAAGACTCAAGATGATGAAAAATATTTTTTAAAGAAACGAATCCAAAGAAATAAAATGACAAGGATTAAGGATTAAGGATTCGTACTTTGTTTTTATTCACGCCTAAAAATACCTCAAAAATAATCGCAGTGGTGTAAAATTCAAGAATGATCAAAACATGGATACAATCAAAGCTAGTATCCGAATATATATTTTGGACAAAAAGAAGAAATTTTATTTTTGGTGAATAGTCAGTATCGTGAATAAAGGCTTGACATCGTGAATAGTAACTCTCAACACCAAAAGATAGAAATTCCACAAAAACATCTTCACGCTTCATGAATAGTACTCGTGAATAGTAACTCGTGAATAAGAACTCATGAATAGTAACCCGATATGAAAAAGTTCCAAATTTGATAAAAGTTCCAACTAATATTTCAAAGATAATGATATTGAAGAAATAATATCATTTGAGAAGAAGATAACATCCTTACCTCGAAAGATCGGTGCTTCTAAATTGAAACACCTTGGATATAGGCTATGACTTGAACTTGCACCGTATAGCAATACTCAAAGTATACTCAAAATACTCACAAGAATACTGTGACGCCCCCAAAATAGGTATACATCACCTATTCTGAGTTGTCAATACATGGTACAGAAACAACTACAACTTTATTATTACAACAGTAAAACTGTGAGTTTGAATACAAATATTATCTTTTAGACAATATCTATACTCAAATAAATCCTCATCACATTTATTGATACATTATTTTACAAAAATGGTGAGGACTACTAAACAATCCTTTCTAAAACCTTCATTCCATACCCCCAGACTAAATACTCGCTTATATTCTCCTCTTGAGAAAAATGGAACAAAAGGAAAAGGGTGAGCTCAACTAGCTCAAGAAGAATATTATGACTAAGATAATATACAACAAATTATCGTTAGTCTTCAACAGGAAAAAATATAATAGAATACAATAGACAACAAATTTTAAATCAATATTACAATGAAATAATAATTCATTAGAAGAGTTAAGTAGAGAATGCAAACTACTATCTTCTATGTATGAATTTAAAAGTTCATCGCCTATCTTTTATCCCCGTAACATCAATCAATATACATCTGAATCAAATATTCATCTTTTTTCTGGGCCAAAGATATTCATCATTAATCATGTTCATTTAAACACTGCTCATCTTTGCACTACGGCCAAAGATATTCTTCAAAAATCATTCATCTTTGCACTACTGTGCCAAAGATATTCTTAAGAAATCATTCATCTTTGCACTACAGTGCCAAAGATATTCCATAATATCATCATTTAAGATCGAGGATGATGAAAAAATATTTTTTTTTAAAGAAACGAATCCAAAGAAACAAAATGACAAGGATTAAGGATTAAGGATTCATACTTGGTTTTATCCACGTCCAAAAATACCTCAAAAATAATCATAGTGGTGTAAAATTCAAGAATGATCAAAACATGGATACAATCGAGTTAGTATCCGAATAGATGTTTTTGACGAAAAAAGAAGAAATTTTATTTTTCTATGAATAGTCAGATATCGTGAATAGTCTTGATATCGTGAATAAAGTCTTAGATATCGTGAATAAGAAACTCAGACACCAAAAGATAGAAATTCCACAAAAAAACATCTTCACGCTTCATGAATAGTACTCGTGAATAAGAATCGTGAATAGTAACTCATGAATAGTAACTCGTGAATAAGAACTCATGAATAAATAACCCGAACATGAAAAAGTTCCAAATTTGATAAAAGTTCCAACCAATATTTCAAAGATAATGATATTGAAGAAATAATATCATTTGAGAAGAAAATAACATCCCTTACCTCGAAAGATCAAGATTTAAATTTGAAACACCTGATATAGGCTATGACTTGGACTTGCACCGTATAGCAATACTCAAAGTATACTCAAAATACTCACAAGAATACGCTCGATAATATAGAGAGAAAAACTTGAGTTTACGGTGTGATTTTCAATTCTAACCTAAGCACCCTATTTATAGAAAATGCTTAGAACACCAAAAGAAAAATTTAATAAAATATATTATTATTAATAAATTTCCTACGCCTCTTTGGAAATCAGATCCCAACATTTCCCACATGCCAACCTTCTAGAAAAAATGATAAAAACGTTTTTCATAAAATAAATAATTAAAACTTACAAAATCAATTATTTCAAGCTTGAGCGTCAATAATTCATAATAAATAGCCCTTTCATCAGAAAATTCAGATCTCATGGGTTTTTATAGGAATTTCAATTAAGCTACAACTTTGCAGAAGAAAGTTTTTCCAAATTCCAAATAGAAATTGACCAAAAATCCATAAACAGAAGCGATTTTACAGCTATAATCAAATTTCGATCAAATAAATGGGGTCCACCAACATGTTTAACATGTTTTAAACATTTATTGCAACAAAAATACTCTTCCTCCTCGTATACTCATATATCCCACATTCGTTGTAAAAATATCACCAAGTTAATATATTATTAAAATAATATATTTAAATGAATTATTTTATCGTAAAAAGATAAAATATTAATTTTCAACAATTGTCATTTTAAAAATTTTCTCCATCTATATCCATATAAAATCAATATTTTCCTCATCATATAAATCAATAATTAATTATTCACAAATAATATTACGAGAATCACAATATCGACAACTGACGGGCCCAAGGAAAGAGGGCTTTCCAATAAGAATTTCTTCTTCTTTGGTAGCCTTGATTAGGTGACCAAACCTCTCCTTAGAGCATGTAACTTTCTAGACATTGCCAATAATGTTATCTAATAATATTATTCAGATAATATGAATTATTGCTTCGATAATGAAAAATACCGTGTAATGACAATTATCAAAACAACAAAGAATATAAAATATCAACGCAATTATTAACTCAATAAAATATCTTGAAAGAATAATTCGTAACCATTATTGAGTAGTGCCTTCACGTAAGAATCAATAATTGGTGCAATACCGTGTCTTCTTGCTCAACAACGCGTATTAGTGTGTTTTAACCACCGGGTATTCCAACAAGATTAATCTGTGAATAACTACGCCAAGTTATTTAAAAACAACTTATATTTGTCGTTTTCTTCATCCAATCGCTTTTCATTATGGGGCCCACACATGGTCACTGCCATTGCATTTAATATTCTTCTGACAAAGATTTAATATTCTACTACCAAACCGAATATTCCCTACGATAATGAATATTTTATAACCACTTACTTATTTTGAAATATTTATGTATTTAACCCTTAACTATCCACATTAATCAAATCAACCCTTACTATTTCAAAATAATAAATAAAGGAAATTCCTTTTATTTAAAAATTTCTGTCTTACAAATACGCTCGATAATATAGAGAGAAAACTTCAGCTTTACGGTGTGATTTTCAATTCTAACCCAAGACCCTATTTATAGGAAATTGCTTAGAACACCAAAGCAGAAAATTTAATAAATTAATAATATAATTATATAAATTTCCTACGCATGCCTAGAATCTGATTTCAGCCATCAAACACATGCCACATTCTAGAAAAGGTAAGAAAAAATGTTTTTCTAATTTTAAATATTTTAAACTTCCAAAAATCAATTATTTCGGAGCTTCAGAACTTCAATAATTCATAATAAATAGCCCTTTCATCAAAAAATTCGAATCTCGCATGTTTTTATAGGAAATTCAATTCTCTACAACTTTGCAGAAGAAAGTTTTTCTGAATTCCAAACATAAATTGACCGAAATCCACAAACGGGTAATTTTACAGGCTATAATCAAATTTCAGTCAATAAATAGGGTCCACCGACATGTTTAACATGTTTTAAACATTTATTGCAACAAAAATACTCTTCCTCCTCGTATACTCATATATCCCACATTCGTTGTAAAAATATCACCATTATTATATTATTAAAATATAATAATATATTTAAATGAATTATTTTATCAGAAAAAGATAAAATTTCAATTTTCAACAATTGTCACATTAAAAATTTTCTCCATCTATATCCACATAAAATTAATATTTTCCTCATCATATGAATCAATAATTAATTATTCACAAATAATATTACAGACTCACAATATCGACAACCAGCAGCTTCCCAGAAAAAGAGGGGCTTTCCAATAAGAATTTCTTCTTCTTTGGCGCCAAGAATTAGGTGACCAAACCTCTCCTTAGACGTAACTTTCTAGACATTGCCCTTGAAGTCTAGGACACACGAGTCTTAATAGATCTTCAAGAGTTTGAATAGTCCTCTCGATTGTCCGTCTGTTTGGGGATGGTATCTGCCGAACTAAATCGCAAATCTGCGTGCCCGTAGCTTTTTGCAAGCTAACCCAAAATCTTGAAGTGAATCTTGGGTCACGATCCAAACTATGGATACAGGCATGCCATGCAACCTCACAATCTCATTCACGTACATACTAGCAAGAAGACGTTCAAGGAATAAGTCTCCGTGTCGGCAAGAAATGAGCGGACTTGGTTAATCTATCAACAATAACCCAAATAAGCATTGATGCCTTGAGAAACCGTAGGAAGACCCGTAACGAAATCCATAGTAATGTGTTCCCACTTCCATTCCTAATCTCAAGTGGTTGCAACGGACCCTTAGGTACAAGATGCTCCGCCTTTACACGTTAGCAAGTTAAACACATCGAGATAAACTTTGCAATCTCTCTCTCATATTGTTCCACCAAAATGGATGTCAAGATCACGATACATTTTAGTACTTCCGGGATGGATTGCAAATGGCGTATTGTGTGCCTCCATCATAATCTTGTACTTCAAATCGTAGTCGTTAGGAACACAAAGTCTAGAGTGGACTCAAAGTATTCCTTCTTCATCAATTCTCGCCCTAATAGCTCCTTCTTGTACTTTCTTCTTCATACGCGCCCGACTCAAGATTCGGTGGCTTGAGCAACCTTAACTTTTTCTATTAAAGTTGGCTCTGTCGTATACTTGACATCATCGCACTCGTTCCGCATATGATCTTCTACTCAATGCGTCGCCTACCACGTTTGCTTTACCGGATGGTATTGAATAGTGTGGTCGTAGTCTTTCAATAGCTCGAGCCAACGTCATTTTGCCAAGCATGTTGAGTTCTTTTTGAGTGAAGAAATATTTAAGGCTTTTATGGTCCGAATATATCTCCACTTTCTCCCCATAGTGCCTCCATATTTTTAAGCAATAGCTTATTCACTTTGCTAACTCTAGATCACGAGTAGGATAATTCCTCTCATACTCTTTTTAAGTGTCGCGAGGCATAGGCTATGACTTTCCCACGTTGCATGAGAACACATCCTAACCCTTTGCACAAGCATCAGTAGATAACAAATCCATCCGAACCGGATGGTATTGTTAGAAACAGTCTTAAAATAAGTCTCCTCTTAAGCTCTTGGAAACTTTTCTCGCATTCTTCGCTCCAAACGAATTTTGTATCCTTCCGAGTTAGCCGAAGTTAATGGAGTAGCGATTCGAGAAAACCTTCCACGAATCTCCGATAATAATCGATTAAGCCCAAAAAGCTACGTGCTTGATCCACCGACTTGGTTGCTCCCAACTTTGTATTGCTTCAATCTTCACGGATCAACAGATACTCCATGTTTCGACACCACGTGCCCAAGGAATGCTACTTCTCGAGCCGAACTCGCATTTCTTCAATTTGGCATATAGTTGGTTTTCACGAAGCCTTTGGAGTACCGAATTTCAAATGGTGCTCATGATCTTCACGGCTTTTGGAATATATGAGGATGTCATCAATAAAGACAACAACGAATTGATCCAAATATTCCTTGAATACTTTGTTCATCATATCCATGAAAGCCAGCAGGAGCATTAGTTAGTCCGAAAGACATGACTAAGAATTCATAATGCCCATACCGAGTTCGAAGGCGCTTTGGAATATCCTCGCCTAATCTTCAAATTTGATGATATCCGAGCGAAGATCGATTTTTGAAAAGAATTGTGCCCTTAGAATCGGTCAAACAAGTCATCAATACGAGGTAGGGATACCTATTCTTGATGGTGACATGGTTCAATTCCCGATAGTCAATACAAAGTCGCATACTCCCGTCTTTTCTTCTTTACAAATAAAACAGGAGCACCCCAAGGAGATGTACTAGACAATGAAACCGATGTCCAACAATTCTCGTAGTTGGACCTTTAACTCCTGAAGTTCAATAGAGCCATTCGATATGGGGTTTTAGAAATGGGCTTTATGCGGGTTCAAGATCAATAAAGAATTCAACTTCACGCTCGGGGTAGACCGGAAGTTCTTCTAGAAATCGTCGGAAAGTCAATAACAACAGGAATATTATTCAAATTTGGCGTGTCTTTATTCAAATCCATAACATGGGATAGGAAAGCTTGACATCCGTTTTTCAATAAACGAATAGCTTTATGATTAGATATGATAGTGATTGATTTTAATGGTTTAGTTGTTTGAATTACATAACAACGGGTTGGTTAGGAATATGAAAACTAACAACCTTACGAAAAACAATCAATTTTGGCATGATGAGTAGTTAACCAATCAATCCCTAAAATCACATCAAAAGCAAGTATCTTTAAAGAGATAAGGTCAATGTAGTAAGGTAATGGTGCCAACTTGAATCAAATAAGATTTATAAACAATTGGATGTGATGAAAGTTTCTCCTAACTGAGAGTTTCCACGAGATAGGTCAAAGTCTAATTTCTCCTGAGTCAAGTTTAAACGTTGAGCACATGCGGGAGAGATAAATGAATGGGTAAACCGGTGATCAAGTAAGGTATAAACTTCGCGAGAATTTATAAATAGCTTACCCGTGATCACCTCGTTTGGGTTCCTCGCATTATGACCCGATCCAACAAACGCTTCTTCCCGGAATCGTTGACTTTGACTTTTCTCGATGATCTTTTGAGTCACCGTCCTCATTGAACTAGGTTTCGCCATCGTATAATCTCGAGCGATATGTCCTTCCTTTCCACAATTATAGCATACCTTGAATGTTGTGGGCGCTGGACCGATATGTCCCTCTTTTCCGCATTTTGTAGCATATGATCGGTGGTCGTTCTCCTCCCTTAGAACCGATTCTTTGCACGCAAGACCGTCATCTTCATATGGTCGTTGTTAAATCTCCTCTTTTAAAATCTCCTCCGACTTCGCTTTTTCTATTTTCATGGCCATGATTACCACCAGAGTGTTTACCATTTTTGTCCGTCTGTTTCTTTCTCCGTGGTTATCATTATTACATTGATCGCTATATCTCTGCACGATCCTGGTTGTGGTCCCTTAGTTGACCGTACTCGTTATCTCGCCTAATAATTGAGCCTCTTTACAACATCCGAGTAAAGAGAAAATTTATGAGAAATGAGATCTTGACGTATCTTAGGGTTTCAAACCTCTAAGAAACATCCACGTCATAATGCTCCTCATTCTCCACCAAATGAGGTGCAAACTCGATAACTCGCAAACTTTGCCTCGTCTTTGAGACATCACCATGTTGTTTTGTTCCAATCGATGAACTCCACTTCCTTCATATATACGTAACACTTTCGTGAAAGTATTTGTCATTAAATAGCTTTTGAAACGCCTCCCAAGACATGCCGAAAAGTGCGGGTGGATGGTACGCTTCACGAGACTCCCACCATGAGTCTGCCTCGCCACGGAACATAAAGGTGGCGAATGGAACCTTCTGTTCTCCGCATCCCAAGACATCGAATATCTTGGTAATTTGTTTGACCCATGTTTCCGCCATGATCGGATCCGCTTTCCCTTTAAATTCGTGGTCCCAACTCTTTGAATCGCTTGGTTGTGATAACCCGTGAATCGCTATCATTTCCTCCTCAGTATTTTGAACACGAGTCTCCTCGTCTCGATTTTGCATGAATCGCAAAAAACTTCTAAACATCCCTCGTTCATCATCTCGCTTTCAATGGTGTTGTTCACAGGAGGAACATTGCCACTGTTGCACGCTCTCCTCGTTGGTGAGTACAGCATCTCCACGGTCTCATTTCCATTGTTAATATTCTTCTCACCAACATTCTCAAATCATCGTCATAAAACAAGGGTTAATTAAGGAAATCAATATATCACATAATATCCCTATATATCTTGACCAACTAACAAATAAGCTTAGGTAGGACACACTAGCGAAGGATTTACTCGCCTCTCTCCCTCCTAGTTCTATTCCCCGATCTCCGCCAGAGATCATATCCCTAAGCTATGATACCAACCGTGGCGCCCCCAAAATAGGTATACATCAACTATTCTCGAGTTGTCAATACATGGCATGTAAAACAACTACAACTTTATTATTACAACAAGAAAAGCTGTGAGTTTGAATACAAATATTATCTTTCAGATCGCGACGCCCCCAAAATTAGGTATACGCCACCCATCTTGGGTCGCCACTTACATGGTACATAAATTCAAATACAACTTACTAACCTAACTGTCGTGTATGCAATACGACATAAACCGCGTGTTTGAATACATATATTGTCTACTAGATATTATACAAACTCAAAAGGAGTCCTCATTACAACAATTATCACACTATTTCACGTAATAGTGAGGACTACTAATGCTATCCTCTCGACCATTACTCCGCTCTCTCGACTCGTCTCAAATATGTTCTCATTTCACAAGAGAAACGGTGAAAAGAAAGGGTGAGCTCAACTAGCCCAAGAAGAAATATTATGACTAAGATAATGCGAATAAATTATCATTAGCCTTCAACAATGTTAAACGATAAAATATAATTGACAACCGTTTAATCTGCAGCTTAATATGCAATCCATTAAAAGAGTCAAGTAGAGAATAAAGTCTACTATCTTTTAGGTTTTAAAAGGTTTTCATCAATTTTTATCATTTGAGACTCAACAATAAATAAACCACCACATCTAATTATCCTGTACCATGGTCAAGGATTTTCATCAAATTATCAATGGTCATGACTATACCGAATCACCCCTCGGTCATAATCATACCAAAAACTATCCATCATTTGCATTACGTGCCACTTTGAGGACTTTTGTCACATCATTTATATCAAGTCATGATTATACCGAATGATCCCCTCGGTCATAATCATACTAAGTTCATCTATGCGTAAAGCCAAAGATAACATAATATAACATGAGGATGATGACAATGACATAATAATTCAATAAAACAAGTTCAAGAATTATTTAATCCATGAATTATTAACGTCCAAATTGTCAACATAATACTTTTTTCAGAGAGTAAAATTCAAGAATGATCGGGAAGAATATTTCCGTGAAAAGATCTCGGATGAAACGCAAATATCAAGGATATTCTACTAATTTCATGGAGTATAGAAGTCAAAGTTTTAACCAACCGGGGTATAATAAAGAATGGAATAACAAAAGAAATCACCATGCATGCGGTAGATTGCATGATAAAGTTATTCCAATGAGAATAATAATAACGGAACCAGTCGTGAAATTCACAATCAAGCAGGATGTTCCAATGTAATAATAAAGATGGAACTGGATCCGGTGTAAAACACACGATAGGATATTCCAACAGAAATGATAAAGATTTTAACCAGTCCTGTAAAACACATGCATGGATGTTCCAACAGAATAATAATAATAAAGACGGAACCAGTCCTGTAAAACACATGTATGTGATGTTCCAATGTAATAATAGAAGAATGTCACCAAGTATAGGTTAAACACAGATACAAAAGTTATTCCAATGTAATAATAAGCAATGGAATAACATAAGGATTTCACCAAGTATAGGGTATCTGCGTATCACAAAGTTATGTGTATAGGGTATGCCACTTTTTACGAGTTATTCCAATAGAATAATAGTGAATGGAATAATGAAGTTCTCTTCAAGAAGAAAGAATAACACCCTCTACCGTAAAAAGAACCGAATATAAAGTAGTGAAGTAGCGAATACTCTTCTTCTTTCTATAATTTTCTCTCTATAGCTTCTCTCTATAATTTCTCTCTCTGTAGTTTCAATGAATTCGTAAGAAAATAATGAAGGAATGAGCTTCATTTATAGGAAAATGGAATGCATAAGAATTAATCCATGAACGGTCCAGATTGATTTACTTTAATCGACGGTCCATATTTAAAGAAAAATCTTTTAAATAAAATATAATATATTCTATTTATATAAAAACATTTTACTATGCAAACACTATGCAATACTACGCAAAACACTATGCAAAACATTATGCAACACTATGTATAATAAAATATAATATATTCTATTTATAGAATAACTTTAATAAAGTATTCTATTTTATATAAAAGATGTTTCGCTTTTTATTACGTTAATAATACTGAATAAAACAAAACGTCATTATCGCTATAATAATTCATATTATTAATCGTGACAATAATAATCAAACCGGTGACTTCTCACATAAGCATCAATAATCAATACCGTAATGTTATTATGCAACCACACGACATCGTATTTTTACTACCGAAGTAGTTCAACAAGAACTACTGGTAAAACTTCCGCCGTTATTTCAATAAAATATTTTTGTCGTTTTCTCAATCCGACAATAATTACATTGTGGGTCCACCAATGATTGAGTAGTTGTATTTAATATTCCCCGCTAAACCTAATATTCCCCACCAATCGAATATAATATAACCACTGTGATACTTTGCAAAATTTATAAATACTACCCACAACTATAATATTATCTTAAATTCACACCATAATATTAAAAATTATTTCAACAAAATTTAAATCTTTATTGATAAAATCTGGGGTCTCACATGTATAATATCTATACTCAAATAAATCCTCATCACATTTATTGATACATTATTTTACAAAAATGGTGAGGACTACTAAACAATCCTTTCTAAAACCTTCATTCCATACCCCAAGGCTCGTACTTCGCTTATATTCTCGCCTCCCGAGAAAAATGGAACAAAAAGTAAAAGGGTGAGCTCAACTAGCTCGAAAGAATATTATGACTAAGATAATATACAACAAATTATCGTTATTCTTCAACAGGAAAAATATAATAGAATACAATAGACAACAAATTTTAAATCAATATTCGCAGCTGAAATAATAATTCATTAGAAGAGTTAAGTAGAGAATGCAAACTACTATCTTCATGTATGAATTTAAAAGTTCATCGCTCATCTTTTATCCCCGTAACATCAATCAATATACATCCGGAATCAAATATTCATCTTTGCACTACTGAGCCAAAGATATTCATCACCGTCATGTTCATTTAAACACTGCTCATCTTTTGACTACGGCCAAAGATATTCTTCAGAATCATTCATCTTTGCACTACAGCCAAAGATATTCTTAAGAAATCATTCATCTTTTGCACTACGTGCCAAAGATATTCCATAATATCATCATTTAAGACTCGAGGATGATGAAAAAATATATTTTTTTAAAGAAACGAATCCAAAGAAACAAAATGACAAGGATTAAGGATTAAGGATTCGTACTTGGTTTTATCCACGCCCAAAAATACCTCAAAAATAATCATAGTGGTGTAAAATTCAAGAATGATCAAAACATGGATACAATCGAGTTAGTATCCGTAATAGATGTTTTGGACGAAAAGAAGAAATTTTATTTTTCTATTGAATAAGATCAGATATCGTGAATAGTCTTTAGATATCGTGAATAAAGTAACTCAGACACCAAAAGATAGAAATTCCACAAAAACATCTTCACGCTTCATTAATAGTACTCGTGAATAAGAATCGTGAATAAGAACTCATGAATAGTAACTCGTGAATAAGAACTCATGAATAAGTAACCCCATATGAAAAAGTTCCAAATTTGATAAAAGTTCCAACCAATATTTCAAAGATAATGATATTGAAGAAATAATATCATTTGAGAAGAAAATAACATCCCTTACCTCGAAAGATCAAGATTTCTAAATTGAAACACCTGATATAGGCTATGACTTGGACTCAGACCGTATAGCAATACTCAAAGTATACTCAAAATACTCACAAGAATACGCTCGATAATATAGAGAGAAAAACTTCATTTACGGTGTGATTTTCAATTCTAACCTAAGCACCTATTTATAGAAAATGCTTAGAACACCAAAGCGTAAAATTTAATAAAATATATTATTATTAATAAATTTCCGCCTACGAAATCAGATCCCAAATCCCACATCCCAACATTTCCATAAAATAAATAATTAAAACTTACAAAAATCTTAGAAAAATGATAAAAAGTTTTTTTTATAGGAATTTCAATTCTCTACAACTTTGCGTAAGAAAGTTTTTCTAAATTCCAAATAGAAATTGATCAAATCCATAAACCAAGCGATTTTACAATGCTATAATCAAATTTCACTCAATAAATGGGGTCCACCAACATGTTTAACATGTTTTAAACATTTATTGCAACAAAAATACTCTTCCTCCTCGTATACTCATATATCCCACATTCGTTGTAAAAATATCACCGCTAATATATTATTAAAATAATATATTTAAATGAATTATTTTATCGTAAAAAGATAAAATATTAATTTTCAACAATTGTCATTTTAAAAATTTTCTCCATCTATATCCATATAAAATCAATATTTTCCTCATCATATAAATCAATAATTAATTATTCACAAATAATATTACAAAATCACAATATCGATAACCAGTGCCTTCACAGGAAAGAGGGCTTTCCAATAAGAATTTCTTCATCTTGGCGCCAAAATTAGGTGACCAAACCTCTCCTTATGTAACTTTCTAGACATTGCCAATAATGTTATCTAATAATATTATTCAGATAATATGAATTATTGCTTCGATAATGAAAAATACCGTAATGACAATTATCAAACAACAAAGAATATAAAATATCAACGCAAAGAATTATTAACTCAATAAAATATCGAATAAGAATTATCGTAACCATTATTGAGTAGTGCCTTTTCACGTAAGAATCAATAATTGGTGCAATACCGGTATTACCTTTTGTTCAACAACGCGTATTAGTGTGTTTTAACCACCGGTATTCCAACAAGATAATTGATAATAACTACGCCAGTTATTTAAAAACAACTTATATTTGTCGCTTTTCTTCATCCAATCGCTTTTTCAGTTATGGGGCCCATACATGGTCACTACACAGCATTTAATATTCCCGACAAAGATTTAATATTCTACGACCAAACGAATATTCCCCGACGATAATGAATATTTTATAACCACTTGCTTATTTTGAAATATTTGCGTATTTAACCCTTAACTATCCACATTAATCAAATCAACCCTTACTATTTCAAAATAATAAATAAAGGAAATTCCTTATTATTTAAAAATTTCGGGGTCTTACAAATACGCTCGATAATATAGAGAGAGAAAACTTCAGTTTCTGGTGTGATTTTCAATTCTAACCTAAGCACCCTATTTATAGGAAATTGCTTAGAACACCAAAGCAGAAAATTTAATAAATTAATAATATAATTATATAAATTTCCTACGCATGCCTAGAATCTGATTTCAGCCATCAAACACATGCCACATTCTAGAAAAAGTAAGAAAAATATTTTTCTAATTTTAAATATTTTAAACTTCCAAAAATCAATTATTTTGAGACTTCGTAACTTCAATAATTCATAATAAATAGCCCTTTCATCGAAAAAATTCGAATCTCGCGTATTTTTATAGAAAATTCAATTCTCTACAACTTTGCGTAAGAAGAAAGTTTTTCCGAATTCCAAACATAAATTGACCAAAATCCACAAACGGGTAATTTTACAAAGTGCTATAATCAAATTTCATCGATAAATAGGGTCCACCGACATGTTTAACATGTTTTAAACATTTATTGCAACAAAAATACTCTTCCTCCTCAGATACTCATATATCCCACATTCGTTGTAAAAATATCACCATTATTATATTATTAAAATATAATAATATATTTAAATGAATTATTTTATCGTAAAAAGATAAAATTTCAATTTTCAACAATTGTCACATTAAAATTTTCTCCATCTATATCCACATAAAATTAATATTTTCCTCATCATATGAATCAATAATTAATTATTCACAAATAATATTACAGACTCACAATATCGACAACCGTGCAGCTCCTCAAGAAAGAGGGGCTTTCCAATAAGAATTTCTCCTTCTCTGGCAAGCAATTAGGTGACCAAACCTCTCCTTAGATGAACTTTCTAGACATTGCCAATAATGTTATCTAATAATATTATTCAGATAATATGAATTATTAGCTCGATAATGAAAAATACTGTGTAAATGACAATTATCAAACAACAAAGAATATAAAATATCAACGCAACAATTATTAACTCAATAAAATAATCGAATAAGAATTATCGTAACCATTATTGAGTAGTGCCTTCTACGTAAGAATCAATAATTGATGCAATACCGGTATCTTCTTGTGTTTTAACCACCGAGTATTTTAACAAGATAATTGTGAATAACTACGCCATTATTTTTAACCAACTTATATTTGTCGCTTTCTTCATCCAATCGCTTTCCGTTATGGGGCCCACACATGGTCGCTACTGTCGTGCATTTAATATTCCCCACAGCGATTTAATATTCCACGACCAAACGAATATTCCTCGACAACAATGAATATTTTATAACCACTTGCTTATTTTGAAATATTTGCATATTTTACCCCTAATATCCACATTAATCACATCAACCCTTACTATTTCAAAATAATAAATAGAGAAAATTAAATTTCATTAATAATAAGTTGGGGTCTTACTGTGTTTGGTCACGTAATTGCTTGCCATGATAATAGAGAAATCCTTATTGAAAGCCCCTCTTCCTTGGAACAACTCAGTCGATTAATATTGTGAATTATAATAATTGATGATAAATGTTGTTAAATATTATGAGTTATAATTTTATTGAAGATTATGTTGATTAAGAAACAAAATATTAATTGATAAGCAATAGATGTTTATTCTATTATCTTGCTAAATTAATATTTATTCTATTAAATTTTGGAAGTGGGCGTATTATGTGATGAAAGGGGCAATCATCAATTTCCTTCCAAGTGGGTGATATATTTAATTTAGCATGATGTAGCTTGTTGACTAAAATCTCCAATTATGCTACTTTTTGATAACTTATGAGTGGGGAGATGTTTTCATTGGACCATTTCTTTAAATTAGCATGTGTTGTCTATTTATATATATATATATATATATATATATATATATTATATTGGGTTGCTTTGTTCTTATTGGAAGAAGGTTTGAATTTTGCATCCGAATAATTGATTCAGCCAATTAAGTTGTACTCTATAGTTTTTGTTTTACTTGAGGAGTTAGGCCCTGTGAATTATCGACGCATAGCTTTGGCCGTGAATTTATTTCAACTGTGCATCCGTGAATTTTCTTAAACAAAGACTCTTTCCATTCATCTATAAATAAAAGCTCATTCCTTCATTATTTCTTACTTAATTCAATTGAAACTCTGTAGAGAGAAATTATAGAGAAAGAAGAAAAAAGTATCATGCTACTTCACTTCTTATATATCCAGCTTTTTTTTACGGTAGAGGTGTTATTTCTTTTGTATTCACGAAGAGAACTTCATTATTCCATTCTTCATTATTCTCGTTGGAATAACTCGCTTACGCTGGCTACCTATATACTTGGTGAAATTGTTCTATTATTTCGCCTTTTTATTATTCTCGTTTAAATATCCTCGCATGCAAGGCGTTTTACGATGCACTGGTTCCATTATTTATTATTCCGCCTTTTTATTATTACGTTTAATATTCTATCTCGTGCATTTACGCCGGACTGGTTTCATTACTTATTATTCATTTGAATATCCACGCTTGTCGTATTATTACGCTTGACCGGGTTCCATTATTTATTATTCATTGAATAACTTTTATTATGCAAAAGTACCGCATGCATGGTGATTTCTTTTGTTATTCTATTCTTTATTAAACTCAGTTGGTTAAAGTTTTGACTTCTATACTCCATGAAATTAGTGGAATATCCTTGATATTTGCGCTTCATCCAGTATCTTTTCATGGAAATATTCTTCTGAGCATTCTTGAATTTTACTCTACAAAGAAGTATCATGTTGACAATTTGGACGTAATTAGTTCCTGAATAAATTAATTCATGAACTTATTTTATTGAATTCTTATATCATTGTCATCATCCTCATGTTTATATTTTTTGAAAGTCATATATGGCCTGTAGTGCATAGATGGACTTGGTATGATTATGACCGAGGATTATTCTTGTAATCACGATCGTAATGTTACAAATGATGTGATAAAAGTCCTCATTGGCTGTAGTGCATTGATGGACAGGTTGTTGGCATGATCATGACCATTGATGAATACACGAATATCCTTGGCCCGTAGTGCATGGATAATTTATAATCGTGATACTAATGAATATCTTTGGTAGTGTGTGTAGGGATGATGTGGATTATTTATTAAGTCCCAAATGATAAAAGTGATGAAAAACCTTTTAAATCATAAAAGATAGTAGATTTTATTCTCTACTTGACTCTTTTAATGGATTGCTTGATCCACCGCAGCTTAAACTTGATGTCTATTATATTTTATTAGTTTAACATTGTTGAAAACTAATGATAATTTATTCGCATTATCTTAGTCATAATATTTCTTCTTGGGCTAGTTGAGCTCACCCTTTATTTCACCGTTTCTCTTGAAAAATGAGAATATAGGTTGGACGACTAGTCGGGGAACGGAGTGATGAACTAGATGATAGTATTAGTAGTCCCCTCACTATTCATTAAATAGTGTGATAATAAATGTAATGAGGACTTATTCGAGAGAGTGGATATTGTCTGTAAGATAATATTTGTATTAAAACTCACAACTTTTTTTGTTGTATATTAAAGATTGTATTTGTATTCTCATACCATGTATTTGGCGACTCGTAATAGGTGATGTATACCTATTTTGGGGCGCCACATATTACGTCGACTTTGATTCCGTTATTTATTATTCTGTTGAAATAATCTGTCTATGCAAAGTACCGCATGCATGGTGATTTCTTTTGTTATTTCATTCTTTATTATACTCAGTTGAATAAAGTTTTGACTTCTATACTCCATAAAATTAGTGGAATATCCTTGATATTTGCGTTTCATCTAGTATCTTTTCATGAAAATATTCTTCTGAGCATTCTTGAATTTTTACTATACAAAGAAGTATCATGTTGACAATTTGGACGTTATTAGTTCCTGAATAATTTAATTCTTGAACTTGTTTTATTGAATTCTTATATCATTGTCACCATCCTCATGTTTATATTTTGTTGAAAGTCATCTGTGGCCTGTAGTGCATAGATGGACTTGGTATGATTATGATCAGGGATTATTCGGTATAATCATGATCGTAATGTTATAAATGATGTGGAAAAAGTCCTCATTGGCCCGTAGTGCATTGATGGACAGTTTTTGGTATGATTATGGCTATGGATTCTCTTCGGCCAAGGGAGCAAAGATGAATTGTTTTATGGCATGATCAGGACCGTTGATGAAAACACGATTATCTTTGGCCCGTAGTGCATGGATAATTCGTGGTCGTGATACTAAATAATATCATCGGCTCAGTAGTGTGTGATGATTTGATGATGTGGATTATTTATTAAGTTGAGTCTCAGCGATAAGAGTGATGAAAAACTTTTTAAATCATAAAAGATAGTAGATTTTATTATTTGCTTGACTCTTTTAATGGATTGCATGTTCCGTTGCAGTTAAACTTGATGTCTATTATATTTTATTAGTTTAACATTGTTGAAGACTAATGATAATTTATTCTGCATTATCTTAGTCATAATATTTCTTACTAGGCTAGTTGGGCTCACCCTTTCTTTCACTGTTCTCTTCAGGAAATAAGAACGTAGCCAAGACTAGTCGGGGAACGGAGTGACGATCCAGATGATAGTATTAGTAGTCCTCACTATTCTGTTAAATAGTGTGTTAATAAATGTAATGAGGACTTATTCTGAGAGTGGATATTGTTTAGATGACAATATTTGTATTAAAACTCACAGCATATGTTTTGTCATATTTTACACGACCGTTGTATTATTAAGTTGTATTTGAATTTTGTACCATGCATTTGGCGACTCAAGATGGGTGATGTATACCTATTTTGGGGGCTTCACATCAAGCTTTACCCCAAATACATTCTGCTACCATACAAGAACTAGAGATCAGATCTACCACGGGGTAACTCAAGACTAGCCTTTTCCAATGGCTTTTATATTATGAGTCACAAGTTACCAACATGAGTGTTGGTGAATTGGATTTCAAGGTGAACGACCCTCGTATTCTTGTTGTCTTGGAACAAATCTGCTACACGATTCTAAGCATCTTTTGCTTCATCGTCCGGAGCAATGATAGTGTTGAGAATATCCAAAGAAACCGTGCTATAAATCCATTGCGTGACAATGGCATCGATCCTCTTCCAAGTCGCTGTTTCGGCATCCGTCTTGGTGGCGGCAGCTTCCGTAGGAGGGATGATGTGGTCAAGGACGAGGTTCGCGCGGGCATGGAGATTGAAGAGAGTTGCCCAGTTGTTGTATTGGTCGCTTTCGAGATCGAGAGTGATGGGGATGGCTGTTTTGATATTGGTGACGGTGGTGGCGGGATGGAATTTTGAGTCAGCCATTGATACAGGGAAGAAGAAGATGGCAGAAGGTAGGGAGGAATAGAACTAGAGCTTTGATACCATAAAAGAATATAATCCCTTGATCTTTTCTCATTCATCCGTTGGTAATATATACATAGTATAGACAAATATTATTATAGAATATATGTAATAATTCTTATTATTATTGTAAATATTTTATATTTAATTTAGGAGATTATTCTGTTGTAAATTCAAATTGTTTCCTTATTCTTAGTCTAACTTGTAGGCATAATATTTGTCTATACTCTGTATATATTATCAACGGATGAATGAGAAAAGATCAAGGGATAATATTCTTTTAATATTCACTTATAGAACTTGCATGTTATATAAAATCTCTACATAGGACTCATATTTCTACTCGAGGACGAGCGTAGTAAAGTTAGGCAGGGTTAAACTATAAATAAAACAACCATAATTCAATTCCTGGTACACATGGACACTTTGTTTGTTTTACGCACTAAAACAATTATATAACTCCATTATTGACGTTTTTTGATTTGAACTTATTCTCACATTGGAGATATCTCCCGACGGTCCCGACTGTCAAGTTTTTTTTTTTTTTGCAGCTTAAATTCGTTGTTTGATAATTCGACATTGTGACAAATTTTGGCGCTAACATTGCCTATTAAAAATATAATTTCTAAGTTTTAATAATTCCATCAGCAAAAAAAATTAACAATTCTAAAGACATAACAACATTTACTTTATTTTCATGGCACCAATTCATTTCCTTTCTTCGATTATTCAACCATAATTTTTTAGAATAATAAATACCTCCAAGCTCATAGCATTTATTCGGCAAATGAGTTCACACCTCAATAATTTCTTCTTTATATATAAAAGTTGAGATAGAAAAGTTGGTTTTACACCGCAACTTCTATCTTTTTATTTGTTTATCAAAAAAATAAATTTATCAGATTTAATATCGCTTTCTCTAGTTTTATTTTTTTTTCTTAATCTAATTTTGCGTTCATATTATATTTTCCATTTCGATCTTAAATTATTTTCATAAATCCAGCAATGCATCATGGTGATATATATATATATATGGGAAATGATTCATAGCATCTATTTGCTATGGATCAAAAAGTGGCATATAGTATCTATACCATCCATGTAATTAATGAATGATTGAGATATGATATGGTAACTCGCCGTCCGCTAGTATTACTAGCGGACGTGGTAATACTCATTATGGAATATCTTGTCTTGCCAGAATTTCTAGTACATATTAATTTTACATTGACTAATGAATGTGAAGAGGCATCAATAAAAACAAAAATAAAGGTAATCTACCATTTATATCTCTGCACATAAAAAACAAAAATAAAAGTTTTGCTAACTTTTATTTTTGTTTTTTACGTGCAGAGATATAAATTAACCTGTACTAATAATTTATTGTATTATCAGATTAGACATGCTTTATGGATACAAATTACAGCATGGTGAAATCATGAAACCTATCCACGGGTTTCAACACAGATTAGACATGCTTTATGGATACAAATTACAGCATGGTGAAATCATGAAACCTATCCACGGGTTTTTGTGGAACTGACAAGACTAGATTTATAGAATCAGAATGAGTATTATCACGTCCGCTAATAATACTAGCAGACGGCGAGTTACCATATCATATCTCAACCATTCATTAATTACACGGACGGTATAAATACTATATGTCACTTTTTGATTCATAACAAATAGATGCTATGGATCATTTCCCTATATATATATATATATATATATATATATATATATATATATATATATATATGTCTCTTCTTAAACGAACTGATAAGAAGTTTAATTAAAATCTAATTCCGCTATAAATGGCTTTTATCCGTCGTTATACTATTCATTTTAATTCGTTTTCTATGATTCGTTGGAGAGACTTATCGTATATATTGACCAGGAATTATATTAGGAATGAATATATATTGACCAAGTAAAACGATGATATGTTAATTTGATGTCCAAATTAAAACTTTGTTTAACCTTTTCTGGCAATGGAAAGCGATTTGATGTTACTACTTTAATTATATAGAAAACATTTTTAGCAAAGCTAATTATGTTACATTTTTGCAAAATTATAATTTTATATTTCACTTATTTTTTTCAATCATATATTAAGGTTTATTGAGCATACAATGATACAATTAAAGATGTTTTTTTAATAATTTTAATTTTAAAAATAAACATTGAAAAAGTATCATCAAAAAATTACTTTAATATGTACTGAAAAGTCAAAATTCAAATAAAATTCGGATAATGTAATGAGAAAAGAGTACCATGTCTCAAATTAATTAACCACTTTTAATCTTAATTAACGAAGAACTATACCATAAATTATTATTAAAATATTTAATGTCATGTTATTTGAGAGCCCTAATATTAATCTTAAAACACTAAACAAAAGAAATTTGAGTACATTTATTGTACTCCAAAGATCTTAGACTTTTAGAAATTAATTAATTCAGATTGTGATTAGGTCGAAGAAGTTATATGACAATTACAGTTTTAAATTTTTAATAATTTTTTCTTGGATTAAACTGTATGGGACTATTCTAGCGGTTTCGATTCTGTAGAAATGAATTTAATTCTTTTCAGGCATCAAAGACTTTTCTCAGATAAAGAAACAGCATATATAGCCATGGACTTTAAGAGCCAAAGAATGTTTGACTTTAAATTTCAAGCTTCATATTTGCTCAAATTTGGAATATATATAATCAATAATAAAAAGAAGGAAAAGAGAATTTAAGGGATATTGTGGGAAAAAATTTCTCCAAAAATAGGTTTTTAAATAAAATGAGGATCATCTTTATAGTTTTATACGAAACAACAAATATCTCCTCAGCTTCTATGGCTACCGCTATCCTATCTTCCTAACCATGCTCCACATGCTATCCTGCACCGCTTATTCCTTCGTCGCCATTCGCTGGTTCGAAATCGTCCCATTTCAGCAAATTTCTAGCCGGAAACAATTCTTCAAGATCTTAGTTTTGAGTGTCATTTTTTGCTTCTCGGTTGTTTGGGGAAATACCTCGCTGAGATATCTTCCTGTTTCGTTTAATCAAGCTATTGGAGCGACTACCTCGTTTTTCACCGCCATTTTTGCCTTTTTAATTACTTTTAAGAAAGTATCTGCTGAGGTTTATCTAACATTAATGACGGTTGCGTTCGACATTGTTTTGGTTAGTTACAGTGAGCCACTATTTTATCTTTTTGGGTTTCTTGTTTGTATTGGATCAACGACTGGCCGAGCTTTGAAATTTTGTGTGATGTCCCTAAAATAGGTATACATCACCCATCTTGAGTCATCAAATACATGGTACAAGATTCAAATACAACTTAATTATACATCGACCGCAGAAAAGATTTACAAAAATACACGTTGTGAGCTTTTAATACAAAGATTGTTTTCTGTAAAATATCCACTCTCGTAAAAAGCTTCTCATTACATTTATTATCACACTATTTATAGAATAAATGAGGATTACTAAGACATTATATCTCGACCATCACTCCGTCCCCCGACTATTTCCTATTTCGCTTTCATTTCCTCAAGAGAATAAATAAAAGAAAGGGTGAAAACTTCAACTAACCCAACAAAAAATATTATGGCCAAGATAATGCAGAATAAATTATCATTACTTTCCAACAACGTTAAACCGATAAAATACAATGACATCGTTTTAATCAGCAATGACAAACAATCCATTAAAAGAAATAGTAGAGAATAAAATCTACTATCTTTTATGTTTTAAAAGGTTTTTAATCACTTTTATCACGGACTCAAATTTTAATAAATATTCACATCATCCTCGCACAACTACCAAGGATATTCATTAGGTTCAATGACCACAAATTCCACGACTATGGCCAAGGGATATTTCACAGATTCATCAAATTGGCCATGATTATGCCAACAATCGCCCATCAACGACTACTTCTACCAACGAAGACTTTTTACCACATCATTTCAGAATATTACTACCACGATTAATCAATAATCCCTCATTATAATCATACCAAAATTCATCTACGCACTATGCGCCATGTATGACTTTCAAAAAATATAAACATAAGGATGATGACAATGATATAAGAATTGAATAAAAACAAGCTTCACTTAATTAATTTATTCGGAACTAATAACGTCCAAATCATCAATACGATATCGCTTCATTAGAGAAAGAAAATTCAAGAACGCTTTCGTAAGAATATTTCCATGGAAAATACTCTGGATGAAGCCAAATATCGAGGATATTCCACTAATTTCATGAAAGATAAGTCAAAATGTTAACCAACCGAAAGATAATAATCGAATTAATAACAAAAGAAATCACCACGACGCGTGCAGATTGGATGTATGCAGGTTATTCCAATGTAACAATAATAATCTGAATCCGGTGAATTGAAATTACAATCGATGCGATATTCTAACGTAATAATAAGAATGGAATAACAATGAAATCACCACGCACGCGAGATTGGCATGATGCGTTATTCCAATAAAATAATAAAAGACAGAATAATAAAGATTTAATTCAGGTCCCAAAAGAAACACACGTACATGGATGTTCTAATGTAATAATAATAAAGATTTAAACTGCGTCCCACCAGAAACACATGCATGCGACGTTCCAAATGTAATAATAAAAGACATAATAATAGTAAGAATGTCACCAAGATAGTAGAAATTTCAGCGTATACAAGTAGTTATTCCAATGTAATAATAAAGAAATGAAATAATGTAAGCTTCTCTTTTTGAATACAAAAGAAATAACACCCTTCACCGTAAAAGAACCTGGATATAAGAGTAGTAAGTAGCGAATCACTTTTCTATAGTTTATAATTTCTCTCAGTAGCCAAATTAATTCGTAAAGAAAATAATGAAGAATGAAATTTATTTATACGAGAATGGTTTGATCAGATAAGAATTAATTCATGAATCATTCAGATTGATTTACTTTTTAATCTGACGGTCATATTTAAAGAAAATCTTTTTAAATAAAATATATTATATATATAAAATATATATAATGATAATAATGGTACTCCCTCCTTACTTTCTCTCCCATCCTTCCCCACCCGTAGAAAAATTTTCAAGATTCCCCCCACCCATTTTCTTTCTTTCAACGTGAGTCCCACGTGTCCCCCTCCCCCAACATCTCTTAATCACAAGTGGTCCCATTATAAATATAATTTGAATAACTTTCACCGATTATTTTGTAAAATGGGTAAATGGGAGTCCATAAAATAAATAAAACTTCATAAAAATCACCTTAATAATTTTAACAACATTTATCACCTTTATTATAATCCACAATATTAATCGACTGCGTCGTTTCGCGAAAGAGGGGTTTCCAATAAAGATTTCTCCCTATTAGTAGCCTTGATTAATTGTTGCGACCAAACCTCTCTTCGATGTAATTTGTAGACATCGTTAATATTACAAATAATAATATTAATAACTTTGTCGCATCAATTATCGATTTTAACAATATATAAAATATCGACAATAATCAATCAAATAACGCGAGATACTACGATCAATTACTACGATAATAATCGAACAAAATTAAATGACTTCACGTAAGATCAATAATCAATATCGCGTGTTATTATGCAACCACGCCAGACATCGTATTTCTTTTTCTACCGAGTAGCTTCAACAAGACTAACCAGAAAACTTCCGTCGTTATTTTTATAAAAATATTTTTGCATTTTCTCAATCCGATGATAATTCCGATGTGGGGTCCACTAACGATTACATACATTGCATTTAATATTCCCTCGCTAAAACGAATATTCCCCACCAATCGAATATAATATAACAACTCAGCATACTTTCAGAATTTATAAATACTACCCACAACTATAACATTATATCAAATTTATTCCATAATATTCAAAACGATAATTATGTAAAATTCATCTTTATTTATAAAAGTTGGGGACTTACACTAAATATATATGTGATATTTGTATTAATTTTTATATGTAAACTTTCACTTAAATAAATCAATGAATTGATTGTCAATTTGTATTACGTACATTCTTTGTAATTTCCTTACATAAATAAAAGTAAAATTTTTTATATATAAACATTAGTTCAGTAATAAGTTGAATATATTGTGGTTCAAGTGAGACAATTCATATTTGAAACTCGTTTTGAAGACTCGTTAGTAAGTCCTTTCGTAAATGAGTTGAGTACTTGTGGCCGAGTATGTCCGACTAATGTTTTAAGTCGAATATGATGTAAAATTAAAAATTTCTTATCTAATTTGAGCTTAAATTTTTTGAGTCTAGTAGAATCTGGGTTGGAGAGTGTTCTCTTAAATTCGGCTCATTTACACTCTTAGATGACTCATTAAAAATTATGAAATAATAAATCTTAGAATGAATAGTACCATTAGGCCATGTTTGTTTACAAGGATTATAATCCCAAGACTATTAATCTTAGGATTAAATAGTTCTATTCACGTGTTTATTTTTTATGGGATTATTCACGGGATAACTTCAAATAATCTCATGTTATGCTTGTTTTTTTCAGAATTAATTAAAGTATTGGATTAAAAAAATATACATTGGTCATATATCCCTTCCCCACATTCATCCCATTTTTAGTTAGGAATTAAAATTTTGAAGAGCCACTATATTGAGAAAATACTCAAAAAATTCAATCAATATGATTGCAATCATATAGATATTAATCTACACTTGTCTATAAACATATTAAATCTTTAGTTCTTAACCAATGTGGGAATTGGCTTTCCATATATGTTTATTATCATTTATCATTTTCAAGGGTGATCTTTTGGATTTAATATCTCATTCATTACTCCATGAATTTGAGCTTCCAAATACTCAATTTAATCTAGTCATGAAGTAAAACACATTGATATGTGAATTAACTTAAAATAATTATTAAAACTCACTTTTTATTTTAGCTCAAATTCTAACAAGAGTCGGTGAAATGAGCTGCCAACCTCAAATTGCCATGAATTGAGGTCAAGGGTTATGTAAGGGGAGTCTCTGCTCCAAAGTCAAGTCAAGAAGTCAAGAATTGAGTTTTGAGATTTATTAGTAGTCCGATCTTGAATTTTACTAATGTATTGTGTCTCATGTGTTTGAGTTCATAATATAGCCGTTAGAATTTTTTAATTACTATAAAAATATTGTTTGGTATGTGGATCATTGTAGAGTGTGTGAGCCATCTTATGAATACATCAAACAAACAGTACTAACCAAATTAATGAACCTGAGTATTTCATTTGTTCTTACTTTTTCGTCTTTTATATAACATATGTGGGGTTAAATGTTTTAAGTCGACATCATCTTATAGGTTGACTTACAAATGGGTTATTGTATTTTTTTTTTTCATATCATTCATTTCATCGAACTTTAATTTATTAACATCGTTACAAATTCTGTTAAAAAGTTGACTTATCTGAAATGATGACGATAAGAAATGACTTGCCTTAAAAAAAAAAACTTATGTGCGGTTAGCGTGCGATGTGGCGATGATGATGTGGATTTAAATGAAAATTTTGATGAAAAATAGAAAAAAATATTTTAAAGTATAATAAAATTATAAAAATAAGCAAAAAATAAGAAAATAAATAAATAAAATAATTATTTTTAATAAAATTAAAAAAATAGTTTTTTTTCAATTTTATATATATGCAAATAATTTTAAAAAAAACTGCATTTTTAAAATTTTATAAAAAACTACATTTTAAAAAACTGCATTTAAAAAAAGAGTTATATATGCAAATAATTTTAAGAAACTGCATTTTTTAAAATTTTATAAAAAACAGCATTTTTTAAAGTTTTATAAAAAACTGCATTTTAAAAAAAAAAAATTATATATGCAAATAATTTTTAAAAACTGTATTTTTTAATTTTTTTTAAAAAACGGCATTTTTAAAAACTGAATTTTTAAAATTTTATAAAAAAACTGCATTTTATAAAAAAAGTAATAAAAAATTTCTTTTATTAAAAACATCGCTTTTTTTTAAAATCGCATTTTATTATTAAAAAACTACATTTTTTTATTAAAAGAATTGCAGTTTTTTTATTAAAAAATGTAGTTTTACTTTTTTAATAAAATAAACAAAACCAATTATTTTTATTAAAATAATTATTTTTATTTATTTATTTATTTTCTTGTTTTTTGGCTAATTTTATAATTTATATTATACTTTAAAATATTTTTTTCCCATTTTTTCATAAAAATTTCCTCCAAATCCACATCTTTATCGCCACATCGCATCCTAATCATGACATGCGCTTTTTTTAAGACAAAGTCACCGCCATCGTCATCATTTCCGTTAAGTCAACTTTGGCTTTAATTTTTTAGAAACTGAAATTAAGAAATTAAAGCTTCAATGAATGACTGTAAAGAAAAAAAATTTAGCGACTCATTCAGTAAATCAACCCATAAGATGTGATTTTAAAACATTTAACCCAACATATGTGTGATTGTAATATAATTCGTTCTTAAATTCTTATATATATTATCATTGCATATGTGAGAATGAGTAGGAACCAACAATGATGATGAGATCTAAAATTTGATATCAAAAAATAAAATATATTCTAATATTATTTTTTGGAATTGATCTAAAAAAATTAAAATCTAAATCTAAATTTGAAATAGATGGATCTATATATTGAGCAGTTGCGTCCCTCTTGGTCTTTTTGGTCTCTCAGCCTCTAAATTTAAAAACTTCATGTTTTACCCTCTTAATATACTAATATTTTTTTTTATACTTTAAAATAAGTTTATAAAATATAAATTATACAACTAACGTGTACTATATAGCAAGGTTCTCATAATAAAGATGAGTTTCAATATTAATAAAATTAGTTAATTTTAATATTAAATTTTTTGGTAAAAAAAATTTAAAAAGCCGTCAATAACTCGATTAATTAACCCTTTATTGGGCCACTGAAATGTCAAATAACCAACATGAATTTTGACCATAATCGGGTCATTAGTGCAAACCGGAACCAGAAAACGGACCAATTTTAATTTTTATGGGTCTGATCGTCGGCCGATCCGAATTTTAAAACACTGCTATATTTTATTATGTATAAGTTGGTTTAAGTTGCTTTATTGTTTTTCATTTAGCATTTGGTTATTATTGTTTAATAGTATAATTTAATTTTAGCAAAAAAAAAAAAATGTGGCAGCATGACGTACGGCATATGTAAAGAGTTGACTTGAGGTGAAGCTCCCCTTATTTAGTCCAAGTCGTCTGCGTGTGTTTGTAGCTATTTTAAAAAGAAGGTAACTATTCTCCATCTTTTTGGATCGTTGCACTCAATTTGACTTTTAATGTGAGGGAGAGTGGGTTGTTAATTAAGCTGCTGGAGCTGGAGCTATCTATGTATGTATGTATAGACTCATATATATATATATATATATATATATATATATATATATGTATTCAAATTGTCAAGTTGATGGTGGAGACCGGAGAGAGATTTGAATATATAGTAGGAGTAGCTTGGAAGGAAGTTTCAAAAGATGATTATAAACGCAACTTCTCAGTATTTTGTAACAAAAATTAATTAATGCTATTTGTCTTGTGTTTTTTTGTGCATATATAGACAAGTTTACCAATACTTATCATATTATTTATTTATTTATCTAATATTAATCATATATATATATATATATATATATATATATATATACACTGACTGATCAGTCCCACTCTAAGGACCGATCAAATCCGACCCTATTTTTTTTTTTTTTTTTTTTTTAAACTAATTTTTTTTTAATATTTTATGAAATTGGAATTTTATATAATACATTGTTTTGGATGTGATTTGAATACATATTTAAAAAATGTATATACGATGCATGACTGTATATACATTTTTAAAGATAAATATCCAAATTACGCCTAAAATATCAGATATGAAAAAATTTCATTCCATAAAATATTAATTTTTTAGTTATTTTAAAAAAAGCAAAAAGGAAAAAATCCTGAGTCCTGATAGAACCCCACTCTCTCTCTCTATATCTCTCTCTCTCTCTATATATATATATATATATATATGAGTCCGGTTCCTGTAAGGGAACCCTTACTTTCTTAAAATGCGCACTTTTTTTTAAAAAAAAGTTTAATATTTTATGGAACTGATTTTTTTTATAATACAGTGTTTTGGGTGTGATTTTGATACATATAACAATACAGGTCAGTACAGACATTAAAATATTATGAAAACACTGTATTATAAAAAAATTTCAATTTCATAAAATATTAAAAAAAAATTAGTTGTTTTAAAAAAAAAGTAAAAAAAATAATAATAAAAAAAAACCCGTATTTAAAAAAAATAAGAACTCGCTCACCTGATCCTCTTTCTCTCTATATGATTGATTCTTGACGAGGTGAGGTGAGGTGAGGTGAGGTACGTAGGGAGATTCTTTGGATGCTTAATTTTATGGGTGTAAGTCAACTGTACCTTCTTCGTCTCAAAGTTCGGCTATATGAGTAATATTTATGTGTGTACTTGTAGGTGAAGCATGCATGAAATATTATCCTATGCAATAACAGCCAACAAAAATATATACGAGGATGAGGACGACCCTACACTCTACAATCATTATTATCAGTGGCCATTTAATTAGAATAATATATTTTAAGAAAAAAATATATTAATAAAAAAATTTATTTATCGACGCCAAGAAACCTTTCTTTTATTGTGTGAAATGAAAGCTAAAGAATCAGATCCTGCGAAATGATTAAAAAACATCTCAAAATTTATTCATTTTCAATTGTTGAAAAAATATCCTCTCAATATAATGATAATATGGTCCAAGTTAATTTTAATGGGTGAGATCAACACTTTAAGCAAGGCTTTCTTAATTTAAGGTATTAAACCATCTTAATTTTTATAATTAAAAATAAAATCAATTATTCCTAAATTAACAGAAAATCAATTAAAAATAAAATCAATTTTTATTCTTTTTCTTATATCCCTAAAGTTATTTGTCAATTGTCATCATCAAAATTACATACAAAGTACAAACCTAATTAACAGAAAACATTAATAGTATGCATAGTTAGGCTAAATTAAAATTAATAGTACCAAATTTGAAAGACATTTAGGCTAAATTAAAATTAAAAATTAGTTAAATTACTTATCAAACCAAAGTCCAAAACAGATTGGAGGCGACTGGCGAGGCGAAGAGGCAACTAGCGACTGGCGAGGCAGACAGCGACGGGCGACGGGCGACGGGCGGCGACAAGCCACAGCAGCAGTGGCGGGAGGGAAGAGTCGAAGAGGGAAAAGTCGAAGTCTCAAAGAGATGAAGAGTTGAAGAGAGGCGGGAGGGAAGAGATGAAGAGAGGCAGGATTTTAAGACCCAGATGGCCAGACCTAATAATAAAAAAAATAAATTTTTTTTTTTTAATGAAACGACATCGTTTCATGAGAGTTTAAAAATAATAATAATAATGAAGAAGAAGAAGAAGAACTGCTCAAGACTCGCTCTCGGCCTTCCTCGCCTCCGACTCCGAGCCACCTCACCCGCCTGCTGGCTCAGCACTGACCACCACTTGCGCCACCCTCACTCTGGGCAGCTGCCCCCCGCCTCGCCCCTCCTCCGCCTCCCGCCTCGCGCTAGTTCCACACCGATTATTATTAGTTTTTTTCAAGTTTCATTTAAAATATTATAATTCCATATTTATTATTGAATATATATTAATTTTTAATATATATAAAATAATCTTTAATTATAATTTTAATATAAAATTAAATTACGTTATTTTATTAAACAACCCTAGTCAATCAACTGAAATTTGAATAAAGAATAAGAAATTGATTATATATAGAGCTCGTCTCGTCAAAGCTACCGGTGATTTCAGAATATCCATATTTTTTTATTTAACTTCATCCCATATTTAAGGATCATATCATTTCAAAAATCTAACATGTAAACAATTAATTCCCACGCACCATGCATCGCCTTTAATTTTTTTATATTAATTAATCATTCTAATTGCTAGCTAGTTTTCTATATTTTCTTCCTTTTTTTTGTGAATCTTTTGAAAAGAATATTTGATCAAGCTGGCAAATAAAGGTAGCAACCAATAGGGCAGAGCAAAAAATGATTATAATCCAATATTCACCCAAAATTGGTAAGTTAAGGATATTTTTTTTCATATTTATTCCTAAATATAATGAGTATTTAATTTATTAATAATGACATGATAGTGTTAATGAGTACATTATGTCATTTTATATTTTTATAAATAAAAAAAACACTTTGTTCCTTCTTTTTTAATTTTAATTTTTTTATTTTACCAATGGGATTTTGTGTGTGCAATAAAATTAGAGTCATATTTGTTTGTAAAAAGTATGTTCACGATTAGATTATTTTGTCTTAATTTAACACTATTTCGAATTATTTAATATTTTGAAAAGGGACTATTAGTCCCTTGACATAAGACTATTAGTTTGATAAAGCCATTCAATAGCTTAAAATAGAGGATTATTAATCTCACATTCATCGTACGATTATATAATCCCTCATAAATAGCCTTATGAATGACAAAAAATAGCCCATAAAATTATTTAAAGGATTATTAATCTTCCATCATGAGATTATAAAACCATTCGAAATAACGTTAAATTAAGACAAATAATCAAATTTGAAATATATTTTTTTATAAACAATCATCGCCAAGGTGATCAATGCAATTGGTTGAACAGCTTGTACTGATCCCAAAAAATATAAAAAAATAGGTTGGCATCTTAAAGTAATCTCATACTAGATCAATTAATAATTGATCTAAATTTGAGCTGTGAAATGTCACACAAGCTTACAGCAATAAAAGCTAATGAACTGAAATTCAGTTACCTAATGAGCTGCCATACTTCCTCGGGAATCAAGATATGCTTTTATTTCACTCACTGTTATAGAATGTTTTCTATTCTCTTTTAAAATGGACAGAAAAAAAAAAAACGAACAAAGAAAAGTTAAGTTTTTTTGATTAATTTATCCCATGCTTCTAGTTTTTTTTAATAAGTTGAAAAGAAATAGAAATTGATAAAAAATTTACCACTTTTTAATCGCTTGAAAGTTTTCCAAAGTCCATCAAATATCAACTCGATTTGAAGATTTTCCCCAAGAAATCAAAAAATAAATTGTAATATTTTTATAATTTCATAATATCCTCAACTTTTAATATAATAAATTTTAAATTACAACTTCATGTCCTCAATTTTAAATTTTTATTCTTTTTTCCATTAAAACTCGTAAAAAACAGAAAGAAAAATTGAAGTTTTACAAGCTTTTCTATTCTTTTCTTTTTTGTTCTAATTTAAGTTTTCTATTCTTTTCTTTTCTGTTCCAAACTCAGAAACAGAGTGTAAAGCCTCAACAATTTTATTTCTTTTCTAAATATTGACCAATGCCAACAAAATCCGGCAGGTATAATAAATGAATTGTAACAAGTTTGATATATATGCAATAAACACCAAATCTTAATATATTTTTCACATATGATATTTTGGGAAGGGCTACCCAAATTCGTTTAGTTTCCAATTTTTATTTTTTTTCCTTTTTTTGCAAACAAAAAGAGTAATTATGTATTAAAAAATTGTTGTACACAAAAAGAAATTAACAAACCCCAACTAACTTTTAGTTTATGCGGTACCCTAATAATAATACCTCTTATTTTAGTGTTATAATCACGTGTTTGAGTCTATCTCAAACAAAATCAGCACAAACACATTTCATAGCGAGGTTAAGAAATTTGCTGACTAATTTTTTTAATCAGGGACGTTGAGATTTGGAGTCTAAAATAAATCTAGGTTAAATTTTAAGTTCAAATCGAATTAAATTCATCCAAATAAATCACTAATATTCGAAGAATAAGATCTTCGAAATGGGATATATCTAATTAAATCATTCTCTACACCACGAATTTACTCAAAAGGTCATGATTTGAAAGTACTATTGTTAGTAATTTAATTTCTTATACACAAATAAATTTTTCTCATATCTTTGAATGTGGTACTGGGATATTTTCGAGAGTCGGCTCTGATACTATATGAAACAATATGGGTCAAATTCTAAATCTGGAATAAATCTCGGGCCAGGTCATCTTAGCTCACCAAAAAAGTCATGACTTGAAAGTAATATTATTAATAATTTAATTTTTATACACATATATATGATATAATATAAAATAATGTGGGTCAAATCCCGAATCGGGAACAAATCTCGGATCAAATCCCAAGTCAGAATCAAATCAAATCCATCCAAAGCCTAATAGCATATTTTTGGATCATCTTAGTCAACTCACCCAAAAAATCATTACTTAAAAAATATTATTGTTAGTAATTTAATTTCTTATACACTGATAAATTTTTCTCATATCTTTCTATGCGATACGGGACGAGAGTATTACAAAATTGATCCCACGAAACCTTTTTTAAATCGAAGGGGATATTGTAATGAGTAATTGCCGGCTAACTGGGTTAAGAAGTTAAAGATAGGACGGTAGGAGGAGTTTTCTTGAGAGCTTCCAGCTAATGAGCAAATGGACCGAAGATACTTGGTTTCACATTGTTAGTAGTAATTAGGTGCATTGTCTTATGAAATGAAAGACTTGTCGAAGTCAAACAAAAACGTCACCTTCAATCAATCCCTCTGCTCTCTCTCTCTCTCTGTGTGGGATTTGATTTTCCAAGTCTTTATAAATACATACGTACAGGGGTTGTTTCAATATGTACAGCTGGGGTTTAAACTTTAAACCTGTTTAGTTTTTAATTTATTTCTTCTTCCTTATTGTACTCCTCTGGTTTGTCTTTCCCCTGTTTTCACAGAACTACTCTCTACTGTGCGGCCATGGTTTCCCAAGCTCAGACGGATCACCATGACAACTCCAACAACGTAATCTCTCTCTCTCTCTCTCTCTATATATATATATATATATATCTGCATCAAAACATATATAGATATGATAGATAGATATATCAGAATGATTCATAGACACAGTTGGTTATGGATTGCTACCCAGCCAACTCATCTTACACCATTCATATTGGAGAATCATTCATCTTACACCATTCATTGCGAGATTTTGTGGACACAGTTGTATGATAGAGTCATACAACTGAATGATAGATAGAGCCACTCATACAGTCCATATTGGCATGCATATAACCCTGCTCTGCCTTTTCTGTTTACTTGGTATATAAAAAGCCTGAATCAGTCCATTTGGCTTTCTGAATTGTGTTGTTTTCAACTTCTTATTGGTTACAACTTGCTGCTTTTTCGTCGATGGGGCCTTTCAAGGTTCCAAACACAACTTATTTAATTCAGAAACAACGCTCCAAAACCATACAATTCGCAGTTGTTGGCCTTTACACTCCATCAGTTGTGTGTATATAGATTTTCTTATTGAGATTTGAGTCTTGTTTTGCTGTTGAGAACAGAACATGATTACTGAATTTTAGAATGGATAGAAAATAAAAAAATGAATAGAAAATTTTAAAGTTTTATACTCGATTCATTTGTCATTAAGTTTTTTTAATGAACAGAACAAGTAAAGAAATGGACAAAAAATTTTGTTATCATTTTTTTATCACTTTTTCGACCAAAAATAAACGAAAAAAAATTATCCTTTATAGTTATTATTATACTCTTTAAATTATAAACATAATAAAGCTATTATAAGTGTAACTTAGTAACCTAACTATAAAACTTAGCTTTTTTTTTTTCTTTTATTAAACTCACTAACAATATAAAAATATATATAAATTTTTTTTATTCTTTTTTTTTTGTTCGAAACTCGAAAAGCACTAGAGCAAAGTTAAAATATCTTCTTTAATTTCTGACTGTATTTTGGTGGATTAAAATGATTGTTTTTATTCAAGATTTTAAAAATATTTGTACTATAGATTTGTACAGAATTTTAATTTCCATGCAAATTAAATAACTACTCATTCAACATGTATTGTCCTAAAATGTGTCACTTTCTTAGATCAAGTAATTAATTGTACGGAAGCGTAGTTTCTAAAGACTAACAAAGTAACGTCCAACTTACGCCAACTTTAATTTCTGGCCCGCCATACAAGTTGTACAATTAATAATTTAATACGACTAGTACAGTAGTGGCTAATCGTTGACCAATAAATGTGTTGGTATGTATAGCTGTAGAGTCAACGGTCAATTTCTAGGAGTTTGTGGTTTGCACACCCCCCAAGTGTAACAGCTACACAAAATAACATAATTTTAATTGATGACATAATAGAGTTTTATTAATAAATAAAAAAAATTAATCCCATGTCATCAATGAAATTTTTACTCTCATTTTTAAATTTTAAAAAATAAATAAATATTTAGTTTCTCATACTATCTCTTTTATATTTTTAATAAATTTTAAGAGATTAATATTGAAATTCTATCCTCAATTTAGTCAATCATACAAAATATTAATTGTATTCTTTAATCTATGCATATTACCCTTTAATTAACAAAGAACGGAGAGAGTAATTTTCTTAAAAATATATACGACAAATCAAAGTATATCGCTCTTCAAGATTCCTTTTTTTTTACTCGACTTAATGGGTGAAATTTTACCTTTAAAAAAAATAGAGAAATAAATAACTAACCGAATGGCTTACTCCTGAGTATGCATAATAAAACAGGCAACAAAGTCTAATGAAAGAATTGGGTGTCATCATCTCTAACAGGTTGATCGAAGAACTGCGAAAGAGAAAGCCATTGATGACTGGCTTCCTATAACGTCTTCAAGGCATGCAAAATGGTGGTATTCAGCATTCCACAATGTCACTGCCATGGTTGGAGCCGGAGTTCTCAGTCTCCCCTATGCCATGTCAGAACTCGGATGGTATGTGCATAACTTTCTGATCTAAGTGATTTGCAAATTAGTAATAAAATGCAATAGAATGCATTTTTATTTATGTAGTGATATTTTCAATATTAGAAGTTATAATATAACGTAATGAATGAATTCAATGTACAGTTTACTGTGTCTTCTAAATGCTACCTAGTTGATCTTGTTATTAATTTGTACTTTGTATAGTAAGAATTTTTTGTTGTTCTCTCTCAGGGGCCCTGGTGTAGCTGTACTGGTGATATCATGGGTTGTGACTTTATACACATTGTGGCAAATGGTAGAAATGCACGAGATGGTACCTGGGAAACGTTTCGACAGATACCATGAGCTAGGCCAGCATGCTTTTGGGGAGAAGCTCGGCCTCTACATCGTGGTGCCCCAGCAGCTAATTGTAGAAGTTGGGGTGGACATAGTCTACATGGTCACCGGTGGCAAATCTCTGAAAAAATTCCACGATTTAATCTGCAAAAAAGATTGCAAAGATATCAAATTAACATTCTTTATTATGATCTTTGCCTCTGTCCATTTTGTCCTCTCCCATCTCCCCAACTTCAATTCCATTTCTTGGGTGTCTTTAGTCGCAGCAATCATGTCCCTAAGGTACAACAATATTCTTCCTGAAAATATTGATTGAAAACAAAAGGAGAGAAGGTGATTATAAATGACCTAATTATCAAAGGATGCGCAAAACTAAGACATTTGGTATGATTGTTTGTGATGCAGTTACTCTACGATTGCTTGGTCAGCCTCAGTTAAGAAAGGTGTTCAACCAGATGTTGAATATGGCTACAAAGCCAAGTCTACAGCCGGAACAGTTTTTAACTTCTTTAGTGCACTTGGAGATGTTGCTTTTGCATATGCAGGCCACAATGTGGTTTTGGAGATTCAAGCAACAATCCCTTCTACCCCCGAGAAGCCTTCCAAGGGACCGATGTGGAAGGGAGTAGTCATGGCCTACATAGTTGTGGCCTTGTGCTACTTCCCTGTTGCTCTGATTGGATATTGGATGTTTGGAAATGCAGTCTCGGACAATATCCTTATCAGCTTAGAGAAACCTACTTGGCTCATTGCAATGGCCAACATGTTTGTAGTTTTTCACGTTATTGGAAGCTATCAGGTGCAGATTAGATAAAAACTCAGGCGCTCATATTAGTTTATTTCTTCTGGTGTCTCGTTTATATTAACTGATATATCTCTCTTGTTTTTGTTCGTGTAGATTTATGCAATGCCAGTATTTGATATGATAGAAACTTTGCTGGTAAAGAAATTGCATTTCCCACCAAGTGTAGCACTTCGCTTTGTTTCAAGGAATCTATATGTTGGTAAGTGACTCACTAGCTTGTGAGTTATATGATTTATCTGCAGTTTGATTATATAGTTTTGAGATTGATACAAATTTTATTTGCTTTCAGCTTTCACAATGTTTGTTGCCATTTGCTTCCCTTTCTTCGGGGGTCTTCTTGGATTCTTTGGAGGATTCGCCTTCGCCCCAACTACATATTTTGTAAGCAATCCTGCCTTTTTCCATAATCAAATCATCGTGATAATTCACTTTGTGATTGAAGATATCAACTTATTTTCTAAATTTCTGAATATAATTTTTTCTTTAGCTTCCCTGTGTCATGTGGTTGGCTATCTACAAACCAAGGAGATTCAGCGTATCTTGGATTACTAACTGGGTATGTGCAGCATAAAATATCATAAACTGTTCTTGTGGTTTTGAATTTGGAGCTCATTTGGTATGATTGTACTTATGAATTTCAGATTTGCATCATCCTGGGCGTTTGTTTGATGGTTTTATCACCTATTGGAGGGCTAAGGCAGATCATAATTCAAGCCAAGACCTATGAATTTTTCTCGTAAGTGTCACATGGCACCAAAGGCAGTGTTTTGGTATAGTAGGCCAAAGGAAATTTGAAGATCTTGATACCACTGAGGATAACCTTCAGAAAAAACATACCGGGTCAACCAAAAGAAGTTTGCTTGGGGCTAATTAGGATTCTCTGGAATGTTTTGACATGTTTATGAAAAAGGAACAGTGGCCATGGAGCCAACAAAAAACTTACCAGCCACCCTTTATTATTTAGGTTTTCTTTTTCCACCATTATTGTGTGTATACTGCATACTCCCATGTCATGGGTATTTGTTTTATACTTTTTCCCCTGGAATTTTAGTTCTGCTTGTGTAAAGATGTATGATAAAAGTTTTAATTGAACCGAAAAATATACTTAAGTTTTTCAGCGGGCTTACAGGAGGAAGCAAACAAGCATACAAATTCAGTCAAGACAACTATACCACTCAGTCAGTCGTAGAGAGTAAAACAAATTGGTTACCATCAACACACACTGATACCTATTATAATTTGTACTCCTCTGCCCCCCTTTTGACACCCTCAATCTAATTAACTAATCATGGTTTGATTTCTGTATGGCCTCAAGAAAACTGAAGAAAATAAACAAAGGCAGTCTCTAATATGAATGCAGATATCACCATCATATTTTAGAGCAAATTAAAAACAAAGCCAGCTATAAACACTAATCCAATTTTTTTTAGCAGCAAATATCATCAAGACAACATTTGGTTTTGACTTTTCTATCCTAGAGCTAACGAAAACAGAATAAAGAAAGAGAGCTCTCTAATTCATTCAATAAGATTTTTCGTGTTACTTGACAACACCATTATAATTTTCATGAAGTTGTTAACAAGAATTAACTGTTACATTGATTTAAGTTATGTCTCCTACTCTCATGGAGTAGTATTTTTAGAGACTTGGTTCCTTCCATATGAGATCCCTCTCCGTGTAGCCAAAAACTGAAAGAAAACAAAAAACCATAAACCTAGTTTCTATCTAGATTCTATCCTTTTGTTTACTGCCTCATCTTCCTTTCGTGGCTGTTTTGGGTATAGCAATGGGAACTGAAGCTCTAACGGAGGATGATAAGACTTACACTGCATCTGCCCCATCTCAAGCAAACTCTCAAGTACCCTTGCACCTAAAATACACGTTCTCCCTCTCTCATTTCTTTGGCTTATGGGTGCCATCTCTTACAATTTGATAAAAGTAGTATTGCACTTTTTCTACCCCCTACACTACTCATATTATTACTCGCCATGGCGCAACATATTTGTTTTATAAAATTTTCGACAAATAAAATGTAGAAATAATAAACAAACAGATTTTGCAGGCACAATTTACAGAATACCTATAAATTTGGCAAATTGGAAAATAAGAGAGTTGTTCATTATATGCATATTAGACAAGCAAATATGCAATCTCCCTGACTTACATGTTAAACACACTGTGAAGTAGACACTGCAAATTTCTGGGTTGCCTCCTGCTTTTCTTCTTAATGCAGCCAGATCCAGTGTGCTTCAAGGTGCAGTTTTCACAATAATCCTGCCAGATCATTCAATCTATGCAAGTTCTATTGATTAGGGAGTGTGATAATGATTGAGATTTGCCATTGCTCGCAGATTGAAAAGTCATCGGCAGAGCTGAAGGAGATAGAGCAGAAGGCAATAGATGATTGACTTCCAATCACTTCATCAAGGAATGTGAAATGGTGTTACTCAGCTTTCCACAACGTCACCGCCATGGTTGGAGCTGGGGTCCTAAGCCTTCCCTATGCTATGACAGCTCTCGGATGGTTGGTACTTCTCAACGCAAATAACAAAGCTAGAGTTTAGAATGCTATAAAGATAATATATACAGAATCACATGCTAAGTTACAATTGATTTAATGAAGGCAAAAAGAACTATTCCATTTTTTTATATCTGCAACCGATTATAAGGAAGAACATAACAGTTGGAGCAAGTAATTGGTATTTCACCAGAAAGACCACAAAACATATCTGGCTTCGACTTGTATGCTAATATATGTATAGACCTGCAATAATTCTCTTTTCAATCGAGCAATATGCTAATACTTCAAAGATTCCATGTTACTGATACAGGGGACCTGGTGTGGTGACATTTATCCCGTCATGGATCATTACTTTGCCATAGTTGAAATGCATGAAAAGGTTCCTGGGAAACGTTTCGACAGATATCATGAACTAGGCCAGCATGCATTTGGTGAAAAGCTCGGTCTTTATATCGTGGTACCCCAGCAGTTGATCGTTGAAGTAGGTGTGAACATAGTATATATGGTCACAGGTGGAAAGTCTTTAAAGAAGTTCCACGAAACTGTATGTACAGACTGCAAAGAAATCAAACTCACCTTCTTCGTAATGATCTTTGCTTCGGTTCATTTTGTACTCTCCCACCTCCCCAACTTCAACTCCATCTCTGGTGTCTCTTTGGCAGGTGCAGTCATGTCTCTAACGTAAACCATAACTCCTTATGCATCATTTTTTAACATAACCTAAATTCTGTTTTCCGGACTTGGTCAAGCACTTCTTTTCTCTAGCTTATATAAGCTCTTGATGGTGATCGATGTTTTTACAGTTACTCCACGATTGCTTGGACAGCTTCCACCCACAAGGGCGTGCAACCAGATGTGGAATACGGGTACAAGGCTAAATCTACATCAGGAACAGTCTTGAACTTCTTCACCGCTTTGGGTGATGTAGCTTTCGCATATGCTGGGCACAATGTGGTCTTAGAAATACAAGCAACAATCCCTTCAACACCTGAGAAGCCATCAAAGGGACACAGGTGGAAATGAGTGCTAATTGCCTACTTTGTTCTTGCCTTGTGCTATTTCCCAGTTGCCCTAATCAGTTACGGAATATTTGGAAATTCCATTGAAGAGAACATCCTCATCTCATTAGAGAAACCTGCATGGCTTATTGCAGCAGCTAACATGTTTGTTGTCATCCACGTTATTGGAAGTTATCAGGTGCCTATAATGTTTCCTCTAATTTTCACATCAGAAGCTATCATGTATTTGTGTTCAGCTCTCTATTTACTAGTGTATATTATCAAGTACTCCTACTCCTGCTTAAGTTAATCCAATTTTTGAATTTAGATTTATGCAATGCCAGTCTTCGACATGTTAGAAACCTTGTTGGTCAAGAAATTGCTCTTCAAGCCAAGCATTGCCCTTAGGTTTATTACACGCAACCTTTACGTTGGTTAGTAATATCAATTCTTTACATTGCAAACATCAAATTAATTGTGATTTTTGACAGGGACCATTAATTAATCATATTTGACACAATTTATTTGGTTCCAGCATTTGCAATGTTTGTTGCCATTACCTTTCCTTTCATCGGTGGTCTCCTTGGATTTTTTGGAGGGTTTGCTTTTGCCCCAACAACTTACTTTGTTAGTTAACCAACTACTACTAGCTAATTTACTAATTTCTTTTTCAGATCACTAATCCAGGAAATCTTAGTACAACTACTAAAATGGCATTTTCTACCTGTCTTTCAGCTCACTTGTGTGATGTGGCTTGCCATCTATAAACCAACGAAGTTCAGCTTTTCATGGTTTGCTAACTGGGTATAAATATCTCTAACAAAACCCAAATTTTTAGTTATTACTTAATTTTTCTTCGATAAGTTCTAAGATGAAATATTTGTTTTGGCTGAATGAACTTCTGTTGAATGACATGTCTAGGAGCTGCTGACATGGAGCTGAGTAGATTGAAGTGGAAGTAGTCAAATAAGTTAGTCATGTGGAAGATTTATCTATTCCTTAAGAAGTATTTGTTAGTTTGTTTCTATTTTTTAGGAAGTATTTATAGGTAGCAGGTTTGTTGCACTTTTTATGTTTATCTGTTTTAAGCTAGTTGTATAAATAAATGTTTTGAAGCTTAATAAAATATAACTTCAGATGCCTCAATTGTGACGCCCCCAAAATAGGTATACATCACCCATTCTGAGTTGTCAATACATGCTACAGAAACAACTACAACTTTATTATTACAACAGTAAAACTGTGAGTTTGAATACAAATATTATCTTCTAGACAATATTTATACTCAAATAAATCCTCATCATATTTATTGATACATTATTTTACAAAAATGGTGAGGACTACTAAACAACTCTCTCTAGAACCTTCATTCCATACCCCGACTCGTACTCGCTATATTCTCGCCTCCTGAGAAGAAAAATGGAACAAAAAGAAAAAGGGTGAGCTCAACTAGCCCAGTAAAGAATATTATGACTAAGATAATATACAAAAAAATTATCGTTAGTCTTCAACAGGGAAAAATCTAATAGAATACAATAGACAACAAGTTTTAAATCAATATTCGCAGCGAAAATAATAATTCATTAGAAGAGTTAAGTAGAGAATGCAAACTACTATCTTCTATGTATGAATTTAAAAGTTCATCGCTCATCTTTTATCCTCGTAACATCAATCAATATACATCCGAATCAAATATTCATCTTCGCACTACAGCCAAAAGATATTCATCACCGTCATGTTCATCTAAACACTGCTCATCTTTGCACTACTTAGCCAAAGATATTCATCGAAATCATTCATCTTTGCACTACAGACAAAGATATTCAATAATATCATCATTTAAGACCGAGGATGATGAAAATATTTTTAAAGAAACGAATCCAATGAAACAAAATGACAAGGATTAAGGATTAAGGATTCGTACTTTGTTTTATCCATGTCCAACAATACCTCAAAAATAATCATAGTGGTGTAAAATTCAAGAATGATCGTAATATGGATACAATCAAAGCTAGTATCCACAATAGATATTTTAGATGAAAAGGAAAATTTTCATTTTTCGATGAATAAAGTCGATTCGTGAATAAAGGTCAGATATCGTGAATAAGGCAGATATCGTGAATAAGAATCTCACACCAAAAGTTCCAAATTTGATAAAAACTTCAGATCTATATTTCAAAGATAATGATATTGAAGAAAAATATCATTACAAAAAAAAAATATCCCTTACCTCGGAAAGATAGTATTTAACCGGAATATTTGGATATAAAGCTATAACTTGAACTTGCACCAGTATAGCAATACTCAAAGTATACTCAAAATACTCACAAGAATACGCTTGATAATATAGAGAGGAAAACTTCAGCTTTACAGTGTGATTTTCAATTCTAACCCAAGAACCTATTTATAAGAAAATGCTTAGAACACCAAAGTAGAAAATTTATTAAATATTATTATATTTTTCAAAATCCTCATACGTACACTCAACCCATCACCACACATGTAACCCACCTCTCAAAAAAGTAAGAAAAAAACGTTTTTGTAATTTAAATTATTTTAAACTTCCAAAATTAATTATTTTAAAACTCCTAACTTCAATAATTCATAATAAATAGTCCTTTTTATCGTAAAATTCAATCTCGCAACTTTTTATAGAAAATTCAATTCTCTACATTTACGTAAGAAAGTTTTTCAAATTCCAAACAAAATCGATCGAAATCCACAAACTGACGATTTTTACAAAGTGCTATAATCAAATTTCAATCAAGAAATAGGCTCACGACATGTTTAACATGTTTTAAAACAACTTTTACAACAAAAAATACTCTTCCTCCTCATATACTCATATATCCCACATTCATTGTAAAATATCATCATTATTATATTATAATAATATAATAAAATATTATTTTATCACAAAAGATAAAATATCGATTTTCAACAATTGTCACTTTAAAAAAAATTCTCCATCTATATCCATATAAAATCAATATTTTCCTCATTATATGAATCAATAATTAATTATTCACAAATAATATTACGTAATCACAATATTGACAACCAGCGCTCCCAAGAAAGAGGGCTTTCCAATAAGAATTTCTCCTTATCATGCCAAGCAATTAGTGACCAAACCTCTCCTGTATGTAACTTTCTAGACATTGCCAATAATGTTATCTAATAATATTATTCAGATAATATGAATTATTGCTTCGATAATAAAAAATATCGCGTAGTAATGACAATTATCAAACAACAAAGAATATAAAATATCAACGCAACAATTATTAAATCAATAAAATAAAATACTCAATAAGAATTATCGTAACAATTATCGAGTAGTGCCTTCACGTAAGAATCAATAATTGGTGCAATACCGTGCTATCTACAAGGCTACTTTGTTTTAACCAATTTAAGTATTTTAACAAGATTAATCAGAATAACTACGCCAAGTTATTTTAAACAACCTATTCTTGTCGCTTTCTTCCTCCAATCGCTTTTATTATGGGGCCCCCAATACATATCAGCGCTACATCGCATTTAATATTCCCCGACAAGATTTAATATTCCACGACCAAACGAATATTCCCCAACAATAATGAATATTTTATAACCACTTGCTTATTTTGAAATATTTATGATTTTACCCATAACTATCCACATTAATCAAATCAACCCTTACTATTTCAAAATAATAAATAGAGAAAATTAAATTTTATTAATAATAAGTTGGGGTCTTACAACCTCCCCTCCTTATGAAATTTCGTCCCTCGAAATTGACGTACGATTCTGTGTTTGAAAAGGTGAGGATACCTCGCTTTCATTTCCATTTCCAATTCCCGTGTCATTTCTCTATAACATGGTTCCTCCACAAAACTTTAACTCAGGTATGACCTTCGTATGTAGGACATGCTCCTTCCTATCCAAGATCTTGACAGTACCTCCACATACGCTAAGTTTCTATTATCTCGTCCTCGGTTCTAACTCAATAACGTGGTTCGGTCTTTCACATATTTACGGCAGTACGATATGTGAAACACATTACGAACACGAGACATACTTTGAGGTAACGCGAGTCTATAAAGGCTACATTTCCTACTCAATCAAGAATTTGAAATGGACCAATAAATAGTGGATCGAGCTTTCTTCTTTCCCAAATCTTGTAACTCCTTTCCATGGAGCAAACACGCAACAATACGTGATCCCCATACTAAATTCCACGCCCTTTCGATGAAGATCCGCATAACTCTTTTGTCGATCTTGTGCCGCTTTGTATACGCTGTCAATCATTTGGATCTTTTCTATAGTCATATCGTATTAACTCGGTCCCAACAATGTTGCTTTCCCACCTCATCCCAACATATCGGAGAGCGACACTTTCGTCCATATAATGCTTCAAATGGAGCCACACCTATACTTGCTGCGATAACTGCTGTTGTAGGAGAATTCCACCAATGGTAAATACTTATCCCAACCCCCTCAAGTCTAGGAGATAGAGTCTTAATAGATCTTCAAGAGTTTGAATAGTCCTCTCTCGATTGTCTGTCTGCTTGAGGATGGTATGCCGAACTAAATCGCAAATCTGCGCCCATAGCTTTTTGCAAGCTAACCCAAAATCTTGAAGTGAATCTTGGGTCACGATCCAAACTATGGATACTGGGCATGCCATGCAACCTCACAATCTCATTTACATATATACTAGCAAGAGACGCTCAAGGAATAAGTCTCCGTGATCGGCAAAAATGAGCGACTTTGGTTAATCTATCAACAATAACCCAAATAAAGATTGATGCCTTGAGAAACCGTAGTAAGACCCGTGAACGAAATCCATGGTAATGTGTTCCCACTTCCATTTCGAATCTCAAGTGGTTGCAACGGACCCTTAGGTACTAGATGCCCGCTTTTACACGCTGACAAGTTAAACAAGTTGAGATAAACTTTGCAATCTCTCTCATATTGTTCCACCAAAATGTATGTCAAGATCACGATACATTTTGGTACTTCCAGATGGATTGCAAATGGTGTATTGTGTGCCTCCATCATAATCTTGTACTTCAAATCGAGTCGTTAGGGACACAAAGTCCGGAGGGACTCAAGTATTCCTTCTTCATCAATTCTCGCTCGAATAAGCACCTTCTTGACTTTCTTCTTCATACGCATCGCCTCCCGCCTGCGGGCTTAAGCAACCTTAACTTTTTCTATTAAAGTTGGCTCTACGCGATACTTGACATCATCGCACTCTGCTCCTCGCATACGATCTTCTTCTACTCAACGCGTCACCTACCACGCTCGCTTTTTCGTGATGGTATCAATAAGTGTAGTCGTAGTTTTTCAATAGCTCGAGCCAACGTCACGCCGCATGTTGAGTTCTTTTTTTGAGTGATGAAATATTTAAGGCTTTTATGGTCCTAATATATATCCACTTTCTCCCCATATAGATAGTGCTCCATATCTTTAACACGAAAACGATCGCTGCTAACTCTAGATCATGAGTAGGATAATTCCTCTCATATTCTTTAAGTTGTCGCGAGGCATAAAGCTATGACTTTTTCACGCTGCATGAGAACACATCCTAACCCTTTGCCTCAAGCATCGTCAGAGATAACAAATCCATCCGCACCAGATGGTATTGTTAGAAACAAAATAAAATAAGTCTCCTCTTAAGCTCTTGGAAACTCTTCTCGCATTCCTCGCCCCATACTGAATTTTATATCTTTCCGAGTCACCGAGTTAATGAAGTAGCGATTCGAGAAAATTCTTCCACGAATCTCCGATAATAACCATCTAAGCCCGTAAAACTCACGTGACTTTGGTCACCGACTTCTATTGTTCCCAACTTTGTATTGCTTCAATCTTCACCGGATCAACAGATACTCCATGTTTTGACACCACGCGCCCAAGGAATGCTACTTCCTCGCCGTAACTCGTGATTTCTTTAACTTGGCATAAAGCTTGTTTTCACGAAGCCTTTAGAGTACCAAATTTCAAATGGTGCTCCCGATCTTCACGACTTTTGAATATATGAGGATGTCATCAATAAAGACAACAACGAATCGATCCAAATATTCCTCAATACTCGGTTCATCATATCCATGAAAGTCAAGAGGAGCATTAGTCAATCCGAAAGACATGACTAAGAATTCATAATGCCCGCATCGAAGTTTTTGAAGGCGCCTTTGAATATCCTCGCCTAATCTTCACCGATGATATCCGTAATCTAAGATCGATTTTAGAAAAGAATTGTGCTTCTTGAATCGGGTCAAACAAGTCATCAATACGAGGTAGAGGATACATATTCTTGATAAGACATGGTTCAATTCCCGATAGTCAATACAAAAGTCGCATACTCCCGCCTTTTTCTTCTTTACAAATAAAACAGAGCACCCCAAGGAGATGTACTAGATTTAATGAAACCGATGTCCAACAATTCCTTTAGTTGGACCTTTAACTCCTCAAGTTCAATAGAGCCATTCGATATGGGGTTTTAGAAATGGGCTTTGTACTCAGTTCAAGATCAATAAAGAATTCAACTTCACGCTCGGGGTAGACCGGAAGTTCTTCGTGAAATATGTTAGGAAAGTCAATAACAACAGAATATTATTCAAATTTGACGTGTCTTTATTCAAATCCATAACATGGGCTAAGAAAGCTTGACATCCGCTTTTTCAATAAACGAATAGCTTTTATGATTAGATATGATAATGATTGATTTTAATGGTTTAGTTGCTTGAATTGAACAACAGTTTGTTAGAATATGAAAACTAACAACCTTACGAAAAACAATCAATTTTGGTACGATGAGTAGTTAACCAATCAATCCCTAAAATCACATCAAAAGTAAGTATCTTTAAAGAGATAAGGTCAATAGGTAAGGTGATGGTGCCAACTTGAATCAAACAAGATTTATAAACAAAGGGATGTGATTAAAGTTTCTCCTAACGGAGTTTTCACAGATAGGTCAAAGTCTAATTTTTCCGGAGTCAAATTTAAACGCTGAGCACAAGCAGAGAGATAAATGAATGGGTAGCACCGGTATCAAGTAAGGTATAAACTTCGCAAGAATTTATGATTAGCTTACCCGTGATCACCTCGTTTGGGTTCCTCGATTTTGACCAAATACAACAAACGCCTTCCAGAACCGCTGACTTTGACTTTTCTCGGACATCTTTTCGAGTCACCGTCCCTCACTAAACTAGGTTTCGCTATCAAACAATCTCGAAAGCGATATGTCCTTCCTTTCCACAATTATAGCATACCTTGAACTGTTGTGGGCGCTTGATCGATATGTCCTCTTTCCGCATTTATAAAGATATGATCGGTGGTCATTCTCCTCCCTTAGAACCGCTTCTTCAAGACTGCCGCCTTCACATGGTCGTTGTTAAATCTCCTCTTTTAAAATCTCCTCCCCGACTCGCTTCTTCTATTTTCATGGCCATGATTACCACCAGAGTGGTTACCATTTTGTCCGCCTTTTTTTTTCTCCGCCGGTTATCGTTGTTTTGTTGATCGCTATCTCCTAGATATCCTCGGTTGTGGGTCCCTCGGTTGAACGTACTCGTTATCTCGCTTCTAATAATTGAGCCTCTTGCTGACAACATCATCCGAATAGAGAAAATTTATGAGAAATGAGATATTGTCAGATCGGTTTTCAAACCTCTCGAAACATCCGCGCATACGCTCCTCATTCTCCACCAAATGAGGTGCAAACTCGATAACTCTCGCAACTTTGCCTCGTCTCGAGACACCGCATGTTATTCTTGCTCCAGTCTAATAAACTCCACTTCCTTCATACGACGAAACACTTTCGTGAAAGTATTTGTCATTAAATAGTTTCTCAAATGTCTCCCAAGATATGCCGAAAAGCGCTATGATGGATGTACGCTTCACGCATCTCTACCAAGAGTCCGCCTCGCCACTTTTAACATAAAGGTGGCGAATGGAACCTTCTGTTCTCCGCCGCATCCCAAGACATCGAATATCTTGGTAATTTGTTTGACCCATGTTTCCGCCATGATCGGATCCGCTTTCCTTAAATTCGTGGTCCCAACTTTTGAATCGCTTGACCGTGACAAACCGTGAATTGCTATCATTTCCTCCTCAGATTTTGAACACGAAGTCTCCTCGTCTCGATTTTGCATGAACTGCAAAAAGCTTCTAAACATCCCCTCGCTCATCATCTGCCAAATGGTGATGTTCACAGGAGGAACATTGCCACTGCTTGCACGCTCTCCTCGTTGGTGAGTACAAAGGCGTCTCCACTGGCTCATTTCAAAATTAGGTATACGCCACCCATCTTGGGTCGCCACTTACATGGTACATAAATTCAAATACAACTTACTAATATAACTGTCGTGGTACAAATACGATATAAACCGTGAGTTTGAATACAAATATTGTCTACTAGATATTATACAAACTCAAAAGGAGTCCTCATTACAACTATTATCACACTATTTCACGTAATAGTGAGGACTACTAATGCTATCCTCTCGACCATTACTGCGCTCCCCGACTCGTCTCAAATTTATGTTCTCATTTCCTCAAGAGAATAAAGAAAGAAAGGGTGAGCTCAACTAGCCCAAGAAGAAATATTATGACTAAGATAATGCGTAATAAATTATCATTAGCCTTCAACAAAGGTTAAACCGATAAAATACAATAGACAACCAGCTTAATCATAAAATGAATAAGCAATCCATTAAAAGAGTCAAGTAGAGAATAAAGTCTACTATCTTTTAGGTTTTAAAAGGTTTTCATCAATTTTTATCACGAGACTCAAATTTTAATAAATAAACCACCACATCTAATCATCCCTCGCATTACTTGGCCAAGGATTTTCATCAAATTATCAATGGTCATGACTATACCGAATCACCCCCGGTCATAATCATACCAAAACTATCCATCACCGCATTACATGTGCCACCGAGGACTTTTTGTCACATCATTTATATCAAGTCATGATTATACCGAATGATCCTCGGTCATAATCATACTAAGTTCATCTATGCACGTAAGCCAAAGATAACATAATATAACATGAGGATGATGATGACAATGACATAATAATTCAATAAAACAAGTTCAAGAATTATTTAATCCATGAATTATTAACGCCCAAATTGTCAACATAATCGCTTTCAGAGAGTAAAATTCAAGAATGATCGTAAGAATATTTCCATGAAAAGATATCGATGAAACGCAAATATCAAGGATATTCTACTAATTTCATGGAGTATAGAAGTCAAAGTTTTAACCAACCGGGTATAATAAAGAATGGAATAACAAAAGAAATCACCATGCATGCAGATTGATGATGATAGATAAAGTTATTCCAATGTAATAATAATAATCTAAACCAGTCGTGAAATTCACACCGATGTGATGTTCCAATGTAATAATAAAGATGGAACTGCATCCTGTAAAACACACGTATAGATATTCCAATGTAATGATAAAGATTTTAACCAGTCCTGTAAAACACATGCATGTGATGTTCCAATGTAATAATAAAATCTAACCAGTCCTGTAAAACACATGCATGTGATGTTCCAATGTAATAATAATAGAATGTCACCAAAGTATAGGTAAATCACAGATACAAAAGTTATTCCAATGTAATAATAAAGCAATGGAATAACATAAGGATTTCACCAAGTATAGGTATGCCACAGATACAAAGTTATGTATAGGTATGCCACTTTTACAAAAGTTATTCCAATGTAATAATAATGAATGGAATAATGTAAGTTCTCTTCAAGAAGAAAGAATAACACCCCTTACCGTAAAAAACCCTAATATGTAAGTAAAGAAGTAGTAATATCACTTCTTCTTTTCTATAATTTTCTCTATAGCTTTCTCTATAGCTTCTCTCTATAATTTCTCTCTCTGTAGTTTCAATGAATTCGTAAGAAAATAATGAAGGAATGAGCTTCTATTTATAGAAAATGGAATGCATAAGAATTAATCCATGAACTATCTGATTGATTTACTTTTAATCTGACGGTCCATATTTAAAGAAAAATCTTTTAAATAAAATATAATATATTCTATTTATATAAAAACATTTTACTATGCAAACACTATGCAATACTATGCAAAACACTATGCAAAAACACTATGCAACACTATGCATAATAAAATATAATATATTCTATTTATGTAATAACTTTAATAAAGTATTCTATTTTATATAAAGATGTTTCGCTTTTATTACGCTAATAATACTAATAAAATAAAACGCCATTATCGCTATAATAATTCATATTATTAATCGACAATAATGGAATCAAACCGAGTGACTTCTCACATAAGCATCAATAATCAATACCGCAGTGCTACTATGCAACCACACGACATCGCATTTTTACTACCGAGTAGTTCAACAAGATCAACCAGAAACTTCCGCCGTTATTTCAATAAAATATTTTGTGTCGCTTTTCTCAATCCGACAATAATTTCGCTAGGGTCCACCAATGATTGAGCCGCTGTATTTAATATTCCCCGCTAAACCGAATATTCCCCACCAATCGAATATAATATAACCACTGCATACTTTGCAAAATTTATAAATACTACCCACAACTATAATATTATCTCAAATTCACACCATAATATTAAAAAATTATTTCACAAAATTTAAATCTTTATCGATAAAAACTGGGTCTCACAATCTCCTCCTTATGGAATTTCGCCTCAAATTAGGGTACGACTGATATGATAAAGAGATGAGGATACCTTGAATACCTTTATCGTTGAAAATATTAAATTCATCTTTGCAATCCTACCAAAGATATTCATTAACAATTCATCTTTGCACTACGCAGCAAAAGATATTTATTAACAATTCATCTTTGCACTACGCCAAAGATATATAAATCAGAAAACCAATAATACCGAGACTTAGCTTAATAAGATCACAACCATGAATTATCCATGCACTATCGGCAAGGATATTCGTGTTTTTCAATTACTACCATGATTATACCGAATAACCGTGGTCATAATCATACCAAGTCTATCAATGCACTACTACCAAAGATGACTTTTTACCACATCCATGAATTAATATTTCATCACGAGACTCACCAATAATTAATCCATATCATCGAATCATCCCCGCACTACAAAAGCCAAGGATATTCATTAAGATCACCGACCACGAATTATCCATGCACTACTACCAAAGATAATCGTGGTATTCATTAAGATCACGACCACAAATTATCCATGCACTACTACCAAAGATAATCGTATTCATTAAGATCACGACCACAAATTATCCATGCACTACTACCAAAGATAATCGTATTTCATTAAGATCACACCATAAATTATCCATGCACTACTACCAAAGATAATCGTGTATTCATTAAGATCACACCACAAATTATCCATTAAATTATCCATGCACTACTACCAAAGATAATCGTGTATTCATTAGTATCACGACCACAAAATTTCCATGCACTACTACTAAAAGATAATCGTGTATTCATTAAGATCACGACCACAAATTATCCATGCACTACTACCAAAGATAATTGTGTATTCATTAAGATCACGACCACCAATAAATTATCCATGCACTACTACCAAAGATAATCGTATTCATTAAGATCACGACCACAAATTATCCATGCACTACTACCAAAGATAATTATTCATTAAGATCACGACCACAAATTATCCATGCACTACTACCAAAAGATAATCGTGTATTCATTAGTATCACGACCACAAATTATCCATGCACTACTACCAAAGATAATTGTGTATTCATTAGTATCACGACCACAAATTATCCATGCACTACTACCAAAGATAATTGTGTATTCATTAAGATCACGCACCACAAATTATCCACGCACTACTACCAAAGATAATCGTGTATTCATTAAGATCACGACCACAAATTATCCATGCACTACTACCAAAGATAATTGTGTTTTCAATTACTAAGCTATGATTATACCGAACAATCCTCGGTCATAATCATACCAAGTCCATCTATGCACCATGCCACGTATGACTTTCAACATAATATAAACACGAGGATAATGATATAAAGAATCAATCAAATGAGATAAAGGATAAATATTAAACATTTATAATATAATTTATCCAGATTCAAGAATATCCCCATGTTATCAATCACTTAATAATCTCATAATCTAATATCATTAATATTATAACAATATTTTAATCACTTTCTAAATTTATAAACAATTTATCTTAATTGTTTACGCTTTTACCATATAATGCATTTAATCATTCAAAATGCCATACTCATAAGATATCATCACCAATTATCAAATCTCATCAAAAAATATGCATATACTCTATATAGGATTCTCTAGCCATAAAATCCTATTTTCAACTTTTGTTACTTCACATAACATATTTAACTCATATGTTCAGAATTAAACTATTTTCATGAAAAATACCAAATCAGTCCCAAAAATATTTCTTTTCTGGGATTTAGCATAATATAGTCCCATAATGAAAATATATTTTCTCTAATTTTTAAAATTCATTTACTATTTTTCAAAATCAATTTCTAATTAATTCCTTAAGAAATTAGCTACCTCAAGTTTAACTCCAAAATTCCCAAATCTTGGCAGGACCTTACACATGTTAACGTGAGCTTCTAGTTTAAATTTCATGGTCATCTGAGTTATAGAACTCCTATAGTATAGCGTTTTTCATTTAAAAACCTAAATATTGAAATAGTCATAACTTGCTCATTTTAAGTCGAATGAGCTCATTTTTGGACAGGAGGTACTTTATACCATATACCTTTCATGTCCCAAAAGGCCAGAATTTTTCTCATAATTTAAGTGGCCGAAACAGCCCTTAAAGTTTCATGGCAGTAGCATTTTTCGAATTTACAGCTTTGGCCTCCTTTGCTAAAATCAGTCCACACAAAAATCTACAACACCTTTTCCAGTAATTCCACTTGGATTAGTTAGGTAACTCATAGATCTAACTCTAGGACTTGACCACATTCAAAAATTCAAAATATAATAGGAGATATGGTCAATTGAATTTCATGTTACGCTTTTCACCAAAATCTGATTTTCAACTCTTTGTGATTTCTAAGAAACTTTCATGTTTTTACACATACTAACCAACATAACTCATCATAAAACTTACTAATACTTCATATACCCATGATTTTCATTAGTCCAATGCTTTTATTATGACTTTCATCATAAACCACGAAAATCATCCTTTTAGTCAAGAAATATTTGAGGGTTTAAGAAATGGGTTTTGTATCGGGGTCAATACAAAATTCGATTTCACGCCTAGGTAGGCTAAGAAGTCTTCAAGAATACGCCAAGAAATTTATTAATAATAGAAATATCATTCAAAACTCACACTTTCGCCCAAGACTTGATAGTACGTCACATTAATACCAACTGTGACTTCTATCCCTTAACCTAGATAAGCACCTCACAATGATACCTATAAACTTGCCATCTTCATTCACGACGTCGCCACAGTAAAGTCCGGCTTCGGCATTCCACACAAGGAAGTCAACAACGAAAGGTTCGGGGGGCTTTACTTATGGCTTGATATGACAATAATTAACTTTAGTAGTTTGGTTACTTTGAATTGTAAAACAAAGTTGGTTATAAATATAAAAGCTAACAACCTTACGAAAAGAATGATGAGTAGTTAACCAATCGATTCCTAAAATACCATCAAAGGCAAATATTTTCAAAGAGATAATATCGACAGTAACGTGAAAGTGTTTATTTGAAACAACAAGATTAATAAATGTAAAGGAGGTAACGGTAAGGTTTCTCCCAACGGTTTCAACCAATAAGTTAAAGTCTAACTTCTCCTGAGTCAAATTTAAATGTCGAACGCAAGCAAGCGAGAGATAAAAGAATGGGTAGAACCCAGATCTTATAAGGTATAGACTTCGCAAGAATTTATAATTAACTAACCCGCTAACTTCGCTCGAGTCACTTGCTTTTAAGAAGTCATGAAAACGCCTTCATCAAAAAACCACCGACTTTGTTTTATCCAGATCCGCTTTGGTGCCACCGTCCCAAATTGGATTTCGACTTTGGTGCACGACAAAAATCGAGCTAAATGACCTTCTTCTTGAAATTTCCACTTCTATTATCTTGCCATGATTACCACCAAGTGGTTACCATTCTTGCATGATAATTTCTCCCACGATGGTCATCATTGTTCGATGGTCGCTATCACCAGATGATGATTATTATCGTGTTGTTGGTCGTTACCTTTTGTTTGAGCCGACTCATTATCGCGCTTCAATAACCGAGCCCCTATTCACAACATCTAAATACAAACACCGCCACAAAACAAGGGTTAATTAACATGCAACATATTATCCCTATACTCCGACCGACCAATTAAATACCAAATAAACTTAGGTAGGTCATACTAGCGGGGAATTCCCCGCCTCCCTCCCTGTTCTTATCTCACATCACATCTCAGCCCTAAGCTCGATCATATCCCTAAGCTCGATACCAACCGCGACGCCTCCCCAAAATTAGTATACGCCACCCATCTCTGGGTCGCCACTTACATGGTACATATAAATTCAAATACAACTTACTAATATAACTCGCTGTGTACAATACGACATAAACCGTGAGTTTGAATACAAATATTGTCTACTAGATATTATACAAACTCAAAAGGAGTCCTCATTACAACTATTATCACACTATTTCACGTAATAGTGAGGACTACTAATGCTATCCTCCTCGACCATTACTCCGCTCCCCGACTCGTCTCAAATATGTTCTCATTTCCTCAAGAGAACAAAGAAAGAAAGGGTGAGCTCAACTAGCCCAAGAAGAAATATTATGACTAAGATAATGCGTAATAAATTATCATTAGCCTTCAACAAAGTTAAAACCGATAAAATACAATAGACAACCAGCTTTAATCATAATGAATAAGCAATCCATTAAAAGAGTCAAGTAGAGAATAAAGTCTACTATCTTTTAGGTTTTAAAAGGTTTTCATCAATTTTTATCACCGAGACTCACTTTTAATAAATAAACCACCACATCTAATCATCCCCGCACTACTGGCCAAGGATTTTCATCAAATTATCAATGGTCATGACTATACCGAATCACCCCCGTCATAATCATACCAAAAACTATCCATCACCGCATTACAAAAGCCACCGAGGACTTTTGTCACATCATTTATATCAAGTCATGATTATACCGAATGATCCCCTCGGTCATAATCATACTAAGTTCATCTACGCACGTAAGCCAAAGATAACATAATATAACATGAGGATGATGACAATGACATAATAATTCAATAAAACAAGTTCAAGAATTATTTAATCCATGAATTATTAACGCCCAAATTGTCAACATGATATCGCTTTCAGAGAGTAAAATTCAAGAATGATCGTAAGAATATTTCCATGAAAAGATATCGATGAAACGCAAATATCAAGGATATTCTACTAATTTCATGGAGTATAGAAGTCAAAGTTTTAACCAACCGGGTATAATAAAGAATGGAATAACAAAAGAAATCACCATGCACGCAGATTGCAGATGAGATGTGTTATTCCAATGTAATAATAATAACGGAACCAGTCGTGAAATTCACAATCGGCAGATGATGTTCCAATGTAATAATAAAGATGGAACTGCATCCGTAAAACACATGACATAGATATTCCAACAGTAATGATAAAGATTTTAACCAGTCCTGTAAAACACACGCATGTGATGTTCCAACAGTATAAATAAAATCTAACCAGTCCTGTAAAACACACGCATGTGATGTTCCAATGTAATAATAAAGAATGTCACCAAGTATAGGGTAAACCACACAGATACAAAAGTTATTCCAATGTAATAATAAGCAATGGAATAAATAAGGATTTCACCAAGTATAGGTATGCCATGATACAAAAGTTATGTATAGGTATGCCACTTTTACAAAAGTTATTCCAATGTAATAATAATGAATGGAATAATGTAAGTTCTCTTCAAGAAGAAAGAATAACACCCCTCACCGTAAAAGAACCTAATATAAGAAGTAATATCAAAGTAAGTAGTAATACTCTTCTTCTTTCTATAATTTTCTCTATAGCTTCTCTCTATAATTTCTCTCTCTAGTTTCAATGAATTCGTAAGAAAATAATGAAGGAATGAGCTTCTATTTATAGAAAATGGAATGCATAAGAATTAATCCATGAACTATCTGTATTGATTTACTTTAATCTGACGGTCCATATTTAAAGAAAAATCTTTAAATAAAATATAATATATTCTATTTATATAAAAAACATTTTACTATGCAAACACTATGCAATACTATGCAAAACACTATGCAAAACACTACGCAACACTATGCATAATAAAATATAATATATTCTATTTATGTATAACTTTAATAAAGTATTCTATTTTATATAAAAGATGTTTCGCTTTTATTACGCTAATAATACTAATAAAACAAAACGCCATTATCGCTATAATAATTCATATTATTAATCGACAATAATGGAATCAAACCGAGTGACTTCTCACATAAAGCATCAATAATCAATACCGCGCTACTATGCAACCACACGACATCGCATTTCTTTTTACTACCGAGTAGTTCAACAAGATCAACCCAGAAAACTTCCGCCGTTATTTTAATAAAATATTTTTGTCGCTTTCAATCCGACAATAATTTTTGCTAGGGTCCACCAATGATTGAGCCATTGTATTTAATATTCCCCGCTAAACCGAATATTCCCCACCAATCGAATATATATATAACCACTTGCATACTTTGCAAAATTTATAAATACTACCCACAACTATAATATTATCTCAAATTCACACCATAATATTAAAAAATTATTTCACAAAATTTAAATCTTTATCGATAAAATCTGGGGTCTCAAATAAATTTAGGGTAGGTCATATTTAGTGGTGACCGCAATTTCTCGGTTTTGAGGAATTCCCGTCTGAAGAAGCAATTTAATCTCTGTTGTTATTTATAGGAGGATTATCCATCCTAGTACTATTCTCACATCTTAGCCAGGATCATATCCCTAAGCTCGATATTCTCAACCATTTTCAAATACCCCATAAAATTAAGGTATTAACGTCACCCATCTTGGGTTTAATACCAAATACATGGTACATAAAAGGAATTCAAATACAACTTACTAATATAATCTTAGCTGGGATCGTATACCTAAGCTATACTAAAACGCCCCCAAAATTATAAACGCACCCCATCTTGGGTCGCCACTTGAATACAAAATTCATTGTTTCTTACTAGATATTATACAAACTCAAAAAATCGTCCTCAATACAACTATTATCACACTATTTATACAAACTCAAAAGGAGTCCTCTACTAATATTATCACTCTCGACCATTACTAATGCTATCCTCGACCATTCTTCGTCCCCGACTATTCAAATATGTTCTCATTTCCTCAAGAGAACAAAGAAAGAAAGGGTGAGCTCAACTAGCCCAAGAAGAAATATTATGACTAAGATAATGCGTATAAATTATCATTAGCCTTCAACAATGTAAAATACAATAGACAACCGCTTTAACTGCAGTGATTAATAAGCAATCCATTAAAAGAGTCAAGTAGAGAATAAAGTCTACTATCTTTTAGGTTTTAAAAGGTTTTCATCAATTTTTATCATTTGAGACTCACTTTTAATAAATAAACCACCACATCTAATCATCCCCTCGCACTCACGGCCAAGGATTTTCATCAAATTATCAATGGTCATGACTATACCGAATCACCCCCAATTCATAATCATACCAAAAACTATCCATCATCGCATTACAAAAGCCACCGAGGACTTTTGTCACATCATTTATATCAAGTCATGATTATACCGAATGATCCTCGTCATAATCATACTAAGTTCATCTATGCACGTAAGCCAAAGATAACATAATATAACATGAGGATGATGATGAAATTTACATAATAATTCAATAAAACAAGTTCAAGAATTATTTAATCCATGAATTATTAACGCCCAAATTGTCAATATGATATTGCTTTACGTAGAGTAAAATTCAAAAATGATCGAGAAATATTTCAATGAAAAGATCTCGGATGAAACGCAAATATCAAGGATATTCTACTAATTTCATGGAGTATAGAAGTTTAAGTTTTAACCAACCGGGTATAATAAAGAATGGAATAACAAAAGAAATCACCATGCATGCGGTGATTGTGATGATGTGTTATTCCAATGTAATAATAATAACGGAACCAAATCGGGTGAAATTCACAATCGGCAGTGATGTTCCAATGTAATAATAAAGATGGAACTGCATCCTGTAAAACACACAAATAGGATATTCCAACAGAATGATAAAGATTTTAACCAGTCCCTGTAAAACACATGCATGGATGTTCCAATGTAATAATAAAATCGGAACCGTGTCCTGTAAAAACACATGCATGTGATGTTCCAATGTAATAATAGAAGAATGTCACCAAGTATAGGGTAAATCATGATACAAAAGTTATTCCAATGTAATAATTAAGAATGGAATAACATAAGGATTTCACCAAGTATATGGTATGCCATGATACAAAGTTATGTATAGGTATGCCACTTTTACAAAAGTTATTCCAATGTAATAATAATGAATGGAATAATGTAAGTTCTCTTCAAGAAGAAAGAATAACACCCCTCTACCGTAAAAGAACCTGAATATAGAAGTAGTGAAGTAGCGAATACTCTTCTTCTTTTTCTATAATTTTCTCTATAGCTTCTCTCTATAATTTCTCTCTAGAGTTTCAATGAATTCGTAAGAAAATAATGAAGGAATGAGCTTCTATTTATAGGAAAATGGAATGCATAAGAATTAATCCATGAACGGTCCGATTGATTTACTTTAATCGACGATTACATATTTAAAGAAAAATCTTTTAAATAAAATATAATATATTCTATTTATATAAAAACATTTTACTATGCAAACACTATGCAATACTATGCAAAACACTATGCAAAACACACTATGCAACACTATGCATAATAAAATATAATATATTCTATTTATGTAATAACTTTAATAAAGTATTCTATTTTATATAAAAGATGTTTCGCTTTTATTACGTTAATAATACGAATAAAACAAAACGTCATTATCGCTATAATAATTCATATTATTAATCGACAATAATGGAATCAAACCGAAAGTGACTTCTCACATAAGCATCAATAATCAATATCGTGTGCTACTATGCAACCACACGACATCGTACTTTTTTACTATTGAGTAGTTCAACAAGAACCACGGTAAAAATTCACCGTTATTTCAATAAAATATTTTTGTCGTTTTCAATCCGACAATAATTACATTGTGGGGTCCACCAATGATTGAGTAGTTGTACGAATATTTCTCGCTAAACCGAATATTCCCACCAATCGAATATAATATAACCACTTGCATACTTTGCAAAATTTATAAATACTACCCACAACTATAATATTATCTCAAATTCACACCATAATATTAAAAATTATTTCACCAAATTTAAATCTTTATTAATAAAATCTGGGTCTCACATTTTATCCTCAGAACATCAATCAATATACATCCGAATCAAATATTCATCTTTGCCTACTGAGCCAAAGATATTCATCAATTAATTCATGTTCATCTAAACACTGCTCATCTTCAGCACTACGGGCCAAAGATGTTCATCGAAATCATTCATCTTTGCACTACAGGCCAAAGATATTCAATAATATCATCATTTAAGACCGAGGATGATGAAAATATTTTTAAAGAAACGAATCCAAAGAAACAAAATGACAAGGATTAAGGATTAAGGATTCGTACTTTGTTTTATCCATGTCCAACAATACCTCAAAAATAATCAAAGTGGTGTAAAATTCAAGAATGATCGTAACATGGATACAATCAAAGCTAGTATCCACAATAGATATTTTAGACGAAAAAGGAAAATTTTTATTTTTCGATGAATAGTCCGTATTCGTGAATAATAATCAGATATCGAATAATAGTCAGATATCGTGAATAAGAACTCCGACACCAAAAGTTCCAAATTTGATAAAAACTTCAGATCAATATTTCAAAGATAATGATATTGAAGAAATAATATCATTACGGAAAAAAAAATATCCCTTACCTCGGAAAAACAAGATTTAACTAGAATACTGGATATAGGCTATAACTTGAACTTGCACCGTATAGCAATACTCAAAGTATACTCAAAATACTCACAAGAATACGCTTGATAATATAGAGAGGGAAAACTTCAGTTTCTGATGTGATTTTCAATTCTAACCCAAGACCCTATTTATAGGAAAATGCTTAGAACACCAAAGTAGAAAATTTATTAAATATTATTATATTTTTCAAAATCCTCATACGCACACTCAACCATCACCACACATGTAGCCCACCTCTCAAAAAGTAAGAAAAAACGTTTTGTAATTTAAATTATTTTAAACTTCCAAAATTAATTATTTTGAAACTTCTAACTTCAATAATTCACAATAAATAGCCCTTTTATCGTAAAAATTCAATCTCGCAACTTTTTATATGAAATTCAATTCTCTACAACTTTACGTAAGAAATTTTTCCAAATTTCAAACAAAACTTGATAGAAATTCATAAACGGACGATTTTACAAAGTTATAATCAAATTTCAATTAAGAAATGGGCCCACGAGATATGTTTAACATGTTTTAAAACAACTTTTGCAACAAAAATACTCTTCCTCCTCATATACTCATATATCCCACATTCATTGTAAAAATATCATCATTATTATATTATAATAATATAATAAAATATTATTTTATCACAAAAGATAAAATATCGATTTTCAACAATTGTCACTTTAAAAATTTTCTTCATCTATATCCACATAAAATCAATATTTTCCTCATCATATGAATCAATAATTAATTATTCACAAATAATATTACGAATCACAATATTGACAACCGTGCGCCTCCTGTGAAAGAGGGGCTTTCCAATAAGAATTTCTCCTTCTTGGCGCAAGATTAGGTGACCAAACCTCTCCTTGACGTAACTTTCTAGACATTGCCAATAATGTTATCTAATAATATTATTCAGATAATATGAATTATTGCTTCTCGATAATGAAAAATAATGTGTAATGACAATTATTGAAATAACAAAGAATATAAACTATCAACGCAAAGAATTATTAAATCAATAAAATAAAATATTTGATAAAGAATTACCGTAACAATTATTGAGTAGTGCCTTCTTACGTAAGAATCAATAATTGGTGCAATACCGTGTCTAAGCTTCGTGTTTTTACCCACCGAGTATTTTATCAAGATTAATTGATGTAATAACTACGCCAAGTTATTTTTAAACAACTTATTCTTGTCGCTTTTCTTCCTCCAATCGCTTTCCACATGGGGCCAACACATGGTTGGTCAAGGTGCAGTCGCATCGAATATTCCCCGACAAAGATTTAATATTCCACGACCAAGCTTAATATTCCCCAACAATAATGAATATTTTATAACCACTTGCTTATTTTGAAATATTTGCGTATTTTACCCATAACTATCCACATTAATCAAATCAACCCTTACTATTTCAAAATAATAAATAGAAAAAATTAAATTTCATTAATAATATGTTGGGGTCTTACATCAATGTTCTTTTGTTTCCTGAGAGTTTCTACACTTTGTTTCTATCAAAACCAACAAATTGGTATCAAAGCCTTGTTCTTGAGAAACCTATGAGGTGAGTGAGCCTATACACCAACAAACAATATCCAGAATGTCCTCAGAAGCTTCACTGAATGCACTGGCACCTCCAATGTTTGATGGAATAAATTATCAAGTGTGGGCAGTCCGTATGGAAGCCTACCTTGATGCTATTGATCTGTGGGATACTGTTAGTGAGGAATATGAAGTTCCTCCCCTGTCCGATAATCCAACTATGACACAGATAAAACAACACAATGAGAGGAGGCAAAGGAAATCAAAGGCAAAAGTTAGTCTATTTGCAGCTGTCTCATCTACAATTTTCACCAGAATCATGACACTGAAGACAACACACAAAATATGGAACTTCCTGAAGAAGGAATATGAAGGAAATGCACGAGTCAAAGGTATGCAAGTGTTGAACCTGATTAGAGAATTTGAGATACAAAGGATGAAAGAATCATAAACAATCAAGGATTACTCAGACAGACTTCTTAGGTGCTGTTTGTTTACATCTGATTGCCTCTTAATGGACTGCCTCTTATTCGCTAAAAGGCATGATGCTGTTTGTTTATTTTTTTACCTCTCTGAATGCCTCTTAATCAAGTAGATGTAAAATGAAATCTTAATAATTAAGAGGTACCTCTTAATGAAATTTTTTTGATAATTTTTTATATAAATATATTCAACAATATTATGCACTCATTTTTATTAAATTGAATATTTAAAATTATTAAATAAAATTTTACCCTTTAAAATGGTAAAATAGTGTCATTAAGTGATAACTTACTTTTTAGTTATCAAACAATTTTTTAGATTCAGACCTCATAACCATTTAGATGATCTAATTTATTAAGACATCATAATCATTCAGATCTTAACTCTCAAGTTTATCAAACACAACCTTAGTATTGTTAACAAAGTAAGACTTCTTGGTACTGACTTTTCTAATTCTAGAATAGTTCAGAAAATTTTTATAACAGTTCCTGAAAAGTTTGAGACTACAATATCATCTCTAGAAAACTCAAAAGATGTGTCAAACATCACATCAAGCAGAAATGTTGAATGCATTACAAAAGCTCAAGAACAAAGGAGGCTTATGAGACAAGAAGGATCTCATGGAGGGTGCATTTCAGCCATATCTCAAGACAAGAAAGAGATGCAAAACAAAAATAACAAAGAAGAATAACACTCAAAAAAAGTTTCCACCATGTCCTTACTGTAAAAAATCCAATCATCCATAAAAAAGGTGTTGGTGGAGGTCGGATGTAAAATGTTTCAAGTGTGGTCAGCTAGGGCATGTGGAAAGGATATGCAATTCTCAACAGCAGCAAGGAGAAGCCAAGGCTGCTGTGGAAGAACCTCAAGATGAGCAACTGTTTTGGTGGTATCATGCTTTACACTAGCAATTTCCCCGTAAACTCAGCTTGTAGAAGCGGGGTTGTACAAACCATATGACTTATGATCAAGGGCTCTTTAAGGAACTTGACAAAACTGTTACTTCCAAAGTTAGAATTGGAAATGGAGCATATCTTGGAGTAAAAGGCAAAGGAACAGTGGCAATTGAAGGCCACACAGGTTTAAAATTAATCTCTAATGTCTTATATGTTCCTGAGATTAATCAAAATATGTTGAGTGTTGGTCAGCTGCTAGAAAAAGGCTATAAGGTGCTGTTTGAGGACAATCATTGCATGATTGCTGATGCACAAGGCAGAGAGGTATTTAAAGTCCAAATGAAAGGCAAAAGCTTTGCCTTGGATTTGATGCAAGAAGAGCAGGCTGCAATTCATAAAGAAAAAAGCAATACAATATTTTGGCATAGGCGTTTGGGGTACTTTCTGAAAGTAGTATGCACACAAGCCAATCATGTTTGATGATAAAGCATATACTTTGTAACAATCTTATTCATTTATTAATAAAAAAGTATTAATTTATTAAAGGCTTTTAATTATCTACATGATGTTGTTTTATAATATGTGATAAACCCATAGTTTTAAGCAATGCTTTTAGAATAATGATGATGATCATTCTAATGAGATCTAAATTCTTAGAAAGCTTAAAACTAAAATAGTTCCCAATCGTTGGATTACTAAATTGGGATTAGTGAATCCGGATAGATTGGTACATACGTTGCTTGCTCATTGGATGAGGATGATTGATCTCATGATCATTTGTGTGGAGACACTAAAGCAAGTATGTAGGTGCTTATTGGAGAATAAGTTCACTTGAACGCGGGCTTGCTAAGGAATACCTAATGGAGTTTTACTTGTCTTCATCAATAGGAATTCTCAGAGTGATAGTAGTACAAGTGATCCTTGGACTTGAGATCATCATAGTATCTTGTGTATGATGAGTTATACTTTGACTTATTCCTTAAAACCCTTAGGGTATATCAAAGGGTATGCTTGGGTATAATAAGTTGTACATGGAAATAATGTATGATCAATAAAGAATCTACCACTTCTATTAAAAGAAGAGAAATGTCCTATGTGATTCGATAAATGACAACCTAGTAGTCCTTGGCCAAGGTAGAATGAAATTAGAAAGGAGTTTCTAATTTGCATTATTTAGTGTTGTGCATTTAAGGATCGAAATACATATAATTAAATAAAATAAGACTTGACAGTAATTCCATGTCTTATATTTAATTGGGGACATTGTATGGTGGAAGGATTGAATTGTCTGGTAACTATTTACTCAAAGGTTCTTTTATGATTAATGTTGAAATCTATATTATCCGGAAAGTCGTTGATCACTAGGAGGCTTATCCCTATTGTAGAATAAATATTATTTATTTAAATAAATTAATTATTTAATTTATTTATTTAAATAAGATTAGAATTGTTCTAATTGATTTATTCACAACCTGTTTAATATGGAGAACCTAAAGGGTCACACCATAAAAGGAAGAATAATTATTTAAGAAGTTAATGGCATAATCGTAATAATATAAAGTTATGTATATTTAATTTAATCTATGGTGATAGAATAAATTAAATAGCTTAATATTTATTATTTAATATTTTAGAAATATTAAATATAAATTAATAAGAGGAGTCTTATTAATATTATTATAATTATTATTATTATTTTAATTTCTAAAAGAGTTTAGGAATTAATTTAATATAAGTACTCTCATTTATTCCTAATTGGATTAGGAAGGAAAATTAGTTAAAGAAGTTTAATTAATTATCCCTAATAAGATTAGGGAGCCTCTTTAATTAAAAGGGTTTAATTAAATAATACCTTATTTTATAGGGTTACTTGATATCTTTATAAGAGAGTCTTATATCGAATATCGAGACTAATGTGATATAATTCCAATGGTTGGAGATGACGCTCTTTTTCTATAGAGATAGAAAAACTAGGGTTTAGCCAACCACCCATCTTCTTGAATTCTTCTTCTTCCTCGGTGGATCACCTCAGAGGCCAAACACTTGGGTGGCTAACGTTGATCGAAGGAAGGAACCAAACCCTAATGAATTCAAGTTGAGCGCGAAAGGATTTGGAGGTGAACTTGTACTTGAGGAAGCTCGATCTTCAAGGTATGATTTTATTCTTTATCTTTTCGTTTAATTAATAATTGTGCATAAAGGGTGATCCGGGTATATGGTTTGTAAAATTTTAAAACTCTGATTTTTACACGTTTTCTCTTATTTTTGCATTTTGATTGCGTTCATGAATATTACAAACCAAACAGTGGCATCAGAGTCAAACCCTTATGCGAATTATTAATTGTTTTAATTTGATATGTGTATTGATATGTGTTTAGAACAATTTAATTGGGCATAATTTTGTTGTATAAAATTAAAAAAAAGAAAAGAAAAAGGAAACGAATTCTGCACGTTATTATATATAATTTGAGCACTGTAGCGCGTTTTTTATTTGACAAAGTTTTTGAACGTGGTGATTCACGGTTCATAAGATCGTGAAGTGATTATATATATTTATATATATGTTAACGTAATATATATATATATATATATATATATATATATTTGACATATATATACGGTTATTATATATATATATATAATATATATATATATATATATATTATTCTTAATAATTTTAGAATTAAAATAAAGTTTATTTTAATTTTAAAATAAAAGTTCATTTTAATCTTAAAATAAAAGTTTATTTTAATTTTAAAATTAAATTTCATGCTAACTAATTAGAGTTGGAATTGGATTTCAAGATAACTAATTAGAGTTGAAATTGGATTCCATGTTTCCTTAAATAAAGAAGTTTATTTAGATATGAAATAAGATTTCATATTATTCAAAATAAAAGAGTTTATTTGTGAATAGGAAAGAGAATCCTAATTTCCTTAAATAAAAGAGTTTATTTAGATATGAAATAAGATTTCATATTATTCAAAATAAAGGAGTTTATTTGTGAATAGGAAAAGAAAATCCGTGTTTCCTTTAATAAAGTTTTTTTTTAATTGGAATTGGATTCCATAATTAATTAAAATAAAGGAGTTTATTTTGATTAAAGATTTTGATTAAAATAAAATAATTTATTTTATTCAAAATTAGATAAATTAAAATAAAATAGTTTTATTTTGATTTAAATTTGGATTAAAATAAAGGAGTTTATTTTGATTCAAAATTAGATTTTATACTAATTAAATTTGCCCATTAAATGATATCAATATATATATATATTGAATGTTTATTATTCATGATATGAATGTTATTTATTGATGCGTATGGTAATGTGTATGATAATAAATGGGATTGATTATGGACTATCGACCCGATGTGATTGGATTTTATTTTAGTTGGATGCATGAATGTATGAGTTATATTAAATGGGGTCTCACATACTCGTCTTCTCTAATTTTTTTCTTAATGTAAATTCTAACTCCCTCTTATGTACTTCCCTCGATCACGATCAAGGTTTATTTATTCTAAATAGTTTTGTAATAGGAATAGTTAGAATTAATTTTGAAAAATTGGAGATCAAGGAGCAAAGAGCGCTTGAAGACCCGTTTGTAATGGAGCCCGGGTTTAAATGTAATAGTTATATTTAAATATTATTTCTTGCACCTCTAGGGTTTGACCTTTTGGTTCACTTGGTAGATCTAGTGAACCAAACTAGAATAAAAGTCCATAATCAATTCGGGTAGAATATAGTATTCTATATGTGCATGCTTATATTATATATATTATATATTATGCAAACATGCTTCGCATGTTCATTAATATGACGCGTATTTTATATATATATATAATAAATGCATGCTAAAACAAGATGAGACAAACAATTAATAACAAACCCCAATTTTTATATTAAGTCCTAAGCGTTCAAAGATATTTGGAATATCGAGCGTTAGCTTTCTAGCATGATAAAATTAATAGAGTATTAAATATTTAATATGAGTTTGTTGTGTCACCACAAGGCAAGTATTAAGTATTTAAGATGTTAATTTATCACATTTGATGCTTATAAAGAAAATTGAACAATATTGTTTTGTTATGTCACCACAAGGATGATATTTTTCTTTTTTGAATATATGGAGTGCTAGGTCGGACTTAACTTGGATAATTTTGATTCGGATGTGCCACCACTTGATCAAAAAATAATCTAAGAGGCAAAAGAAAAGGAGTTGCATAGTTGATGTAATTGACAAAAGTTGTCTACCTATTTATTTATATATAGTTTGTTGTGTCACCACAAGGCTATATACATTTGAAATGGGATCCTTATTCTCACTAGCAAATCTTTAATTAGATTTTGCTTAACTATATAAGTGAGGAGTAATATAGTTTGAAAAAATAGTAGGAGATACCAATTTAAAACAAGACCTAAATTATTTTGGTAATTAATAAAAGAATGTATGTTAAAATGTTGTTAATTACAAATTCATTTATAGAATTTTACAATGTCTAAATTACTTATCATCTAAAAACATATTAGATGCTAAATTAACCGCCATCTTATTAAATCGGATTGGTTAAGGAATTTGAGAATAGTTCTCATAAATTTGAAAAGCTATTGTGAGACCCATTTTATCAATAAAGATTTAAATTTAGTTGAAATAATTTTTTAATATTATGGTGTGAATTTGAGATAATATTATAGTTGTGGGTAGTATTTATAAATTTTGCAAAGTATCGCAAAGTGGTTATATTATATTCGATTGGTGGGAATATTCGGTTTAGCGGGGAATATTCGTTGACAACTACTCAATCATTGGTGGACCCCACAACGAAATTATTGTCGGATTGAGAAAACGACAAAAATATTTTATTAAAATAACGGCGGAAGTTTTACTGGTAGTTCTTGTTGAACTACTTTCGGTAGTAAAAAAATGCGATGTACGTGTGGTTGCATAGTAGCACACCGGTATTGATTATTGATGCTTATGTGAGAAGTCACTCGGTTTGATTCCATTATTGTCGATTAATAATATGAATTATTATAGCGATAATGACGTTTTGTTTTATTCAGTATTATTAACGTAATAAAAGCGAAACATCTTTTATATAAAATAGAATACTTTATTAAAGTTATTACATAAATAGAATATATTATATTTTATTATGCATAGTGTTGCGTAGTGTTTTGCATAGTGTTTTGCATAGTATTGCATAGTTTTGCATAGTAAAATGTTTTTATATAAATAGAATATATTATATTTTATTTAAAAGATTTTTCTTTAAATATGGACCGTTAGATTAAAGTAAATCAATCTGGACCGTTCATGGATTAATTCTTATGCATTCCATTTTCCTATAAATAGAAGCTCATTCCTTCATTATTTTCTTTACGAATTCATTGAAACTACAGAGAGAAATTATAGAGAGAAGCTATAGAGAAAATTATAGAAAGAAGAAGAGTATTATTCTACTTCACTTCACTACTTCTATATTCAGGTTCTTTTACGGTGAGGGGTGTTATTCTTTCTTCTTGAAGAGAACTTACATTATTCCATTCACTTATTATTACATTGGAATAACTTTTGTAAAAGTGGCATACCCAATACATAACTTTGTGTCTGTGCATACCCTATACTTGGTGAAATCCTTATGTTATTCCATTGCTTATTATTACATTTGGAATAACTTTTGTATCTGTGATTTACCCTATACTTGGTGACATTCTTCTATTATTACATTGGAACATCCTGCATGCATGTGTTTTTACAGGACTGGTTCCGCTTTTATTATTCTGTTGGAACATCACATGCATGTGTTTTACAACAGGACTGGTTAAAATCTTTATCATTCTGTTGGAATATCCTATCGTGTGTTTTACAGGATCCGGTTCCATCTTTATTATTCATTTGGAATATCCCATCCGGTGTGAATTTCACGACACAGTTTCGTTATTATTATTATGTTGGAATAACTTTTATCTATCGCGAAGTACCGCATGCATGGTGATTTCTTTTGTTATTCCATTCTTTATTATACCCAGGTTGGTTAAAACTTTGACTTCTATACTCCATGAAATTAGTAGAATATCCTTGATATTTGCGTTTCATCCAAAGATATCTTTTCATGGAAATATTCTTCCGATCATTCTTGAATTTTACTCTACAAAAGCGATTATCATGTTGACAATTTGGATGTTAATAATTCATGGATAAATAATTCTTGAACTTGTTTTATTGAATTATTATGTCATTGTCATCATCCTCATGTTATATTATGTTATCTTTGGCTTACGTGCATAGATGAACTTAGTATGATTATGACCGAGGATCATTCGGTATAATCATGACTTGATATAAATGATGTGACAAAAGTCCTCGATGGCTGTAAATGCACGTGATGGATAGTTTTTGGTATGATTATGACCGGGGGTGATTCGGTATAGTCATGACCATTGATAATTTGATGAAAATCCTTGGCCAAGTGTAATACGGGGATGATTAGATGTGGTGGTTTATTTATTAAAATTTGAGTCTCAATGATAAAAATTGATGAAAACTTTTTAAAACCTAAAAGATAGTAGACTTTATTCTCTACTTGACTCTTTTAATGGATTGCTTATTCATTGCTGCAGTTAAACTGGTTGTCTATTGTATTTTATCGGTTTAACAACATTGAAGGCTAATGATAATTTATTACGCATTATCTTAGTCATAATATTTCTTCTTTGGGCTAGTTGAGCTCACCCTTTTTTTCATTTTTTCTCTTGAGAAATGAGAACATATAATGGAGACGAGTCGGGGAACGAAGTAATGGTCCGGAAGATAGCATTAGTAGTCCTCACTATTACGTGATATAGTGTGATAATAGTTGTAATGAGGACTCCTTTTGAGTTTGTATAATATCTAGTAGACAATATTTGTATTCAAACTCACGATTTATGTCGTATTGTATACCTACGATTATATTAGTAAGTTGTATTTGAATTTATGTACCATGTAAGTGGCGACCCAAGATGGGTGACGATATACTAATTTTGGGGGCGTCATGGTTGGTATCGAGCTTAGGATATAATCCTGCTAAGATGTGAGAATAGAACTAGGAGGGAGAGACGGGGAATTCCTTGCCTAGTATGACCTACCTAAGTTTATTTGGTATTTGATTGGTCGATCGAATATAGGGATAATATGTTAAATGTCAATTAACCCTTGTTTTGTGGCGGTGTTTGAGAATGGCATCCTGAAAATGCTTTGAGATAAGCAATGAAGCACATGAGAGTGTTGATTCGGTTCAAACAAAAGGTAACGACCAACCAACAACGATAATAATCATCATCGGTGTAACGGCCATCGAACAACGATAACCATCGTGGGGAAATTATCATGCTAAGAATGGTAACCACTTGGTGGTAATCATGGCAAAGATAATAGAAGTGGAAATTTCAAGAAGAAGGTCATTTAGCTCGATTTTGTTGTATAGTGAAGTCAAGTCCAATTTGGGATAGTGGCACCAAAGGCGGATCTGAACAAAACAAAATCGGTGGTTTCGGGAAGAGCGTTTTTCGTGACTTCTCAAAAGTGGGTAACTTAGAACGAAGTTAGCAGGGTTAGTTAATTATAAATTCTTGCGAAGTCTATACCTTATTAGATCTGGGTTCTACCCATTCTTTTATCTCTCTTGCTTTGCGTTCAACGTTTAAATTTGACTCGGGAAAATTAGACTTTGATTTATCTATTGAAACTTCGTTGGGAGAAAACTTCGTTACCTCCTATTTTTTATTAATCTTGTTGTTTCAAATAAACACTTTCACGTTACTGTCGATCTTATCTCTTTGAAAATACTTGCCTTTGAGGTAATTTTTGAAATCGATTGATTAACTACTCATTATTCTTTTTGTAAGGTTGTTAGCTTTCATATTCTAACCAACTGTTATCTAATTCAAAGTAACCAAATCCTAAAGTTAATCAACATTATATCAAGCCATAAGTAAAGAGCCCGATCCTTTCGTTGTTGACTTCCTTGTGTGGAATGCACCGAAGCCCGGACTTTACAGTAAGCGACGTCGTGAATGAAGATGGCAAGTTAATAGGTATCATTGTGAGGTCTTATCCGGGTTAAGGGATAGAAGTCACAGTTGGTATTAATGTGACGTCTTATCCAAGTCTTGGACGAAATAACAGTTTTGAATGATATTTCTATCATTAATAAATTTCTTGGCGTATTCTTGAAGACTTCTAGCCTACCCTAGGCGTGAAATCGAATTTTGTATTGACCCCATCTGAAAACCCATTTCTTAAACCCTCAAATATTTCTTCAACTAAAAGGATGCATTTACGTGGATTATGATGAAAGTCATAATAAAAGTATTGGACTAATAAAAATCATGGGTATATGAAGTATTAGTAAGTGTTATGATGAGTTATGTTGGTTAGTATGTGAAAACATGAAAGTTTCTTAGAAATCACAAAGAGTTGAAAATCGAGATTTTGGTGAAAAACGTAACATGAAATTCAATTGACCATATCTCCTATTATATTTTGAATTTTTGAGTGTGGTCAAGTCCTAGAGTTAGATCTATGAGTTACCTAACTAATCCAAGTGGAATTACTGGAAAAGGTGTTGTAGATTTTTGTGTGGACTGATTTTTAGCAAAGGAGGCCAAAGCTGTAAATTTTGAAAAATGCTACTGCCCAGAAACTTTAAGGGACTGTTTTGGCCACTTAAATTATGAGAAAAATTCTGGCCTTTTGGGACATGAAGTTATATGGTATAAAGTACCTCCTGTCCAAAAATGAGCTCATTACGACTTAAAATGAGCAAGTTATGACTATTTCAATATTTAGGTTTTTCCGAAATGAAAATGCTATAACCTAAAGTTCTATAACTCAGATGACCATGAAATTTAAACTAGAAGCTCACGTTAACATGTGTAAGATCCTGCCAAGATTTGGGAATTTTGGAGTTAAACTTGAGGTAGCTAATTTCTTAAGGAATTAATTAGAAATTGATTTTTGAAAAATAGTAAATGAATTTTAAAAATTCCGAGAAAAATATATTTTCATTATGGGACTATATTATGCTAAATCCCAGAAAAGAAATATTTTTGGGACTGATTTGGTATTTTTCATGAAAATAGTTTAATTCTGAACATATGAGTTAAATATGTTATGTGAAGTAACAAAGTTGAAAATAGGATTTTATGGCTAAAGAATCCTATATAGAGTATATGCATATTTTTTTTTGAGAGATTTGATAATTGGTGATGATATCTTATGAGTATGGCATTTTTGAATGATTAAATGCATTATATGGTAAAAGCGTAAACAATTAAGATAAATTGTTTATAAATTTAAGAAGTGATTAAAATATTGTTATAATATTAATGATATTAGATTATGAGATTATTAAGTGATTGAAAACATGGGGATATTCTTGAATCTGGATAAATTATATTATAAATGTTTAATATTTATCCTTTATCTCATTTGATTGATTCTTTATATCATTATCCTCATGTTTATATTATGTTGAAAGTCATCTACATGGCTTAGTGCATAGATGGACTTGGTATGATTATGGACTTGGTATGATTATGACCATAGCTTAGTAATTGAAAACCACAATTATCTTTGGTATAATAGTCATGGATAATTGTGGTAATGATAATTATCTTTTCGCACAGTGCGTGATGATTGGATAATTTAATGGTCGTGATCTTAATGAATACAATTCATTATCTTTGGTAGTAGTGCATGGATAATTTGTGGTCGTGATCATACTAATGAATACACAATTATCTTTAAGTAGTAGTGCATGGATAATTTGTGGTCGTGATACTTAATGAATACACGATTATCTTTGATGTAGAATGTGCATGGATAATTTGTGGTAATCATGTCGTGGACTTGGTATGATTATGAATATGACGATGGTATCTCACGATTATCTTTGGCGTAGTGCATGGATAATTCATTATCTTTGATACTGAATGAATTTGTATCCGCGATTATCTTTGGTAGTAGTGGGATAATTTGATGATGTGATTAATTATCCTTGGCACGAGTGCGGGGATGATTCGATGATATGGATTAATTATTGAAATGAGTCTCGACAAAATATTAATTCATGGATGTGGTAAAAAGTCATCTTTGGTAGTAGTGCATTGATAGACTTGGTATGATTATGACCACGGATTATTCGGTATAATCATGGTAGTAATTGAAAACACGAATATCCTTGGCGATTAGTGCATGGATAATTCATGGTTGTGATACTATTAAAATTTGAGTCTCGGATTATTGGTTTCTGATTTGTATATCTTTGGCTGTAAAAGATGAATTGTTAATGAATATCTTTGGCGGGATTGCAAAATGAATTTAATGTTTTCAACGATAAAGGTATTCAAGGTATCCTCATCTCTTTATCATATCAGTCGTACCCTAATTTCGAGGCGAAATTCCATAAGGAGGGAGATTGTGAGACCCAGTTTTTATCAATAAAGATTTAAATTTTGTCGAAATAATTTTTAATATTATAGTGTGAATTTGAGATAATATTATAGTTGTGGGTAGTATTTATAAATTTTGCAAAGTATCTGCAGTGGTTATATTATATTCGATTGGTGGGGAATATTCGGTTTAGCGGGGAATATTAAATACACTGTAGCTCAATCATTGGTGGACCCCAGCAAATGTAATTATTGTCGGATTGAAAAGCGACAAAAATATTTTATTAAAATAACGGCGGAAGTTTTCTTACTGTGTATTCTTTGTTGAACTACTCGGTAGTAAAAGTAATGCACGATGTCGTGTGGTTGCATAGTAGCACACGGTATTGATTATTGATGCTTATGTGAGAAGTCACTCGGTTTGATTCCATTATTGTCGATTAATAATATGAATTATTATAGCGATAATGACGTTTTGTTTTATTCATATTATTAACGTAATAAAAAGCGAAACATCTTTATATAAAATAGAATACTTTATTAAAGTTATTACATAAATAGAATATATTATATTTTATTATGCATAGTGTTGCATAGTGTTTTGCATAGTAAAAGTGTTTTATATAAATAAATAGAATATATTATATTTTATTTAAAAGATTTTTCTTTAAATATGGACCGTCGATTAAAGTAAATCAATCTGACCGTTCATGGATTAATTCTTATGCATTCCATTTTCCTATAAATAGAAGCTCATTCCTTCATTATTTTATTACGAATTCATTGAAACTACAGAGAGAAATTATAGAGAGAAGCTATAGAGAAAATTATAGAAAGAAGAAGAGTATTAGTATTCTGCTACTTCACTACTTATATTCAGTTCTTTTTTACCAGTAAAGGTGTTATTCTTTCTTCTTGAAGAGAACTTACATTATTCCATTCATTATTATTACATTGGAATAACTTTTGTAAAAGTGGCATACCTATATACATACTTTTGTATCACGTGGCATACCCTATACTTGGTGAAATCCTTATGTTATTCCATTGCTTATTATTACATTGGAATAACTTTTGTATCTGTGATTTACCTATACTTGGTGACATTCTTCTATTATTACATTGGAACATCACATGCATGTGTTTTTACACCCACTGGGTTCCGTTTTTTATTATTCATTGGAACATCACATGCATGTGTTTTACACGGACTGGTTCCGTCTTTATCATTACATTTGGAATATCCTATCGTGTGTTTTACACGGATCTGTTCCATCTTTATTATACATTGGAACATCACATGGTGATTGTGAATTTCACGACACGGTTCCGTTATTATTATTACATTGGAATAACACAATACATCTGAATCTGCATGCGTGGTGATTTCTTTTGTTATTCCATTCTTTATTATACCCGGTTGGTTAAAACTTTGACTTATACTCCATGAAATTAGTAGAATATCCTTGATATTTGCGTTTCATCCGATATCTTTTCATGGAAATATTCTTGATCATTCTTGAATTTTACTCTACGAAAGCGATGTCGTGTTGACAATTTGGGCGTTAATAATTCATGTGGATTAAATAATTCTTGAACTTGTTTTATTGAATTATTATGTCATTGTCATCATCCTCATGTTATATTATGTTATCTTTGGCTTACGTGCATAGATGAACTTAGTATGATTATGACCGAGGATCATTCGGTATAATCATGACTTGATATAAATGATGTGACAAAAGTCCTCGATGGGCTGTAATGCGATGATGGATAGTTTTTGGTATGATTATGACCGGGGGTGATTCGGTATAGTCATGACCATTGATAATTTGATGAAAATCCTTGGCCGTGGTACATGGATGATTAGATGTGGTGGTTTATTTATTAAAATTTGAGTCTCGTGATATAAAATTGATGAAAACTTTTAAAACCTAAAAGATAGTAGACTTTATTCTCTCTTGACTCTTTTAATGGATTGCTTATTTAGCTATGATTAAACTGGTTGTCTATTGTATTTTATCGGTTTAACATTTGTTGAAGGCTAATGATAATTTATTACGCATTATCTTAGTCATAATATTTCTTCTTGGGCTAGTTGAGCTCACCCTTTTTTTCTTTGTTCTCTTGAAAATGAGAACATAGGCTGGGACGAGTCGAGGAGCAAGTAATGGTCGAGAAGATAGCATTAGTAGTCCTCACTATTACGTGAAATAGTGTGATAATAGTTGTAATGAGGACTCCTTTTGAGTTTATATAATATCTAGTAGACAATATTTGTATTCACGGTTTATGTCACATTTACTCAGCGATTTATATTATTTTATGTACCATGTAAGTGGCGTTATATTAGTAAGTTGTATTTGAATTTATGTACCATGTATGTAAGACCCAAGAAAATTTTAAATAAAAAGGAATTTCCTTTATTTATTATTTTGAAATAGTAAGGGTTGATTTGATTAATGTGGATAGTTAAGGGTTAAATATGCAAATATTTTCAAATTAAGCAAGTGGTTATAAAATATTCATTATCGTCGGGGAATATTAGTTTTGGTGGTGGAATATTAAATGCGGTGTCGGGAATATTAAATGCAACAGTAGCGACCATGTGTATGGGCCCCATGCTTGAAAGCGATTGGATGAAGAAAACGACAAATATAAGTTGTTTTTAAATAACAGGCGTAGTTATTCACAGAATTATCTTTGTTGGAATACCCGGTGGTTAAAACACACTAATATCTGCGTTGTTGAGCAGTAGCACTTGGTATTGCACCAATTATTGATTCTTACGTGAAAGGCACTACTCGATAATGATTACGATAATTCTTTATTCGATTATTTTATTGAGTTAATAATTCTTTGCGTTGATATTTTATATTCTTTGTTGTTTGATAATTGTCATTACGGTATCTTTCATTATCGAAGCAATAATTCATATTATCTGAATAATATTATTAGATAACATTATTGGCAATGTCTAGAAAGTTACATCTAAGGAGAGGTTTGGTCACCTAATTGCGGCGCATGATGAAGAAATTCTTATTGGAAAACCCTCTTTCACAGGAGGCTGCACGGTTGTCGATATTGTGATTACATAATATTATTTGTGAATAATTAATTATTGATTTATATGATGAGAAAAATATTGATTTTATGTGGATATAGATGGAGAAAATTTTAAAATGACAATTGTTGAAAATTAATATTTTATCTTTTTACGATAAAATAATTCATTTAAATATATTATTTTAATAATATATTAACGGTGATATTTTTACAATGAATGTGGGATATATGAGTATATGAGGAGGAAGAGTATTTTTGTTGCAATAAATGTTTAAAACATGTTAAACATGTTGGTGGACCCCATTTATTGGTGAAATTTGATTATAGCACAATAAAATCGCCGGTTTGTGGATTTGATCAATTTCTATTTGGAATTTGGAAAAACTTTCTTACGTAAAGTTGTAGAGAATTGAATTTCCTATAAAAACTCGTGAGATTCGAATTTTCTGATGAAAGGGCTATTTATTATGAATTATTGAAGTTACGAAGCTCAAAATAATTAATTTTGGAAGTTTTAATTATTTATTTTATGAAAAACGTTTTTTATCATTTCTTTCTAGAAGGTGGCATGTGGGAATGGCTGAATCTGAATTCTAAGGTTGGCGTATGAATTTGATATATATATATATATATTAATTTATATTAAATTTTACTAACTTTGGTGTTACAGCGATTTCTATAAATAGGGTCTTGGGTTAGAATTGAAAATCACACCGAAAATGAAGTTTTCTCTCTATATTATCGGCGTATTCTTGTGAGTATTTTGAGTATACTTTGAGTATTCTTATCTGGTGCTGAAGTCCAAGTCATACTTTATATCCTGGTGTTTAATTAAAATCTTGATCTTTCGAGGTAAGGGATATTATTTTTTTAATGATATTATTTCTTCATATCATTATCTTTGAAATGTTGATCTGAAGTTTTTATCAAATTTGGAACTTTTTCATGTTGGGGTTACTATTCATGGGTTCTTATTCATGAGTTCTTATTCACGAGTTCTTATTATTTCGAGTTCTTATTCACGAGTTCTTATTCACGAGTACTATTAAGCGAAGCGTGAAGATGTTTTTGTGGAATTTCTATCTTTTGGTGTCGAGATTCTTATTCACGTTATCTGGCCTTTATTCACGTATCTGACCTTATTCACGTATCTGGTATTTATTCATAGAAAAATAAAATTTCTTCTTTTTGTCAAAACATCTATTACGGATACTAACTTTGATTGTATCCATGTTTTGATCATTCTTGAATTTTACACCACTATGATTATTTTTGAGGTATTTTTGGGGCGTGGATAAAACCAAGTCTGAATCCTTAATCCTTAATCCTTGTCATTTTGTTTCCTTTGGATTCGTTTCTTTAAAAATATTTTTCATCATCCTCGGTCTTAAATGATGATATTATTGAATATCTTTGGCTGTAGTGCAAAAGATGAATGATTTCTGAAGAATATCTTTGGCTGTAGTGCAAAGATGAGCATGTGTTGAGATGAACATGTGGATTGATTAATATCTTTGGCACATAGTGCAAAGATGAGCAGTGTTTAAATGAACATGACCAATCGATGAATATCTTTGGCTGTGTAGTGCAAAGATGAATATTTGATTCGGATGTATATTGATTGATGTTACGAGGATAAAATATTGATGATGGACTTTTAAATTCATAGATTATAGTAGATTTCATTCTACGTAACTCTTACATGAATTATTATTTCATTGCGAATATTGATCTGAAACTTGTTGTCTATTGTATTCTATCGATTTTTTCCTGTTGAAGACTAACGATAATTTGTTGTATATTATCTTAGTCATAATATTCTTTTCTTGGGCTAGTTGAGCTCACCCTTTTCCTTGTTGTTCCATTTTTCTTCTCGGGAGGCGAGAATGTAGCGAGTCTTAGTCGGGGTATGGAATGAAGGTTAAGAGAGAGAGTTGTTTAGTAGTCCTCACCATTTTTGTAAAATAATGAATCAATAATTATGATGGGGATTTATTTGCATGTGGATATTATCCAGAAGACAATATTATATTTAAACTCACAAAGATATATTGTGCGTTTTCACCGACATTTGTATTATTGAAGTTGTAGTTTGCTTTTTGTACCATGTATTTGGCGACTCGAAATGGGTGTTGTGTACCTATTTTGGGGCGTCACGATTAATATCGAGCTATAAGTAAAAGCCCCAATGGGTGGTGACTTCTGTTGATGGGGATGCAAAGCCTACTTTTGGGGGCCTTGTTCTGCGGTTAATATATCGATGTGAGGTCTTGAGTTGGTGTCCAGATATGATCGAGCTTAGGATATGATCTCTGGCGGAGATCGGGAATAGAACTAGGAGGGAGGCGAGTAAATCCTTCGCTAGTGTGTCCTACTAAGCTTATTTGTTAGTTGGTTAGTATATAGGGATATTATGTGATATATTGATTTCCTTAATTAACCCTTATTTTATGGCGGTATTTGAGAATGTCGTTGAGAATATTAGCGATTAGAGTAAATGAGGCCGTGGAGATGCTGTCTCACCAACGAGGAGAAACGTCTGCAACAGTTTGGTAATGTTCCTCCTGTGAAACAACACCAGCGAGATGATGAGCGAGGGGATGTTTAGAAGCTTTTTGCGATTCATGCAAAATCGGGACGAGGAGACTCGTGTTCAAAATCTGAGGAAGAAATGATAGCAATTCACGGGTGGTCACGACCCAGCGATTCAAAGAGTTGGGACCACGAGTGCAGGGAAAGCGGGATCCGATTAAAGGCGGAGCGTGGGTCAAACAAATTACCAAGATATTCGATGTCTTGGGATGCGGAGAAAGAGAAGTTCCATTCGCCACCTTTATGTTAAAAGTGGCGAGGCGATTCTTGGTGGGAATCGTGAAGCGTACCCATCCATGCCACACTCGGCGTGTCGTGGGAGGCGTTTGAAGCAGTTCAATGACAAGTACTTCCACGAAAGTATTAAATCGTATATGAAGGAAGTGGAGTTTATTAGACTAGAAGCGAAATAACATGGCGGTGTCGATGCGAGGCGAAGTTCGCGGAGTTATCGAGTTTACACCTCATTTGGTGGAGAATGAGGAGCGTATGGCGGCGGATGTTTACGAGAGGTTTGAAACTTGACATACGTCGATATCTCATTTCTCGTAAATTTTCTCTCTATTCGGGATGTTGTCAGCGAGGGCTCGGTTGTTAGAAGCGAGATAACGAGTATACGTTCAACCGAGGGACCATAACCAGATCATCTACAAGAGATAGCGATCATCGAATAACGATAACCCGGTGGAGAAAGAAGAATCTGAGACAAAGCGGTAACCACTCACGGTGGTAATCGTGGCCGTGAAAATAGAAGAAGCGAGTCGGGAGGAGATTTTAAAAAGAGGAGATTCAACAACGACCATGTGAAGGCGTCGGCGCCGATATGTGAACTAGTTTTAAGGGAGGAGAAGCGACCACCGGTTAATATATTACAAATCACGGGAAAGAGGACATATCATTGAAGCGCCCTGACAGTTCAAGGTATGCTATAATTGTGGAAAGGAAGGACATATCGCTCGAGATTTATGCGATGGCGAAACCTAGTTCAAGTGAGGAATGGTGACTCAAAAGACATGTCCCAAAAAAGTCAAAGTCAGCGATTCTTGGAAGGCGTTTGTTGTGGCCGGTCAAAATCGCGAGAGAACGACGAAGTTAGCACGCAGGTTAGTTAATTATAAATTCTTGCGAAGTATATACCTTACTAGATATTGGTTCTACCCATTCTTTTATCTCTCTTACTTGCGCTCAGCGTTTGAACTTGACTACGGAGAAATTAAACTTTGACCTATCTGTGGAGACTCCATTAGGAGAAACTTTCATTACATCCGTTGTTTAAAAATCTTGCTTGATTCAAGTTGACACTATCACATTACACATTAACCTTATTTACTATAGAGATATTTGCTTTTGATGTGATTTTAAGGTTAACTACTCATCATGCCAAATTGATTGCTTTTGTAAGGTTGTTAGTTTTCATATTCCTAAGCAACTTTGTTATTGAATTCAAGCAATCAAACCATTGTAGTCAAACATTTTCATATCAAGCCATGAAGTCATTCGTTTATTACGGATGTCAAGTTTTCTTAGTCCATGTTATGGATTTGAATAAAGACACGTCGATTTGAATAATATTCTTGTTGTTATTGATTTTTCTGACGTATTTCTGAAGAATTTCTTGGCTTACTCCCAAAGCACGATATTAAATTTTGTATCGACTTTGAACCCGGTACAAAACTCATTTCTAAAATCTCATATCGAATGGCTCTATTGAACTTGAGTTTAAAATTCAACTATAAATTTGGTACTGAGCCTTTATTTTGTGACTTCCTTTGTGGAATTCACTAAGCGAACTCTCTGTAGGGGCGTCATATTAGATGCGATAGTAAAGCGATAGGTGTCATTGTGACGTCTTTATCCAAGATTGGGATATGAGTCGCGTTTGAGAAGCAACCTAAGTCGATGTCGAAATCGTAGCTTTCTAGGCTTAGTTGGTTATTATCGGAGATTCGTTGAAGGATATTCTCGAATCGCTATTCCATTAACTTGGTGACTTCGTAGAGATACAAAATTCGAATGGAGCGAGGAATGTGGGAAGAGCTTGAAGAACTTCGAGAGGAGACTCATTTCAACACATGTTACGATCATGCCATCTGGAAAAGCGAGCGTGGTAGGCGGCGCGATGAGTAGAAGATCATATCACGAGGAGCGAGTGCGATGATGTCAAGTATATCGCATAGAGCCAACTTTAATAGAAAAAGTTAAGATTGCTCGAGCCACCGGCTTTTGGAGTTGATGCGTATGAAGAAGAAAGTACAAGAAGGAGCTATTAGGAGGCGAGAATTGATGAAGAAGGAATACTTGAGTCCACTCTGAGACTTTGTGTTCATAACGACTTTGATTTGAAGTCTGAGATTATGATGGAGGCACACAATACGCCATTTTGCAATCCATCTGGAAGTACTAAAATGTATCGTGATCTTGACATACATTTTAGTGGAACAATATGAAGAGAGAGATTGCAAAGTTTATCTCTATGTGTTTAACTTGCCAACGTGTAAAGGCGGAGCATCTTGTACCTAAGGGTTCGTTGCAACCACTTGAGATTCCGGAATGGAAGTGGGAACACATTACTATGGATTTCGTTCTGGGTCTTCCTGCGGTTTCTCAAGGCATCAATGCTATTTGGGTTATTGTTGATAGATTAACCAAGTCTACTCATTTCTTACCGAAATCTGAGAGACTTATTCCTTGAGCGTCTTTCTCGTATATGCGTAAATGAGATTGTGAGATTGCATGGCATGCCAAGTATCCATAGTTTTAGATCGTGACCCAAGATTCACTTCATGATTTTGGGTTAGAAAGCTATGGGACGCAATTTACGATTCGGTTTGGCATACCATCCTCAAAGCGGATGGGCAATCGAAAAGGACTACTCGAACTCTTGAAGATATATTAAAACTACGTGTCCTAGATTTCAAAGGAAGTTGGGATAAGTATTTGCCATTGGTGGAATTCTCATACAATAATAGTTATTAAACAAATATAGGCATGGTTCCATTCGAAGCATTATATGGACCGAAAATGTCGTTCTCGATATGTTGGGATGAGGTGGGTGAAGCAACATTGTTGGGACCCGAGAGTTAAATACGTATGATCACTAAAAGATCCAAATGATTCGACAGCGTATACAAACCGGCACAAGATAGACAAAAGAGTTATGCGGATCTTCATCGAAAGGGCGTGGAATTTAATATTGGGGATCATGTATTGAGAGTTGCTCCATGGAAGGGAGTTACAAGATTTGGGAAGAGAGAAAAGCTCGATCCACGATTTATTGGTCCATTTCAAATTCTTGATGTAGGAAATGTAGCCTATAGACTTGCGTTACCTCAAGTATGTCTCGTGTTCATAATGTGTTTCACATATCGTACTTAAATAAATATGTGAAAGACCCGAACCACGTTATTGAGTTAGAACCCAGGACGAGATAGCCAAGACTTAACATATGAGGAGGTACTGTCAAGATTTTGGATAGGAAGGAGCATGTCCTACCATGAGTTATACCACAAGTTAAAGTTTTGTGGAGGAATCATGCTATAGAGGAAATGACACAGGAGTTGGAAGCGAAAATGAAATCGAGGTATCCTCACCTTTTCAAAACACAGTCGTCGTCGTCGATTTCGAGGGCCGAAATTTCATAAGGAGGGAGGTTGTAAGACCACGAAATTTTTAAATAAAAAGGAATTTCCTTTATTTATTATTTTGAAATAGTAAGGGTTGATTTGATTAATGTGGATAGTTAAGGGTTAAATATGCAAATATTTCAAATTAAGCAAGTGGTTATAAAATATTCATTATCGTTCGGGGAATATTCGTTTGGTGGTGGAATATTAAATGCGATCGGGAATATTAAATCTGACAATAGTGACCATGTGTGGGCCCCCATAACGGAAAGCGATTGGATGAAAAAAGCGACAAATATAAGTTGTTTTTAAATAACAGGCGTAGTTATTCACAATTATCTTTGTTGGAATACCCGTTGGTTAAAACACACTAATCTGGCGTTGTTGAGCAATAGCACTTGGTATTGCACCAATTATTGATTCTTACGTGAAGGCACTACTCGATAATGATTACGATAATTCTTATTCGATATTTTATTGAGTTAATAATTGCTGCGTTGATATTTTATATTCTTTGTTGTTTGATAATTGTCATTACTGCATTATCTTTCATTATCGAAGCAATAATTCATATTATCTGAATAATATTATTAGATAACATTATTGGCAATGTCTAGAAAGTTACATCTAAGGAGAGGTTTGGTCACCTAATTGCTTGCGCCCGATGAAGAGAAATTCTTATTGGAAAGCCCCTCTTTCTCTGAGGAAGCTGCTGGTTGTCGATATTGTGATTACGTAATATTATTTGTGAATAATTAATTATTGATTTATATGATGAGGAAAATATTGATTTTATGTGGATATAGATGGAGAAATTTTTAAAATGACAATTGTTGAAAATTAATATTTTATCTTTTTCGATAAAATAATTCATTTAAATATATTATTTTAATAATATATTAACGGTGATATTTTTACAATGAATGTGGGATATATGAGTATATGAGGAGGAAGAGTATTTTTGTTGCAATAAATGTTTAAAACATGTTAAACATGTTGGTGGACCCCATTTATTGGTTGAAATTTGATTATAGCTTTATAAAATCACCCGTTTGTGGATTTCGTCAATTTCTATTTGGAATTTGGAAAAACTTTCTTCTGTAAAGTTGTAGAAAATTGAATTTCCTATAAAAACTCATGAGATTTGAATTTTCTGATGAAAGGGCTATTTATTATGAATTATTGAAGTTCGAAGTTCAAAATAATTAATTTTGTAAGTTTTAATTATTTATTTTATGAAAAACGTTTTTATCATTTCATTTTTCTTTAGAAGGTGGCATGTGGAAATGCTGAGATCTGAATTCTAAGGTTGGCGTATGAATTTGATATATATATATATATAATTTATTAAATTTTACTGCTTTGGTGTTCTAAGCGAATTTCACTATAAATAGGGTCTTGGGTTAGAATTGAAAATCACACCGAAACTGAAGTTTTCTCTCTATATATATCGAATTTATTCTTGTGAGTATTTTGAGTATACTTTGAGTATTGCTATACGGTGCAAGTCCAAGTCATAGCTTTATATCAGAATTTTTAATTTAAAATCTTGATCTTTCGAGGTAAGGGATATTATTTTTTTTAATGATATTATTTCTTCAATATCATTATACTGAAATGTTGATCTGAAGTTTTTATCAAATTTGGAACTTTTTCATGTCGGGGTTACTATTCATGTGTGACGACCCCAAAATAGGTCCATTCCACCCAACCCATTCTGAGTCGCCAAATACATGGTACAGAAACAACTACAACTTTATTATCACAACAATAAAACTGTGAGTTTAAATACAAATATTATCTTCTAGACAATATTTATACTCAAATAAATCCTCATCACATTTATTGATACATTATTTTACAATAATGGTGAGGACTACTAAACAACTCTCTCTAGAACCTTCATTCCATACCCAGACTAGTACTTCGCTACATTCTCGCCTCACGAGAAGAAAAAATGGAACAACAAGGAAAAGGGTGAGCTCAACTAGCCCGATAAAAGAATGTTATGACTAAGATAATATACAACAAATTATCGTTAGTCTCCAACAGGGAAAAATACGATAGAATACAATAGGCAACAAGTTTCGATCAATATTCGCAGCGAAATAATAATTCATAGTAGAGTTACGTGAGAATGAAATCTACTATAATCTATGAATTTAACGATCCATCATCAATATTTTATCCTGTAACATCAATCAATATTCATCTCAAATCAAATATTCATCTTTGCACTACAGAGGCGAAAGATATTCATCAATCGGTCGTGTTCATCTCAACACTGTTCATCTTTGCACTAAAGGCCAAAGATATTCATCGATCGGTCATGTTCATTTAATCACTGTTCATCTTTGCTACTATGGGCCAAAGATATTCTTCGAAATCATTCATCTTTGCACTACTGCCTGCCAAAGATATTCTTGAAAATTCATTCATCTTTGACTACAGGGCCAAAGATATTCAATAATATCATCATTTAAGGTAGAGGATGATGAAAATATTTTTTAAAGAAACGAATCCGATGAAACAAAATGACAAATATTATGGATTAAGGATACTTTTTTAAACAATCCGAAGTTCAAAAATACTTCATAAATAATCATAGTGAAGTAAAATTCAAGAATGATCAAAACATGGATACAATCAAAGCTAGTATCCGAATAGATATTTTAGAGCGAAAAGAAAAATTTTCATTTTTTAATGAATAGTCTTAGTATTCGTGAATGAATAGTCAGATATAATGAATAGTCTTGATACGTGAATAGTAACTCCAGACACCCAAAGATAGAAATTCCACAAAAAACATCTTCACGCTTTCATGAATAGTACTAAATGAATAGTAACTCGTGAATAGTAACTCATGAATAGTAACTTCGTGAATAGTAACTCATGAATAGTAACCCCGACATGAAAAAGTTCCAAATTTGATAAAAGTACCAACCAATATTTCAAAGATAATGATATTGAAGAATTAATATCATTTGAGAAGAAAATAACATCCCTTACCTCGAAGAATCGATGCTTTCCGGAAGGAAAGGTTAGGAAGTGATCTTTGAATGAAACTTGTCTTGAATGATGAACTCTCAAAGTATCTAAATACTCACAAAATACGCTCAATAATATAGAGAGAGAGAAAAAACTTTGTTTACGGTGTGATTTTCAATTCTAACTTAGCCCTCTATTTATAGGAAGATGTTAGCCGTAGAAGCAGACTTGACTGCTACTGATGGCTTTACTCGCTACTATTGCCACCCACCACATTTGAAATAAAATTCAGCACATTTCTTCACCAACCACAAGTGGGGCCCACTCAATTCTAAATTTTCCACCAAAATCAATTATAACCCTACGATTTAGAATCAGACACCTCTTAAAATTCATAACAAATCATTCGTGAATTTTTAACGGTTCAAAATTTGTGGACATATACTCAACTTATGTATGTATAACATACCCAAAAATTACCACAATCCAACGGTCGGATTAAAATTATAACCCCGCAATATATCTCAAAACCCCGATTTAATTTTTAATACCTCCAATCCGATAAAATCTTGATAAAACACCTCAACATTAATTCCTTCATTAATAACCACATAAATAAATCCATCATTTATATTCATATAAAATAAATATTTCCTTATCATATGAATCAATAATTAATTATTCACAAATAATATTACGAAATCACATTTATAATGACCAGTACATTCCCCGAGGAAGAGGGGCTTTCGATAAGGATCTCTCCTTACTTGGCGGCGCAATTAGGTGACCAAACCTCTCCTTAGATGAACTTTCTAGACATTGCCAATAATGTTATCTAATAATATTATTCAAATAATATGAATTATTGATCCGATAATGGGAAATCTTGTGCGATGACAATTATTGAACAACAATAATATAAAATATCAACGCAACAATTATTGAATCAATAAAATAAAATATTGAGCGATAACTTCTGTGAAAATTATTGAGTAGTGCCATCTTACGTCACGAATCAATAATTCAACAATCTTTGTCAATCTGAGTGTCTTCTTTGTAAACCATGCGTATTCTTTGTATTTTAACCACCCGGGTATTCAATGATCTTAATTGGTAACAATTACGCCGTTATTTATAACCACCCAAACTTTGTCGTTTTCCTCATCCAATCGCTTTTAGTTATGGGGCCCACATGGCTACGGCTACGTAATTTAATATTCCACGATCACGAATATTCCACGACCAAACGAATATTCCCAAACAAAATGAATATTTTATAACCACTTGCTTATTTTGAAATATTTGCGTATTTAACCCTTAACTATCCACATTAATCAAATCAACCCTTACTATTTCAAAATAATAAATAAAGGAAATTCCTTTTTATTTAAAAAAATTTTTGGTCTTACAACCTCCCTCCTTATGAAATTTCGTCCTCGAAATTGGCGTGATACGTACTGGTGTTTCGAAAAGGTAAAGATACCTCGCTTTCATTTTCGTTTCCAACTCCCAGGTCATTTCCTCAATAGCATGGTTTCTCCACAAAACTTTAACTTATGGTATAACCTCGGTACATAGGTCATGTTCTTTCCTCTATAAAATCTTGACAGGTACCTCCTCGTACGTTAAGTCTTGGCTATCTCGTCCGGTTTCTAACTTCAATGACGTGTTTGGTTCGTCCACATATTTACGTAACATCGATCGTGAAAAGCGTTATGAACACGTCATACTTGGTGGTAAAAACGAGTCTATAGGCCCACGGTTCTATTCGATCGAGAATTTCAAATGGATTAATAAATCGAAGGTTTGAGCTTTCCTCACCTCACCGATTCTCGCTTTTAAAATAACAACCTTCTTGCACCTCTTCTTCAAATTCATCATTTCCGGGTGTGTAGCTTGAGCAACGACTTTAACTTTATCGATTAAAAGTCGATTATACTCGTATATCATCACGTACTCAGATATCATCACGTGGGTACCTAGAGTTTTCATCTCCATCTCTATTATTTGTATATTATCTGAAATGAGTCTTTGACAATATTGTACTTTCGTGCTTGTATACGATCTTCTACTCAACACGTCCGCTACCACGTTAAACTTTTCGGGATGGCATGGTCGAAATACATGTCTTTGAAATGAGTCTCTCTTGAGTTCTTGAAGCTCTTCCCACATTCCTTGCTCCATTCGAATTTTGTATCTCTACGAGTTAGCTACGTTAATGGAATAGCGATTCGAGAATACCCTTCACGTATCTCCGATAATAACCAACTAAGCCTGAAAACTACGCATTTAGATTCTGAACTTAGGTTGCTTCTCAACTGTGACTCATATCCCAATCTTGGATAAAGACGTCACAATGACACCTATAAGTTTACTATCGCACGAATATGACGTCCCCTACAGAGAGTGCGGCTTTCGGTGCATTCCACAAAGGAAGTCACCGATAAAGGCTCGGTACCAAATTCTATAGTTGAATTTTAACTCACGAAGTTCAATAGAGCCATTCGATATGAGATTTTAGAAATGAGTTTTGTCTCTGGGGTTCAAAGTCGATACAAAATTTAATATCGATCTTTGGGAGTAAGCGAATAAATTCTTGAGAAATAAATGTGAAAAATCAACAACAACAACAAGAATATTATTCAAATCGGCGTGTCTTTATTCAAATCCATAACATGGACTAAGAAAACTTGACATCCGTAATAAGCGAATGACTTCATGGCTTGATATGAAAATGTTTGACTACAATGGTTTGATTGCTTGAGTTCGAATAACGGTTGCTTAGGAATATGAAAACTAACAACCTTACAAAAGCAATCAATTTTGGCATGATGAGTAGTTAACCAATCAATCCCCAAAAAAAAGTATCTTTAAAGAGATAAGGTCAACGGGTAAGGTAATGGTGCCAACTTGAATCAAACAAGATTTTTTAAACAACGGATGTAATGAAAGTTTCTCTAACGGAGTCTCCATAAATAGGTCAAAGTCTAATTTCTCCGTAGTCAAGTTCAAGCGTTGGCGCAAGCAAAGAGATAAAAGAATGGGTAGAACCAGGTATCTAGTAAGGTATATACTTAGCAAGAATTTATAATTAACTAACCCGTGCTAACCGTTCGGGTTCCTCGTATTTTAATGGGTCCACGACAAACGCTCTTCCGAGAATCGTTGACTTTGACTTTTACGGGACATCCTTTCGAGTCACCATTCCATTGGATGGGTTTCGATATCGTCTGATCTCGGCGATATGTCCTTCTTTTCCACAATTATAGCATACCTTGAAGCTGTTGTAGCGCAGGTTTGGACTAATATGTCCCTCTTTCCGCATTTGTAACATGTCCCGACCGATGGTCGCTCTCCTCCCTTAAAACTAGTTGCTTCTTTGGCCGACGCGTCTTCAAATGGTCGTTGTTGAATCTCCTCTTTTTAAAATCTCCTCCCACTCGCTTCTTCTATTTTCATGGCCACGATTACCACCAGAGTGGTCACCGCCTTTGTCCGTATTCTTCTTTCTCCGCCGGGTTATCATTATTACATTGACTACTATCTTCAGGTATGATCCTGGTTATGGTCCCTCGGTTGACGTATTTCGTTATCTCGCTTTCTAACAACCGAGCCTGTTGACAACATCTGAATAGAGAAAATTTATGAAATGAGATCTTGGCGTATCTTGGGTTTCAAACCTCTCGAAACATCCGCGTCATACGTTCCTCATTCTCCACCAAATGAGGTGCAAACTGGATAACTCATGAACTTTGCCTCGTCTTTGGGACACCGTCATGTTATTCTCGCTCCCGATCTAATAAACTCCACTTCCTTCATATAGACGAATACTTTCGAAAGTACTTGTCATTGAATGCTTTTAAAGCGTCTCCCATGACATCTTTGAGTGCATTTGGATGGATGCGCTTCACGATTCCCCACCAAGATGTACGCTTTCGCCATACGGAACATAAAAGGTGGCAAATGGAACCTTCATTCCTCCGTGCATCCCAAGACATCGAATATCTTGGTAATTTGCTTGACCCGTGTTTCCGCCATGATCGGATCTGGCTTTCCCAGAATTCAGTGGTCCCAACTCTTTGAATCTGCTTGCATTTGTGACCACCCGTGAATTGCTATCATCTCCTCCTCAGATTTTGAACACGAGTCTCCTCGTCTGCGATTTTGCATGAATCGCAAAAAACTTCTAAACATCCCCTCGTTCATCATCTCGCTTTCGGTGGTGTTATTCACGGAGGTACATTGCCGACTGTTGCCGTTCTTCTTCGTTGTTAAGTACGAGCATCTCCACGGTCTCATTTACACCACTATTAATATTCTCGATCGACATTTTCAATTCACAATAAAACAAGGGTTAATTAAGGAAATCAACCACATAATATCCCTATATCTTGACCAACTAACAAATAAGCTTAGGTAGGACACACTTGTGAAGGATTTACTCGTCTCTCCTCCTAGTTCTATTCCCCGATCTCCGCCAGGAGATCATATCCTAAGCTCGATACCAACCGTGATTTACCCCAAAATAGGTCCATTCCACCCAACCCATTCTCGAGTGCCCAAATACATGGTGCGAAACAACTACAACTTTATTATCACAACAATAAAATCATGAGTTTAAATACAAATATTATCTTCTGACAATATTTATACTCAAATAAATCCTCATCACATTTATTGATACATTATTTTACAATAATGGTGAGGACTACTAAACAACTCTCTCTAGAACCTTCATTCCATACCCCGACTAGTACTTTCATTACATTCTCGCCTCCACGAGAAGAAAAATGGAACAACAAGGAAAAGGGTGAGCTCAACTAGCCCGAGAAAGAATGTTATGACTAAGATAATATACAACAAATTATCGTTAGTCTCCAACAGGGAAAAATCGATAGAATACAATAGACAACAAGTTTGGATCAATATTCATGGCGGAAATAATAATTCATAGTAGAGTTACGTAGAGAATGAAATCTACTATAATCTATGAATTTAACGATCCATCATCAATATTTTATCCTCAGAACATCAATCAATATTCATCTCAAATCAAATATTCATCTTTGCTTCTACAGCCAAAGATATTCATCAATCGGTTATGTTCATCTCAACACTTCATCATCTTTGCACTAAAGGCCAAAGATATTCATCGATCGGTCATGTTCATTTAATCACTGCTCATTGCACTACTAAAGCCAAAGATATTCTTCAGAATCATTCATCTTTGCACTACTGAGGCCAAAGATATTCTTCAGAAATCATTCATCTTTTTTTCACTGGGCCAAAGATATTCAATAATATCATCATTTAAGACGAGGATGATGAAAATATTTTTAAAGAACGAATCCAAAGAAACAAAATGACAAATATTATGGATTCGTACTTTAAACAATCCGAGTTCAAAAATACTTCATAAATAATCATAGTGAAGTAAAATTCAAGAATGATCAAAACATGGATACAATCAAAGCTAGTATCCGAATAGATATTTTAGACGAAAAGAAAAATTTTCATTTTTCTATGAATAGTCTTGAAGTATTCGTGAATAGTCTCAGATCGTGAATAGTCTTGAGTATCGTGAATAAGTAACTCAAACACCCAAAGATAGAAATTCCACAAAAAACATCTTCACGCTTTCATGAATAGTACTCGTGAATAGTAACTCGTGAATAGTAACTCATGAATAGTAACTCGTGAATAAGAACTCATGAATAGTAACCCAGACATGAAAAAGTTCCAAATTTGATAAAAGTACCAACCAATATTTCAAAGATAATGATATTGAAGAATTAATATCATTTGAGAAGAAAATAACATCCCTTACCTCAAAGAATCGATTACTTGGAAGGAAAGGCTCAAGTGATGTCTTGAATGAAACTTGTCTTTGAACAAAGAACTCTCAAAGTATCTAAATACTCACAAAATACGCTCAATAATATAGAGAGAAAGAGAAAACTTTGTTTACGGTGTGATTTTCAATTCTAACTTAGCCCTCTATTTATAGGAAGATGTTAGCCGTACCAAGCGAGACTTGACTGCTGCTACACGATGGCTTTACCTGCTACTATTGCCACCCACCACATTTGAAATAAAATTCAGCACATTTCTTCACCAACCACAAGTGGGGCCCACTCAATTCTAGAATTTTCCACCAAAATCAATTATAACCCTAATTTAAATCGGACACCTCTTAAAATTCATAACAAATCATTCGTGAATTTTTAACGGTTCAAAATTTGTGGACATATACTCAACTTATGTATGTATAACATACCCAAAAATTACCACAATCCAACGGTCGGATTAAAATTATAACCCCCGCAATATATCTCAAAACCCCTGATTTAATTTTTTAATACCTCCAATCCGATAAAATACTGATAAAACACCTCAACATTAATTCCTTCATTAATAACCACATAAATAAATCCATCATTTATATTCATATAAAATAAATATTTCCTTATCATATGAATCAATAATTAATTATTCACAAATAATATTACTGTAATCACATTTATGATGACCAGTCGTTCCCGAGAAAGAGGGGGCTTTCGAATAAGGATCTCTCTTACTGGCTAGCATGATTAGGTGACCAAACCTCTCCTTGTAGCGTAACTTTCTAGACATTGCCAATAATGTTATCTAATAATATTATTCAAATAATATGAATTATTGATCCGATAATGGGAAATATCAGGTGCGATGACAATTATTGAACAACAATAATATAAAATATCAACGCAAAGAATTATTGAATCAATAAAATAAAATATTGAATAAAGAACTCACCGTGAAAATTATTGAGTAGTGCCATCTTACGCATTTAATCAATAATTCAACAATCTTGTAATACTGGTAATGCTTTCTTTGTCTGCACCATGCGTGATTATTCGTATTTTAACCATTCGGTATTCCAATGATCTTAACGGTAACAATAATTACGCCGTTATTTATAACCACCCAAACTTTGTCGCTTTCCTCATCCAATCGCTTTCCGTTATGGGGGCCACACATGGTTACGCTACGCCGCCGTCGTCTAATATTCCCAACAAGATGCGAATATTCACGACCAAACGAATATTCCCTAACAAAAATGAATATTTTATAACCACTTGCTTATTTTGAAATATTTATGTATTTAACCCTTAACTATCCACATTAATCAAATCAACCCTTACTATTTCAAAATAATAAATAAAGGAAATTCCTTTTTATTTAAAAAATTTTCGGGTCTTACAACCTCCCCTCCTTATGAAATTTCGTCCTCGAAATTGACGTGACGTACTCAGTGTTTCAAAAGGTAAAGATACCTCGCTTTCATTTTCGTTTCCAACTCCCAGTGTCATTTCCTCAATAAAGCATGGTTTCTCCACAAAACTTTAACTTATGGTATAACCTCGAATGCATAGGTCATGTTCTTTCCTCTATAAAATCTTGACAGTACCTCCTCGTCGTTAAGTCTTCTATTATCTCGTCCGGTTCTAACTCAATGACGTGTTTGAATTCGTCCACATATTTACGTAACATCGATCGTGAAAAGCGTTATGAACACGCCATACTTGGTGGTAAAAGCGAGTCTATAGCCGCGCCCTATTCGATCGAGAATTTCAAATGGATTAATAAATCGAAGGTTTGAGCTTTCCTCACCTCACCGATTCTCGCTTTTAAAATAACAACCTCTTGCACCTCCTTCTTCAAATTCATCACCTCGGTGTGTAGCTTGAATGAGCGACTTTAACTTTATCGATTAAAGTCGATTATACTCAGATATCATCATCATGCATCAGTATATCATCACGTGGGTACCTAGAGTTTTCATCTCCATCTCTATTATTTGTATATTATACTGAAATGAGTCTTTGACAATATTGTACTCGTACTTGTATAATGATCTTCTACTCAACACGCCGCCTACCACGTTCGCTTTTCCGGGATGGCGTGGTCGAACATGTCTTTGAAATGAGTCTCTCTTGAGTTCTTCAAGCTCTTCCCACATTCCTTGCTCCATTCGAATTTTGTATCTCTACGAGTTAGCTACGTTAATGGAATAGCGATTCGAGAATACCCTTCAACGTATCTCCGATAATAACCAACTAAGCCTAGAAAACTACGCATTTCGATTCTGACTTAGGTTGCTTCTCAACTGTGACTCATATCCCAATCTTGGATAAAGACGTCACAATGACACCTATAAGTTTACTATCGCATCGAATATGGCGTCCCCTACAGAGAGTGCGCTTCGTGCATTCCACAAAGGAAGTCACCAGATAAAGGCTCGGTACCAAATTTATAGTTGAATTTTTAACTCTGAAGTTCAATAGAGCCATTCGATATGAGATTTTAGAAATGAGTTTTGTCACCGGGTTCAAAGTCGATACAAAATTTAATATCGGTCTTTGGGAGTAAGCCAATAAATTCTTCAGAAATACGTCGGAAAAATCAACAACAACAAGAATATTATTCAAATCGACGTGTTCTTTATTCAAATCCATAACATGGACTAAGAAAACTTGACATCCGTAATAAACGAATGACTTCATGGCTTGATATGAAAATGTTTGACTACAATGGTTTGACTGGCTTGAGTTCGAATAACAGTTGCTTAGGAATATGAAAACTAACAACCTTACAAAAGCAATCAATTTTGGCATGATGAGTAGTTAACCAATCAATCCCCAAAAGCAAGTATCTTTAAAGAGATAAGGTCAATGTAAGGTAATGGTGCCAACTTGAATCAAACAAGATTTTTTAAACAACGGATGTAATGAAAGTTTCTCTAAATCTGAGTCTCCATAAATAGGTCAAAGTCTAATTTCTCCGTAGTCAAGTTCAAACGTTGGCATGCAACGCAAGAGAGATAAAAGAATGGGTAGAAACCCAGTGTCTAGTAAGGTATATACTTCGAAGAATTTATAATTAACTAACCCGTGCTAACTTCGTTCGGGTTCCTCGTATTTTGACCGGTCCACGACAAACGCTCTTCCGTGAATCGTTGACTTTGACTTTTCTCGGGACATCCTTTCGAGTCACCATTCTTCACCGGATCGGTTTCGATATCGTATAAATCTCGAAATGATATGTCCTTCTTTTCCACAATTATAGCATACCTTGAATCTGTTGTGCAGCTTGGACTAATATGTCCCTCTTTCCCTGCATTTGTAACATACGCCATCGTAGTGGTCGTTTCTCCTCCTAAAACTAGTTCTTCTTGGCGCCGACGTCTTCAAATGGTCGTTGTTGAATCTCCTCTTTTAAAATCTCCTCCCGACTCGCTTCTTCTATTTTCATGGCCACGATTACCACCAGAGTGGTCACCGCTTTTGTCCCGTATTCTTCTTTCTCCGCCGGTTATCATTATTACGTTGACTACTATCTTGGTATGATCCTCGGTTATGGTCCCTCGGTTGAACGTACTTTCGTTATCTCGCTTTCTAACAATCGAGAGCCTGCTGACAACATCTCGAATAGAGAAAATTTATGAGAAATGAGATCTTCGACGTATCTTGGGTTTCAAACCTCTCGAAACATCCGCGTCATACGTTCCTCATTCTCCACCAAATGAGGTGCAAACCCGGATAACTCATGAACTTTGCCTCGTCTTTGGGACACCGCCATGTTATTCTCGCTCCGGTCTAATAAACTCCACTTCCTTCATACGATTTAATACTTTCGGGAAAGTACTTGTCATTGATCTGTTCTCAAACGTCTCCCATGACATGCGCCGAAAGGCAAATTTGGATGGACGCCTACGACTCCCACCAATGATCTCCTTTCGCCACGGAACATAAAGGTGGCAAATGGAACCTTCATTCCTCCGTGCATCCCAAGACATCGAATATCTTGGTAATTTGCTTGACCCATGTTTCCGCCATGATCGGATCTGCTTTCCCAGAGTGCACTGTGGTCCCAACTCTTTGAATCTGCTGGCAGGTGACCACCCGTGAATCGCTATCATCTCCTCCTCAGATTTTGAACACGAGTCTCCTCGTCTGCGATTTTGCATGAATCGCAAAAACTTCTAAACATCCCCTCGTTCATCATCTGCTCAAAGGTGGTGTTATTCACGGAGGTACATTGCCACCACTGTTGCCGCTCTCTTCGTTGTTAAGTCTGTGCATCTCCACGGTCTCATTTACACCACTATTAATATTCTCTCAAATACATTCTCAATTCTTCATTATAAAACAAGGGTTAATTAAGGAAATCAACCACATAATATCCCTATATCACGACTAACTAACAAATAAGCTTAGGTAGGACACACTAGCAAAGGATTTACTCGCCTCTCCCTCCTAGTTCTATTCCCCGATCTCCGCCAGAGATCATATCCCTAAGCTCGATACCAACCGTGACGACCCCAAAATAGGTCCATTCCACCCAACCCATTCGAAGTCGCCAAATACATGGTGCATGAAACAACTACAACTTTATTATCACAACAATAAAAGCGTGAGTTTAAATACAAATATTATCTTCAGACAATATTTATACTCAAATAAATCCTCATCACATTTATTGATACATTATTTTACAATAATGGTGAGGACTACTAAACAACTCTCTCTCTAGAACCTTCATTCCATACCCCACTAGTACTTGCTACATTCTCGCCTCCCCGAGAAGAAAAATGGAACAACAAGGAAAAGGGTGAGCTCAACTAGCCCAAGAAAGAATGTTATGACTAAGATAATATACAACAAATTATCGTTAGTCTCCAACAGGAAAAATCGATAGAATACAATAGACAACAAGTTTTAGGATCAATATTCGCATAATGAAATAATAATTCATAAGTAGAGTTACGTAGAGAATGAAATCTACTATAATCTATGAATTTAACGATCTATCATCAATATTTTATCCCCAGTAACATCAATCAATATTCATCTCAAATCAAATATTCATCTTTGCACCACAGCCAAAGATATTCATCAATCCAGTCATGTTCATCTCAACACTGCTCATCTTTGCACTAAAGGCCAAAGATATTCATCGATCGGTCGTGTTCATTTAATCACTGCTCATCTTTGACTACGAAGCCAAAGATATTCTTCAGAAATCATTCATCTTTTGCTACACAGCCAAAGATATTCTTCAGAAATCATTCATCTTTTGACTACGTGCCAAAGATATTCAATAATATCATCATTTAAGACCGAGGATGATGAAAATATTTTTTAAGAAACGAATCCAAAGTGAAACAAAATGACAAATATTATGGATTCGTGACTTTAAACAATCCGAGTTTCAAAAATACTTCATAAATAATCATAGTGAAGTAAAATTCAAGAATGATCAAAAATGGATACAATCAAAGCTAGTATCCGAATAGATATTTTAGACGAAAAAAAAAAAATTTTCATTTTTCTATTGAATAGTGCCGTATTCGTGAATAGTGTCAGATATCGTGAATAGTCCAGAGTATCGTGAATAAGAATCTCGACACCCAAAGATAGAAATTCCACAAAAACATCTTCACGCTTCATGAATAGTACTCGTGAATAAGAATCGTGAATAGTAACTCGTGAATAGTAACTCGTGAATAGTAACTCATGAATAGTAACTCCGGACATGAAAAAGTTCCAAATTTGATAAAAGTACCAACCAATATTTCAAAGATAATGATATTGAAGAATTAATATCATTTGAGAAGAAAATAACATCCCTTACCTCAAAGAATCAAGATTTCTTGGAAGGAAAGGTCAAGTGATCTTTGAATGAAACTTAGATCGAACAAAGAACTCTCAAAGTATCTAAATACTCACAAAATACGCCAATAATATAGAGAGAGAGAGAGAAAACTTTGTTTCCGGTGTGATTTTCAATTCTAACTTAGCCTCTATTTATAGGAAGATGTTAGCCCAACCAAGGCACTTGACTTTCAACCACGATGGCTTTACTCGCTACTATTGCCACCCACCACATTTGAAATAAAATTCAGCACATTTCTTCACCAACCACAAGTGGGGCCCACTCAATTCTAGAATTTTCCACCAAAATCAATTATAACCCCGATTTCCTAATCGATACACCTCTTAAAATTCATAACAAATCATTCGTGAATTTTTAACGGTTCAAAATTTGTGGACATATACTCAACTTATGTATGTATAACATACCCAAAATTACCACAATCCAACTATTCGGATTAAAATTATAACCCCGTAATATATCTCAAAAACCCCGATTTAATTTTTAATACCTCCAATCCGATAAAATACCGATAAAACACCTCAACATTAATTCCTTCATTAATAACCACATAAATAAATCCATCATTTATATTCATATAAAATAAATATTTCCTTATCATATGAATCAATAATTAATTATTCACAAATAATATTACGAATCACATTTATGACAACCAGTCATTTCTTCAGAAAGAGGGGGCTTTCCAATAAGGATCTCTCCTCATCGGGCGCCGCAATTAGGTGACCAAACCTCTCCTTGTATGTAACTTTCTAGACATTGCTAATAATGTTATCTAATAATATTATTCAAATAATATGAATTATTGATCCGATAATGGAAAATCATGCGATGACAATTATCAACAACAATAATATAAAATATCAACGCAAAGAATTATCGAATCAATAAAATAAAATATCGAATAAGAATTCACTTTGGAAAATTATTGAGTAGTGCCATCTTACGTGCGAAATCAATAATTCAACAATACTGTGCTTAATACCGTGTCTGCTATCGTGGCAACCATGCGTACATCAGATTTTAACCACCGGTATTCCAATGGTCTTAATTACAGAATAATTACGCCAAGTTATTTATAACCACCCAAACTTTGTCGCTTTCCTCATCCAATCGCTTTCGTTATGGGGCCCACACACGGTCACTACCGTCGCATTTAATATTCCCGACAAAGATCATTTAATATTCCACGACCAAACGAATATTCCCCGACAAAAATGAATATTTTATAACCACTTGCTTATTTTGAAATATTTATGTATTTAACCCTTAACTATCCACATTAATCAAATCAACCCTTACTATTTCAAAATAATAAATAAAGGAAATTCCTTTTTATTTAAAAAAATTTTCGGTCTTACATCATGGGTTACTATTCATGAGTTACTATTCACGAAGTTACTATTCATGAGTTACTATTCACGAAGTTACTATTCACGAGTACTATTCATGAAAGCGTGAAGATGTTTTTGTGGAATTTCTATCTTTTGGTGTCTGAGTTATTATTCACGATATCAAGACTTTATTCACGATACTGAAGACTATTCACGATACTAAGATTATTCATTCTAAAAATAAAATTTCTTCTTTTCATCCAAAACATCTATTCGGATACTAACTCGATTGTATCCATGTTTTGATCATTCTTGAATTTTACACCACTATGATTATTTTTGAGGTATTTTTGAGGCGTGGATAAAACCAAGTCCTAATCCTTAATCCTTAATCCTTGTCATTTTGTTTCAATCGGATTCGCTTCTTTAAAATATTTTTCATCATCCTCGGTCCTTAAATGATGATATTATTGAATATCTTTGGCCCAGTAGTAAAGATGAATGATTTCTCAAGAATATCTTTGGCCCAGTAGTGCAAAGATGAACATGTGTTGAGATGAACATGACCGATTGATTAATATCTTTGGCCTGTAGTGCAAAGATGAACAGGTGTTTAAATGAACATGACCAACTGATGAATATCTTTGGCCTGTAGTGCAAAGATGAATGTTTGATTCCAGATGTATATTGATTGATGTTACAGGGATAAAATATTGATGATGGACTGTTAAATTCATAGATTATAGTAGATTTCATTCTCTACGTAACTCTTCTATGAATTATTATTTCCGCTGCGAATATTGATCTAAAACTTGTTGTCTATTGTATTCTATCGATTTTTCCTGTTGAAGACTAACGATAATTTGTTGTATATTATCTTAGTCATAATATTCTTTACTGGGCTAGTTGAGCTCACCCTTTTCCTTGTTGTTCCATTTTTCTTCTCAGGAGGCGAGAATGTAGCGAGTACTAGTCGGGGTATGGAATGAAGGTTCTAGAGAGAGTTGTTTAGTAGTCCTCACCATTTTTGTAAAATAATGAATCAATAATTATGATGGGGATTTATTTGCATGTGGATATTGTCTAGAAGACAATATTATATTTTAAACTCATAAGATATATATTGTCGTATTTCACACGACATTTGTATTATTGAAGTTGTAGTTTGCTTTTTGTACCATGTATTTGGCGACTTCGTAATGGGTGTTGTGTATACCTATTTTGGGGCGCCACAATGTAAGTGGCACCCAAGATGGGTGACGATACTTAATTTTGGGGCGCCACAGCTATCTTATGTCCTTATGTCACGCCTATCCTCAAGAATGGTTGCGCATAATGCCTCTGAGGAAGACATTGCTACTTTTAGAAAGTGGCAGATGATGCACAAATTGGCTCGATGCATCATGCTCGATCTATAAGTAACGAGCTTCACCACAAGATGAAACTATGGATGTTTCTTTTATATTCCCGCACATCAAGTAGTTGATGTCGAGGAAAGTAAGACTGATAGATATCAGATATCTAAAGAGCTCTTCCGATCTAGAATGATCGAAGGCACTACAAGATCTGATATACACGTCCTAATGATAATCAATTTGATTGATCAATTAGGACAACGGGTTTTGTCATGGATGGAGAGTTGAGCCAAGATTTGATCTTGCACTCACTCCCGGACTCCTTTCACAATTGTTGTGAATTTTTCATATGAACAAGCTAGATATCAGCCTCGCTGATTTGCTTAACATGTTGAAAATGTTGAGTCACTTTCCACCGAGAAAGACCAAGTCTTACTAGTAGGGGCCAAAGGATCTTCTGAAAAGAAGAACGATTCAAAGAAGGTATATAGAAAGGCAAAAACAAAGGATAATAAGAATAAAACTGATACGGATATCAAAGGAGTTTGCTTCCACTGCAATAAGCATGGACACTGGAAAGAAACTGCGAGAAGCACCTTGCAGTGGCTAACCAAAGAAGCTTAATGAAGTTTCGGTTACAAATACAATTTTGTTCAAGATTTAAAATAAATTTTTCTTTAAGTCAAGGTTCTACTTGGATATTGGATATCGACTTTGGTTATCATAAATATAGATTTATGAATGGACCAAGAAGAAGTAGAAAGCTAAACAAAGATAAATAATCTTATGTGTGGGAAATGAAGCAAAGGTTGCTACATTAGCCATAGAAACTTATAGTTTAGCAATGCCTACGGGCAAGTCTATTAAGTCAATAAGTTGTTATTGTATTCCAGTTTTCGTTGGAAATATTATTTCCATTTTATTGTTGGACAATGACATCTTTGGTATTATATTTATGAACAATTGTTGTTCTATTTATAATAATAATGTTTTGTATAGGACTGGAATATCACTTAATGGATTTTGTATACTTGACTTACGTAAAAATAATTTTACAAATTGAACAAACAAGTATAAGAAAAGGAGATGATCATTCAAAGAGTTAAATGTGTGTATTTGATGAAATACAAGTGTGAATTATTTGAAAAGTTCAAAAAATTCATAAGTGAAACAAATTGACAAAGTATTAAAATTCTTTGATTAGATCAAGGAATAAATACTTGAGCAATAAGTTTCTAGATCATCTCAAATGGTTTTCTCATAATGGACGCCTCCCGATACGTAATAATTGATTGATGTATCCGAAAGGAAAAATCGTACCTTGTTGGACATGGTACGGTCCATAATTATTTTACCGACATTCCAAGATCCTTCAGGGTCATGTCCTGAGAAATGGTCATGACATCTACAAAAAGGGTAACCTCAAATCCGCCCCCAAGACTCCATAAAAGTTATGGACATGGAGGATTCCTAATCTTAAGTATGTTAAGATAAGGGGTTGTCCAACTTATGTGAAAAAAGTTTTGAAGGATAAGCTTGGGACAAGATTTGACATGTCATGATTTGTGTGACATCCCAAAAGTAAGTTTAGGTATATGTTCTATAATTCTACTTAGAAAAAGGTGTTTATTACAAAACACGCTGCCTTCTAAGATAAAGGTGTTTATCATTGAAGGGGCTAGTGGGAGGATTATAGATCTTGAAGAGTTCATGATCCACAAAACACTATAAGTCAAATAAGAGGAACACAGAGATGTACCTATTGTACTGGCAAATCAATCATAACCGAATAAGATCAAGATACCTAGGAGGTATGGATTCATCATGGATGATGATGATGAGGTACACATCATAGAAGATGATGATCTAGAGTTACATACGATGAGGTAAGAGTTCTAGTGTGTACAAAAGGGTCAGTGGGAGCATCGTGAAATTTCTAGTATTATATGTTGATATACTACGGATGAGGAATTACATACCAATGCTACAATCAGTAAAGATAAAGTTGTCTAAACAATCCTCCATGAATGATTTGGGAAGAGTATCATTATTGGGGATGCAAATCTATATAGATAGATTTAAAAGGATGCCCAACTTAACCCAAGGAACGTATATTCATTTGATGCTAAAGTTGTTTAGCATGGCAAACTCCAAGAGATGTCTCATGTTGATGAGCTATGGAGTGTATTTCTCTTTATAGTCCCCACAGACTCCAGAAAAGAGAGATCGCATGAGTGACTATCATGTATGCAATGAAATATACAAGATCTAATGTTGATCGGTCATATTCGGAGAAGATCAACAGTAAGACGTTGAAAACATCTTAGAGTTCTTAACCCAAGCACTAAGGATGTGAGCATACATGGTGGGTCCGAATTAAAACTAGAGGGCTTTACAGACTCAGTTTTTTCGCACGCACTAAGATGATGAAAAAATCCACTTTAAGGTAAAGCGTTATCTTGAGCAAAGGTGCAGTTGAATTGAAAGGTTCCAAACAAAGAAAGAGTTGTTGGTTTAGTGATAAAGACAAAGTATATAGCTATAAATGAAACCGCAAGTTGATTGTTTGGATTAAAAGTTCATTACTGTAAACTAGGAATAGTTCCTAAGTCTCATCTTAGATCTAAACATGTGTTGTGGCACTTTCATTTGATTATTAGAATCATTGAAAGATGAGAAATCACTATAGAGATAGTGGACTCTCATGAACAATATTACATATCCATTAACTAAAGCTTATCCAACAAAGCAGGATAATCGTCACTTGTAGAGAAGAAGAGTATGAGATACCATGACGATCGGCTTTAGTGCAAGTGGGAGATTGAAAGTAGTATGCACACAAGCCAATCATGTTTGATGATAAAGCATATACTTTGTAACAATCTTATTCATTTATTAATAAAAAGTATTAATTTATTAAAGGCTTTTAATTATCTACATGATGCTGTTTTATAATATGTGATAAACCCATAGTTTTAAGCAATGCTTTTAGAATAATGATGATGATCATTCTAATGAGATCTAAATTCTTAAAAGCTTAAAACTAAAATAGTTCCCAATCGTTGGATTACTAAATTGGGATTAGTGAATCCGGATAGATTGGTACATACGTTGTTCTTTACTTTCATTGGATGAGGATGATTGATCTCATGATCATTTGTGTGGAGACACTAAAGCAAGTATGTAGGTGCTTATTGGAGAATAAGTTCATCGGCATTGAGCTGCTTGCTAAGGAATACCTAATGGAGTTTTACTTATTCATCAATAGAATTCCTGTAGTGATAGTAGTCTAAGTGATCCTTGGACTTGAGATCATCATAGTATCTTGTGTATGATGAGTTATACTTTGACTTATTCCTTAAGACCCTTAGGGTATATCAAAGGGTATGCTTGGGTATAATAAGTTGTACATGGAAATAATGTATGATCAATAAAGAATCTACCACTTATTAAAAAGAAGAGAAATGTCATATGTGATTCGATAAATGACAACCCTAGAGTCCTTGGCGGGCGAGAATGAAATTAGAAAGGAGCTTCTAATTTGCATTATTTGGTGTTGTGAATTTAAGGATCGAAATACATATAATTAAATAAAATAAGACTTGACCATAATTCCATGCCTTATATTTAATTGGGACATTGTATGGTGGAAGGATTGAATTGTATCAGAACTATTTACTCAAAGGTTCTTTTATGATTAATGTTGAAATCTATATTATCCGGAAAGTCGTTGATCATTGTGGAGGCTTATCCCTATTGAGAATAAATATTATTTATTTAAATAAATTAATTATTTAATTTATTTATTTAAATAAGATTAAATTGTTCTAATTGATTTATTCACAACCTGTTTAATATGGAGAACCTAAAGGGTCACACCATAAAGAAAAGAATAATTATTTAAGAAGTTAATGGCATAATCGTAATAATATAAGTATGTATATTTAATTTAATCTATGGTGATAGAATAAATTAAATAGCTTAATATTTATTATTTAATATTTTAGAAATATTAAATATAAATTAATAAGAGGAGTCTTATTAATATTATTATAATTATTATTATTATTTTAATTTCTAAAAGAGTTTAGGAATTAATTTAATATAAGTACTCTCATTTATTCCTAATTGGATTAGGAAGGAAAATTAGTTAAAGGAGTTTAATTAATTATCCCTAATAAGATTAGGGAGCCTCTTTAATTAAAAGGATTTAATTAAATAATACCTTATTTTAATAGGGTTACTTGATATCTTTATAAGAGGAGTCTTATATCAGATATCAAGACTAATGTGATAATTCCAATGGTTGGAGAGTACGCTCCTTTTCTATAGAGATAGAAAAACTAGGGTTTAGCCAACCACCCATCTTCTTGAATTCTTCTTCTTCCTTGGTGGATCACCTCTAGAGGCCAAACACTTGGGTGGCTAACGTTGATCAAAGGAAGGAACCAAACCCGGTGAATTCAAGTTGAACGCGAAAGGATTTGGAAGTGAACTTGTACCTGAGGAAGCTCGATCTTCAAGGGTATGATTTTATTCTTTATCTTTTCGTTTAATTAATAATTGTGCATAAAGGGTGATATGGGTATATGGTTTGTAAAATTTTAAAACTCTGATTTTTACACGTTTCCGCTTATTTTTGCATTTTGATTGCGTTCATGAATATTAGAAACCTAACACTTTCATCATACCGCTCTTCTTTATATGAAGAAGAACGATCTTGGAGAAGGCTTGCCTGAATTAGAGGTGAAACCTCCTACCTGTGTAGTCTGTCAGTACGGGAAACAAATAAGACTTCCATTCCCATAAAACAAGGCCTGGAGAGCTACTCAGAAGATGCAGTTAATACACATTGATGTGGGAGGACTTCAGAAAACACCATCACTGAATGGCAGTAAGTTCTATATTACTTTCATTAATGATTACACAAGAATGTGCTGGATTTATTTCATGAAATTTAAATATGAAGTTGTTGACATCTTTTGGAAGTTTAAAGCTTGGGCTGAAAATCAAAGTAAATGTAAAATGTAAGTAATCAGGTCTGATAATGGAACTGAATACACCTTAGAGAAATTTAACAAATTTTGTGAGGATGCAGACATTGAGCACCAACTTACAACACCTTATACCCCTCAACAGAATGGAGTCGTTGAGAGAAAAAATAGAACACTTATGGAAATGACAAGGTGTTTGCTGCATGACAAAGGGCTGCCAAAGAAATTATGGCCTGAGGCTGCACATACATCAGTCTTTCCACTGAATAGACTGCCAACAAAAGCTTTGCAACAAAAGACTCCATTTGAAGCATGGTATGGCTATAAACCAAGGCTGCAAAATTTAAAAACATTTGGTTGTCTTTGTTTCTCTTATATTCCACATGTTATGAGAGACAAATTGGATAAGAAAGCAGAAGCTGGAATTTTTATAGGCTACAACTCAATATCAAAGGCCTATAGAATCTACCTTCCAGAAAACAACAAAGTAATAGCTAGCAGAGATGTCAAATTCTTCGAATCAGAAAGCTGGAGTTGGGAGAATGATAATAAGCTTGAGTTCCAAAAGGACCTTGAGTTTCAGGAGAAGAATGACAATATTGATGATGAACCTGTTAGGGGAACCAGATCACTCTCTGACATCTATCAGAGGTGCAATGTTGCTATAATAGAGCCTGCAGGGTATGAAGAAGCTGCAGCTGATAAAAATGGATGGATACAATGAAGGAGGAGCTTAAAATGATTGAAAAAAACCAGACTTGGGAGCTAGTGGACAAACCGACACACAAAAGGGCAATTGGAGTCAAGTGGGTTTATAGAACCAAACTCAATTCTAATGGTTCTATAAACAAACACAAGGCTAGACTGGTTGTCAAAGGATATGCTCAGATGTTTGGAGTGGATTTTTCTGAGACTTTTGCCCCTGTTGCTAGATTGGACACTATAAGAATGTTGTTGGCTCTTGCTGTTCAAAAGGGTTGGAATATACATCAGATGGATGGCAAATCAGCCTTCTTGAATGGATACTTAGAGGAAAATATTTTGTGGAGCAGCCTGAAGGTTTTATTGTCCAAGGAATGGAGGAGAAAGTATATTTGCTGAAAAAGGCCTTGTATGGTTTAAAACAAACACCAAGGGTCTGGTACAGCATGATTGATTCACATTTGTTAGGCTTAGGCTTTACAAAAAGCCTAAGTGAATTTACTCTATACTTCAGGAAGGTTTGTGATGAAACACTTGTGGTATCTTTATACGTTGATGATCTACTTGTGACAGGAAGCAGTATGGAGCAAATTCACAATTTCAAAAGGGAAATGAAGGATGTTTTTGGATGTTTTTGAGATGACTGATCTTAGGAGGATGACGTTCTTTCTTGGCATGGAGGTACAACAAAAGCAGAATGAGATCTTCATATGTAAACAGAAATATGCCAAGGAAATCCTGAAAAAGTTCAAGATGAAAAAGTGCAATCTAAGTGCAACTCCAATGAATCAAAATGAGAAGTTTTGCAAAGAAGATGGAGCTGCAAAAGCTGATGAAAGGCTTTACAGGACCATTATCGGCTGTTTGATGTACCTAACGGCAACTAGACCAAATATTATGAATGTTGTAAGTTTACTCTCAAGGTACATGCATTGTGCTAGTGAAATTCACTTTCAAGCAGCAAAAAGAATTGTTAGATATGTCAAGGGTACAATTGACTATGGTGTGAGGTTTTGTCAAGTTAAAAATTTCGCTCTTCAAGCTTATTCAGATAAAAATTTCACTCTTCAAGGTTATTCAGATAGTGATTGGGCAGGTTGTGTTGATGACATGAGAAGTACTTGAGTTATTGTTTGACTTTGGTTACGCTATTTTTCGTGGTGTTCCAAAAACAAGAAGTCATAGCTCAATCCACAGTGAGAAGGTAAATATGTATAGCGCTTGTTGTCGCTTGTGAATCGAGCTCTCTGGATCAGGAAATTGATGGTTGACTTGTTTATGGAGCAAAAGGAAAGCACACAAATACTCGTAGGCAATCAAGCTGCAATTTCAATTGCAAATAATCCGGTGTTCCATGGCAAAATAAAACATTTCAAGCTGAAACTCTATTTCCTAAGAGAGGTACAGAAGGAGGGGGAAATACAATTGGTCCATTGCAAAACAGAAAGTCAGAATGATGATATCTTAACCAAGCCACCTCCCAAAGCTAGATATGAGTTCTTGAGACTAAGGATTAGAGTCTGCAGCTCCAGAGACAAGGAGGAGTGTTGAATGATATGTCCTAGGAGCTGCTGACATGGAGCTGAGTAGATTGAAGTGGAAGTAGTCAAATAAGTTAGTCATGTGGAAGATTTACCTATTCCTTAGGAAGTATTTATTGGTTTGTTTCTATTTTTTAAGAATTATTTATAGGTAGCAGGTTTGTTGCACTTTTTATGTTTTTCTGTTTTAAGCTAGCTGTATAAATAAGTGTTTTGAAGCATAATAAATAATAACTTCAGATGCCTCAATGTTCTTTTGTTTCCTGAGAATTTCTACACTTTGTTTCTATCAAAACCAACAACTTCAGACTTGCATCATTCTCGGTCTGCTACTGGTGATTTTATCACCTATCGGAAGGCCAAGGAATATCATATTGGCTCATGACCAAGACAAAGTAGGTTGCTGCAAAAATTTGAACAAATAAATAATAAGGATAGAAGAAGATAATGATGTCAATGGTCTCCAAGGCAGATTGAGGTCAATAAGTATTCCTGTCAATATAGTAACTTTTTATGGCCAAGGCAGAAGCTGAAAGGATCTTTCATAAAATACTATTGTTTAGTTTGCTGTATTGAATATTGTACACATATAAAATTATTCTCTTCCCATTTGCGTTTAATATTTTCCTCTCCATACATTATCTATCCATAGCTTTGTTTATTCGTAATCAATCCTAATGTTGGGATTTTCCCATGAGACCAGGTTTCAATGATCACAGAACCTAAAAATAAGTTTTTATATGGCTTGTTCATCAATAGCACTTCCTTGCTATGTCTTACTCATGCCTAAAACTATTATGCTCTCCGACTAAAAGCACTAAAACAAGAACAAACTTTATCAAGACTGCCCATGTCAGGAAACATGGATGAAGAACCTCTAAATAATTAATCGTTTTAACTGCATGCCAGCTGCTCTGTTTAAAATCTGAGGTACAAAAAGCGAATTCTTCAAAGATGTGATGAAACAAAAGCTCCGAGGACTGAGAGTAATCCTGTACCGGGAAACAAGGACAACTAGCGTTCATCTTAACTTCCTTATATCAACCTTATATTACACAGAATTGATATCTTGATTGCTCTTGTAAAACCAAAACTTACATCTCCCTGCCCACATTATCAATTTAGAAAAGCATAATATTAACCTATTGCACCATCTTAAGAAAGCCTAGACAACCTTTTCTCCAGTGTGATACTAAAGCAAGTAATAGATCATTTGTATGGCTTTGGTTAAGAAAACTAAGACGATATTTATAAGTTAAGACATATAATGGTTGGCCTCTTCCAACAAGGCAACAAATAATAAATTATATGTTACATACATAAATGTTTAACTTTTGGATGGGATAATCACTTCTAGATGAACAAACAGGGAATTGACTTGAAGAAAAGAAAGAAAACAGAGCATCTACTCTTTTGCTTAATATTGACGGAAATCCTAATTTGAGCTAATAGTATTTAAATTTTAGGAAACATAACATAATGAAAAAAATCAATAAATCTGAGGAAGCCAGATATCATACTGAAACCATGACCATGAATAACTTACACATGGATTTCATCAAAACCAAAGTTCATCACACAAGTTATAAACACCATCAGCAATTGCAAATTCCATTCAAAAGTGAATTATACTTTAACAAAGCAAGAGCTTAAACATATATTGATTTCCATTGATTCCAAAAAATGAACATACATAGAAACCCAAACCCCATTTGTAATTCCCCTATCTAACTTTCTTCTCAAATTTTCCAGTTCTTTCCCTATACAACTCCACCCAAAGATTAGAAATCCACAACATACTAACAATTATGGCCATCATAACAACCAAAATCCATGAAACCCAAACCCAACTAGGGATAACATTAGACGCCGCCCCACTCAAATAAAATGTACCCGTTTCATAAACAAACCAAGGTCCAACAAAACCCCTAACAACTGTATAAAGTGCATAAAATGGAGGAGACAAAAAGCCATACACTTTTTCCGCAAACTCCAAATCCGACTCCTTGCGCAGGCCAGAGTATGTGTTCTGGCAAAAGCTGGTCACCTCAACAATGATGAGCAGAACTAGAATTGCATAAGCCCCATGATTCATGAAACACTACAAACCGGCAGGTGATGAAACAGAGTGTAGCCAAATGATGGCCTATAAAGAGGATATCACTCGGGAAGAAAACGAGGTAGCGGGTTGTCCATTAAAAAGTACGCAATACTGTAATCCAGAACTAGGGTCTGATAATTGGTATTCATTGAAGCAAACCCACGATTTGGATCGGAAAGTATGGCGCTTACACCGCTGGTGTGCCATGGGCATAGGAAATTAGACAATTTGCATCTTCTGGTCGGAGCTTGGAGCTCCAGTTTTTGAAGACGATGAAGTGAGCAATATAAAGGGAACTGTATAAGATTGTATTGGTAAGTTAAGCAAAGCCAAACCGAATTTGAATAAAGAATAAAGAGGGAGAGGTTTACCTCAGAAAGCCAAACCGAATGAAAAAAAAAATTGTTTGATAATTAATATATACGAAATGTTTGAATAATTTTTTTTTAACTATTTTACCCCTCAAAAGTGCTTTGCAGAAAATATAAAATAAATAAATCAAAAAATCCAAAGATAATACAATTTGATGATAAAGTCGAAGGCTTAAATATCAATTATTATCCTAAATTATAAGTTATATTCTCAAATTACCTTTTAATTTTATCTATTAAAAGATTAAACTATTAATTTTTTTCACTTCTATTTAATTAAGCATATATATGGGTAAGGCATAGTTGATTTGATGTGTAAAAAAAAAAAAAAGAATATTTTAATGTTTAATTAAATATTTATTATATATTAAAGGCCAAAATTATAAAACCATTTTCTATTAAACTTTAATACTAATACAAAAACATCAAAAGCTAAATTAAAGGGCAAAATTTTTGACGTTTTTGATTAGTATTCATGTTTAATAACAAAATAAATATCACACAAATCTCGTTCAATCGATCGGACAAATCACCTTTCATTACTAGAAGACCAGGTGGAGCAACCTCTCTGTTGGTTCTATTTATTCTTCTAAAACCCTAACTAGCAAACCCGAACGAGTCCTTTTGAGTCACTCTTTAACTTTATCAATTGTGCCGTCGACGACCTCGACGACTTCGTCACTCCTCCAGTCGATGCCCATGTTCATCCAAGTCCAAGTAAGATCTCCATTTTCGAAATTAATAGTCGGCAATTCTTCAAATAAGCTCAGCAAAGACCTTCTCTTGAATCGTGCTGGCATCGCCGTTATCTCTATAATGAGAATGCTTAATATCCGATCTGTTGGCATGTCTCTCTCCCTCCACAAGGATTTGCCCCTCGATAGTGTCCTCAGTTCTAGTCCGCTAGGTCACTTCTCCAATGTTTGTGTATATGTATGTGTATATATATTTTCCTATTCAATGTTTGTGAGTTTCCAAGGAAAACAAATGATTTTTATTTTGTGATATATTATTACTATTTTACCCTATACCATGCTTAATGCATATGTTACAATAGATTCATTTAACCCATATTCCTTTCCTTAGCTTTCCTACGGTTTTGGTCATAAAAATATCCAAGGAAATTTGGACTCAATTTTCCTTGCCTTTCTTGACTTAAAAAACTACAAACATGGGATTTCTAAGAAAAATTACAATTTTCCTTATTTTTCATCTCCTTAGTTTTAAAAACTCACAAACTGGGTGATAGTGTTGCATTGTGTAAAACTTTATTACATTGGGAATGCACTATTTGTTAGGTTGAACGAACTCAAGTACTCAACTGCCTTTTAGAACTTTTGAGCTACAAATTTTCGGAATAATACTCCCTCCACACAAATATCACTAGTAAAAAACTTATTCCATAACTGTTTACCCACAAATCTCACTCAAAAAAAAAATATTTGAAACAATATATATATATATATATATATATATATATATTCAAATTTATCATTATAATTTCATTTTCATGTCATCAACGGCTAAACATACAATAAAGTTACATTATGTTTTACAAATGGGACTCTCTTTGTGGTTAGATGGATAAGAATCAAGTAGTTTCTTTCTAATAAGCAATTTTGTATGGAAAATATTCTACTCCTATATTTTTTTACTTACTTTTTTGATGAATATAATGGCAGAAAGAGAGTTAATCAATTTCTCCTTCCTCCACATCATTTACAAGGTTGGGAATAATACTACTAGGTGGTGCCTCAACTTCTTCCTCATCCTCATCCACTTTCATGAACAGCCCAAGTTGCTCCAGCGGATTACTACCTCCAAACTTGAAACTGCCCAACCCATCCTGTGACTCGTCTGGGCTTGTTTCATCAACAGAGCTCAGTAATTGTTCCCGAGGGGCAGTCGTTAGCATTTCCAAGTCTTCAAGAAACCGAGAAGTCTCGTTAATTTCAACCGTCTTTTCAATCTGCAAAAGGACAGAAATCCCTCAAGTGAGGAGAAGAATCGCTTGGGCTGCATACACTATATATTGTTTATTACCTTCAACAATGCCTGACGAGCTGCTTCTCTCTTGAGATCTCTTTGCCGCTTGAATTCTGCTGCTGCATCAGCTTCTGCTCGTCTCCTAGCATCTTCTGCAGCCTTAGCTTCTGCTTGCAACCGAGCTTTCTCTATGGGACAGTAAAAGCAAAATTAATACAAAAGGTAATACATAACAGCAAATATCTCTTAACCTTGGCTCCTTAACAAACATGAAAAAGCCAACAATGATATCAACAATATAATCTAAATATCTAATAAATACAAAATAGTTTAGCTTACTACCTTTCCTTTTCTGAAGCTCTAGTTCCTCCCTCTCAAGCCGGAGTTTCTCAGGATCCCCCTTTTCGCCCTGCTCTCAGCAAAGATATAATTGTATGGGGTCATATCAAGAGCAGAAATTGCTAGGAAATAGATGGAATAAATTCATAAGCAACCCAGTATGGTAAACCGACCTGGTTGAGTGTCTTTTCGCGAGCTTTGAAAATTGTATCTGCAAAGCGGTTCTTTAAAAGAGCAGCCCTGTAGAGTTTATCAGGTGAAACTGGCCGCTCAACAAGAGCACTCTCCCCTAAAAATGTAAATGCAATGGATGAGACAACAGAAATCCAACTTAAAAAGATAAAAAATAGATCATCTTCACCTCTACTGCTTACCATCCTGACAACAATCTGATTCAACTGAATTTGGCTTTTGCTGAGAAGTTGGTTCAACTTGATCCAAACCACTCATCGGTTCTGATAAGCAATAAACCAAACGCAACTTATTAAGAGTACATATAAGAAAACAGACACACCCTGAACTTGTTGCCAATACAAGCAATAACATCAACAGGTGCTGCATAATATATTCACTAGCTATTCAAGTACTTTGAACTTAAAACAGACATCTATGATTTCAAAATTTTACAACTCATCGGTCAAATGTCACAATGGCCAACTCAGTTGATTTACCAAACAAAAGGTCACAAGAACGGTTTAGCAAAAGAATATAAAGAAACACAAGAAGTCCTGCCAAATGCTCTAAAGCCAATATCTCATTCTCTTTCCTTCTCTTACAAACCCGAGAACTCCCATTATTTTTTTCTTTTTATTTTCAAATTTATTATTATTATCATATTGAGAGGACATTGAACTTAACCTCAAACCTTACAAAGAAAAAAGGCCATTACGCCTGTATGACAGTACCTCCACTAAGGTTTATAAATAGGGAATTGATATTTCTACAAGGCTACCCCCTCACATGAATAGTAAACGGGATCCACATTCATGTGAGTGAGGCCTTGTGGAAATATCAATTTCACTTGTGGAAATATCAATTCCCAAAAAGACATAATGATTATAGAGAAGTGCCTTAGTAAAGATAGCAAATAGTGCCTCCACTAAAGCTTGAACACATGACCAAGCCATACAAGAGTGTATGATTTTACCGCTAGAGCTCGCTAGGGTTCAAGTGAGCAACACTGAGCACTACCTTTAGTGATTAACTTTAGAGCAACAAATCACACGTAAATAATATTTAGTGATCACTACAGCTGACTGATTGGCCTCAATAGTCAATATAACACATTCAAGGATAAATGCTGACCCAAATTCCTTTTGTCCCAAATTAGTTGGGGGGCTGAAAATAAATCCTATATGCAAGGGTAAAAGTATAATATAAAAGAATAAAAAATGGATGGAAAATAATAGCATAAGAATAACCCCATAGAAAAACATACGTACATGCATACTTGCATATAAAAAGCTAGAGGAAGGCATTAAAAATGTAAAAAATAGGAGAGGATGGAAAATATAAAAAATAAAAAGGAGGGAAAAATGTGGAGGGCATGTTTTGCATCATGAGACAGAAATTTTCATGCAAATTAAACTCTACATTGTATGGTGCAAAAAATGCCAAGATTTTGACAAATAATCAAACCCTCATGAAAGAAGCTATTAAAAAATAATTAGAGAGAACTCACGATTTCCATCAACCAAGTCAGCAACACGTGCCTTTTCATCCAAATCTGCTCCACGGTCAGAATCATCCTGCATTCGATAATATTAGAGATCTATTACAGAAGACATATAAATCATTGAGAAGTAGTTATTATGCCACAAAGAGCATTAACATATACCTTTGACAGCCTTACTGGGCTAGAGGCTTTAGCAACATCTGATTCACCATCAGAATAACTCCTAGAATCTGAATCTGTAGCGAAATAATGCAAAAAAAAAAAAAAAAAAAATAAAAAAAGCAGAAATATGATAATGCAATTAAAAAAAGGGAAATATGATAATGAGCTGTGCAGTAATACAAAAAATACACAAACAGTACATAAGCAGAAAAACATATGATTCCAGCTAAACAGACAAATCTTCATGAACAAATAAATATCAGATGCTTGTGATAAAAAATAAAGAATAACAAAATTCAAATATCCAAACTTCTATCATGTTCAGTAGATGGAATGATATTCCTTGATAATTGAAATTGAAAGCAACCCAGTTTCCTTCAAAAGTAATTTCTCCATGTAATTAATAAAGCAAATGCAGTTTCTTTAAAGTTTCTAAAAGGCTGGCTGGCTAATTGGCTGCCAATGTCTACTTCTTCTTTATTATGGTTGTTGATGACTTTACCTGGATGATCAATAAAAGTAAGTAGGTTGTCTCGGTTGAGGGTTGTGCAGTGGGAGAAATGAGCTGGGGGTTTTCTCATTTACAATACACAGATGCAACCATTCTTTTCTCAAGGATTCCAGGTTCTTAAGACATGGTCATAGTTGTCACGGCATCAAAGCAAGGTGTGACGGTAGCTGACCGTCGGGGGCCTATGAGATAAGGCACCCGTCATGGCGTTCGTATGGCAACAAGTCGTTCACCGTATGCAATTTATATATTATTTATTGTATTTCAAACGTACATTGAACAATGAAATTTTATATATATTAAAACCTAAACGGCAAAACATAATAACTGAAGCTATGCAATATTATTAAAAACAGAATTATATAAACACTTGTATTATATAGTGATAGATTATTTACAATGTGAAATTTATATATATAATACACACATATATATCAATTCAGAGGTACCTAAACATAAAAAAAGTTACATATAAATATATAATAATATATATATACGAAGAATAAACAATTATAACTAACAATAAGAAATAAAAAAATCAAAATATATTTTAACAACATAGTTTATTATCTTTAATTTTCTTTTTCAAAAGGGAAAAAAACTCAAAAGATTTTTATTCCCTCAGTAAATATTTTTTAAAAATTAAATAACCTAATTTACTGGAAAATAAAAGGAAACAACATAATTCATTAAATCTATCCGGTTATGATTTTATGCTAAATAGAACTTCATCCCATCCCAAGTGCCTACGTAATTAAAACCCAAGATGCCTCTATTAGTCTTAGCTTGGCAAATAGCACAAGACAAACATGCCGCATACGATCGAAATGACGAGTTTACTAATCAACCATCAAATTTAAAGTAGCCAACAACGATGGCTCGAGAGGGGAGGCGATTGGTTGCTCTGAAAGTGCTTTTCCTCCTTCCTTTTTTCTTTTAACTTTTGTTTTTGATTTTTACTTGCAATGTTTGGCTCTTGGGTCTGACTAAAGAGTATGCATTGCCAAAAGTCATTCCAGGCGACCTAAGGTGAATACTCAGAGGTTAAGGTGCTCGCCTTAGAGGATGCTACAAAGGCGGGTCACCTAGCATTTTGGTCCACTACCTAAACGCCGCCTTGATAAATATGGACATGATCTCTCTTGATTTTGCTGCTTTGGGGTTAAGATCTAGTTGTTAAAAGGGTATCAAATAAGACCACTCTAATCCAAGCTTAACTATCAAGCAATGATCCTTTTTTCCTTTACCTCTTTCTTTTTTTTTTTCTCCAAATAAAAGATTAATTAGTGAACTTTAATATATCTCTTTAGAATTCTAGCGGGTTAATCCTTCTCAAAGGTAGTAAAAATAAGGAGAGAAGAGATATATAGTTTCTCAAGACAGCATGTGCATGTCATCCTAAGAAGAGAGATTAGGTCTTTGGAACTTTGTCATCGCATTTCCTTGGCAAGCCTTACTCCTTATGACACAAGGTGTTTATAAGCAAGTATGCCTTTCAACATACTAATTACAGGCTAAGCCTTGTCCTTCATCAATCATTCCTCCAATATTTGGAAGTTCATCTCTTAAGAATAGCATTCACTTCCCCCTTTGTTGAATAAAGAATTGGAAATGAGACATAAAATTCACTTCTAGGAGGATCTTTTATTAGAAGTCGTTCCTTGGTCACCGTCACATCCCAATAAATATATTATTTTTCGTGAAGGGGATTTAGTGTCACGGAGCCATTTTTAAAAAAATTGACAGACAACGAGTCTAAGGACTTGGAGTTGCTCCTAAATTGGAAAGGAACCATTTACATTTTGCAGTGCATTAAGATGTAAACTCCAATATTTAATGAACTCTTTTCAAAATTAACATAAAAAACAATGAATTTGTCATTTCGTTAAAATCAAAAGATAAAGATTACCACCTAAGAACAAAATGGTGTATTTTCTTACAATTTTAAATGAAAACTTTACACATCAAAAATATTATAACACAATATAAATGGTTCCATTCAAACTAAGGGGACAACTACGGGCAGAGCTACACTAGGGGCAATGGGGTATGCGCCCCCAGGAGATTTTTGAAATATTTTGTGTGTATATATTGGTTTCCTATTTATATATTTAAAAAATATACATTCATAATAATTATTATTTTATCCATCGCACTACATGTGTTTTACTTTGAATTTTTAAAGTTAATTTCCAATTGTAAATTTAAAACTATGGGAATTAATTTAATTTAGACAATACAATCATTAATATTAACCTCTCTATTCCACAAAATGAATCTTATTTGCAAATACTATGAAATATATATATATATATATATATATATATATATATATTCATAATTAGGGTTAAATAATTTAGCGTTTAGTTTTATATTGATGGTATGAATTGTTATGATGAATTTAAGAATATGGTATAATTTTATACTACCAATAAAAATGTGTGGTCCTTTTTTGCAAATTAATAATATATCTGTATTTCATTTATAAAATGTCTCAAATAAATTTTTAGAAATTAGTACTTTGTTACATAAATTGTTTTCTTTCTAAAAGAAAAACATTAAAAATCAATACTTTACGCATCAAAAATGTTATTTGTTTAGAATTTGTCTCTATATATGGATACTTTTTTATATAAAAAAATATGTCCTATTAAAAATAGAAACTCACCCCACAACATAAAACTTCTGGATCTAGTCATACAACAAATGGGGGGTCTTAGCTTCTTTGCATCTCTTCCTTGCTCATCTCTAGATATATGATCATGATGACACAATCCACATATCTTGTTCCCAGTTCCCCTTAGACTTCCACATCTAGAAATCTTAGCAGGATGAACACTAATAATGTGTTCCAAGAGTCTAGATCTCACAAGCTTTTGTCACTAAACTAGCTTAAGCTCCCGTGTGAAGCATAATATTTTAATATTGTCATTAATCCTAAATCACTCGAATGTAATACCACCACACACCTTCCCATATTCTCTCTCCCATACACGCGTACTTTTTTTGTTTTTTTCCCATCAACGTAAATTCAATTGTCGACTCAAATCAGACTTTTTTTTTGTGGGAAGTGATATATATATATAATAATATTAAAGTTTTAATCATAAATAATTTTCTATCACACGCATCGCGTGTAGTGACAAAAATCTGAATGCTTAAATCATAAATATAGTTTGCCCATTGCTTCTTAAGTCTTACAAATAGAATCCTAAATGCAAAATACGACAACCAGACATAATTAATATAAGATGACAAATCCTTATTACCACTGGAGCTTCCTGGGCTAATACATTTGTTGCTCCTCCGGCCTGAGTCCTTTTGTTTCTCAACGGGTGGACAGCTTGAGACAGGAGGCTCATTTCCACCGATATCAACATCCTCAGCTACAAGTTCATTTCCTGTAGTTGTATAATAAGAGAAAAACATCAGTTTCCCTAAAGGTTTGACATGAAATAAGTATATATTTGGACGGAATTAAAATGAGGATAATAACCTGTGTGTAACTGTATGGATGAGTTGCTAAGCCCAGATTCATTTAGCAGCTGCAAGAGAAATAAAAGAAACATGGTAATTGTTTAACCTAAAACTCACATCAGGTCTTAGTTCGCTTTTCTATGGGAGGATAGAGGGAAACAATAGCATACCTCTATCTCACAAGGTTCACCTTTTGCATTGTTTTGTTTCTCGTTCAGATAATCATCTAATAGCTTTTGTAATTTGTATAAGGTACCATTACTAAGAGTATCGATATCAATCTCAATTTCATCTTCTCCCGCATCATTCCCTGTGGAACTTTGTTCCCTCAGAAATTCTATGATATTATCAGGCAATTCTCCCAATATAGATTCCAACTCTCTACTTAGTTTACGTTTCTCTCTTCGCTGCCATTATTCGTTTAACAGGCTCTGGCAGAACTCTATGTTGTGTTGCAGAAATTTTTCTCTTCTTTGAGGGAGGTATTGGCTTGTTCTTATCTGTTTCTACGTGAAGGCCAGATACCTCTGGTAATGGATTAGAAACATTTGCATATAGCTTCTTCTGAATAACCTTCCATCTGACCTCAAAAAACTTACTAAGAGTATCAGCCATCAAGTGGGCATCATTTCCAGGAGGATTGTAAGTCATGGCATTAGTGAAGGTAAGCCTAACATCAGCAAGAAAGTCCAGCGGACTTGAGTACTCGCAGGAAGCAATCTTCCTTTTTATGGTCCCCAAATCCATGGGATGCTTAATAACATCAAAATAATCTGGAAGATTCAACTTCACTACATCAACAGGACTGTTAAACACCCAACCATAATCATGTAACATCAACTTCTTCAACAAACTCTCACACTGTTTCATCATAATTAAATTCGAAGAGCATGGTGCTAATGGCTGTTTTGCAGACTCAAACCTCCCTGAGGTGCCCCGATTCCAGCCACGCACCTTATTACTTGCTGGGTCCAACTTTTTTCCGGGCCAACTAGTTAATGTTGATGATCTTCTCATATTCCCAACTGTAAGCACATTTTGCACATTATTACAGCTAAGAATATCACTAGATGATGACAATGTCACAAAATGTGTCCTCTGCGACTCAACCTTCTTTTGTAGCACCTGAATCTCCACAAGTTCTGCTCTCAGACGAAGCACTAAATCCTTTATGTCAGGTAGTGACATTTTTGACAGTGGCAGGACTCTAATCGGTAAACCAAAACCATCACGTGAGGCAGGATTCAACATAATCCATTTCCTCCTAGGGGCACGAGAGTTTTCAGAAGCGTTAATTTCAGTGTCAATTCTTCCTGAGCTACCATATCCTTCCGACTCATAATTGGGAGCAAAACCAGAGGAATATCCTTCAGGGAAACTATCCTTCTTTGCCATGCGGTATTCACTAAAGGAACCCAAATTCTTCTATTGAATGGGTATTTGCACTGGTTCATGACAATTTCATAAACTTGTGACTGAATTGTGTTCGAGTATACATAAAATTACCCACAAATTCAAAAACAACACTTAATTTTGTATTTCTTCTCTTCCATTTCTCAAGAAAATGTTATTTTAATAATAATATATTACTAAATATCATGCTACTTGGATTCAAATTCAGTGTCCGTTTTAAAATTGAAGTAAGAAAAAAGAATTCAGATTGTTTCAACGTTATCTGAATTTAAGAATGATATATGTATAAAGAAAACAATGATTCATGATTGTGAACAGTAAAACCCTAACCTTTAATAACCTTTGTGTTCCAAAGAGCAGAATTTCTCACCGAAGTGGACTTCAGATGGAGTATAAATACAACTGAATGATGCGAATTCTTATAAAACAATCACAGAGTAATCACCAAACTAGAACTCAAGAACAGGGAAGAAAGCCCTAGATCAAGACAACTTCAAGTCAATTTGAAGCTCACAATTGAACTCCACAGAAAAATTAAGAATACTATGCTTGAAACCCTAGAGATATCTTCACTAATTAAAGCAGCCGCAGACTCTGAATGACGAACAGCGTATATACGTGTGTGTGTGTAGAGAGAGAGGAGAGAAGAGGACTTTTTAGAGAGAAGAGGAACGGTGGGTTTATATCGGATTTTAAATAAATCTAGACCGTTCTTTTGATCTTTCTTCTGATCTGACGATCGGAACAAACGGACATGAGGCGGTGTAAAAATCCTAGTACTATTTGACTACTATTTGCTGCACTTATTTATTTTATATTTGATTGATTAAACGTAATTTAGTGGCGGAATGATATTATTACCTGTTACGCACGTAAGTAAGGGAACCGATAATTGGTGCATAAGTCTTACTTATCTGCAAGTATGTGATGTGACCAGTTACAGCGGTTTTAGTCAAACTGTCCAACCACGTCGGCATGTCACTTTTCGAAAGAGACATATGCACTTAGGCCCAAATATTGATATTATTTTATTTTTTTTGTGTAATTTTAAAAATATATATAATATTTATTTTAATGTAAAATTTTTATAAACTATACGTATATAATTTTGAAAAAAGTATTTTTATATATAAGGTAAAAGTATATGTAATCTCCTCGTTAATATTATTCATCTAAATTATACCTAAAAATTATATTTTATAAAAAATCTTGTTAGAATAAATACTATACATTTTTTAAGAGTCACAAACAAAAAAAATAATAAAATTTACATGTCCAATATTCCGATCCAACTTTCGGGTCTGCCAAGACTTATGTGTATGAAAATCTCTCCCCACTAGCGGCCCAAAAATATGAGGGCCGATGTCCTCCGCCTTACGCGGTAATAACACCGCTTTGGGGCCCACAATATCCATCGACTATGTACCAATATATTATCTATTTCACGTATATAATTTTGAAAAAGTATTTTTGTATTAAGGTAAAAGTATAATAATCTTTTACATAAAATTAATAACTTTTTACATCTCTAACTAATTTTATAATTTTTATATCTGTACTTTTATGTCAAAATATATTTTAATTTTCTTACTAAATCTTTTTTATTAGAAATTATATTTTAAAGTGTGCTAATCACATCACACCACATATCTGCTAATCAAATGTTAAAAGTTATTTTCAACTAAATGAGATTTTGAATTTTACATATGTTTATAAATATTGTTCGAGATTATACATATTAAAATTATTTTGATGATTTTATTTAGAACAAGGTTGAGTTTGATTTTAAATAGATTTAAAATTCAGTATTTAAACTCGTCTAATTTAATAAATAAGTTGACTTCGAACAAATAAGTTGACTTTGAGTGGATATTAAGTTATAAGTTGACTTTGAGCGGATATTAAGTGAGTTAAATTTAAATTGGACTCTCTTAATTTTATTATTATCATAAATATAATTAATCAAACTTTAAATAATCCAAGTTGTACCTAAACAAGTGGAACTTCGAGTTCAATTCGTATATGTAAATCTCAAGACGGGCCGAGGTTAGAGTTAGCCACATTTATTCAAGGATATTAAACCCGACCCAATGAAAATAAATACTATCAGAGTAGGCCGAGCAAAACCCGCCACTGTTCCCGCCCAGTTGCCATCGCACTATCGCAGCAACGCTCACCTTATCCCCGATTTTGGATTTCTTGCCCATCGCAGCAATACTCTCACCTGAAATTTGCAGTTGGAGTCGAGTTTCCATTAAAAGAGAAGGCGGAGATGACGAGGAAGATCAGAGCGGGGAAGTTAAACCCTGAGGTAAGCATTTGTTTCAATTTTGTAGAATAATAAAATAAATTTTCAAGGTTATATTGTGATTTTAAGGTTTACCGGAGTAATGGAATGTTAAATATTTATTTTTGAGAAGCTCACATCGAACGACCGACCGACAAAAATTAACTACACATAGTAGAAGGTAGATATATTAATTGAGGACACCTATGTGTGTTAAATTTTTTGGATTTCATATGAATTTTTTTGTAGTTGTTATTTATTTGTTGCAAAGACTCATCAATGTTGATGGCTGCTAAAAACTGAACATTGACAAAGAAAATGCCATAGTTATCCTTAAAAGTTCTAACTCAGACTACTGAAAATATAAGTTTTGTGCTCATGAAAAAACTCAAAAAGCACGAAAGTCCGAACTGTTAGCAGGTTGAGTTGCATATTGATTGAACCAACAAGATTTGAAACTAATCTCAATCTTTACTTCTGATTCTTTCTAAATTTGTATTTGTGTGCAAAATCTCTAAAAAAAATTGGGTGTAAACTTTGTATGGTTGTTTACCTAATGCATTATGATTTGCTGGATTTGAAGTATTTTTATGGAATTTCATTGATCTCTTCAGCTGTAGGTTTTTAAGGGACATGACACATGCACAGGCTATTTCAGTGTTTTTAAGTCTTTGTAAGTAATCTTTTTCTCGAACCTCTTAGTAGCAACATTTTATAGCTTAACATATTCTTTTGGCAGGAATCATCTTTTTTTTTTTTGGGAGGGTAAAGAAAATTCATCTGTTATTCATATTTTTATACAACTATTATATTCAAAGGAAAATGAGGCATAGAAAGCAAGGCTTATATAATAAGAGTAGACGAAGCCTTGGACTGTTGGTGCCGAGCTAAACACTTCCCTTTACTTGCTTAAAGAGGCGGAGCTAAACTGTTGAATGGGTGGACCATTATCCCTTCAATTTTATTTGAAAACCTCACTTTTTATTGTAAATTTTCAATATGGTACCTTCAACCATTTCCAGACCCTATTGATCTGTGCACAGCTCTCTAGTATAAGAAAGGCTATCGAACCCTAAATAATGAAGAATTGAGAAAGATTCTTCGGGCCGAATAAAGTCTTTCAACTTCCTTTTTTTCAAGAACGCAGAGTGAGAGCACTAAAAGGTGGGGGAGAAGGAAGGCGAACCTTTGATCGCATGTTCGCAATAATTTCTTCCCTTTATGGCTTTATGTTTTGTGGTTCAAATTTGACATGAGTGATTATAATCTGAGATTTAAAGAGTAATAATTTTTGTGATAAGTGTTTAAATTGTGTCTGTCTACTATAGAGCTAATGAAGTACATTTTTCGTCTTCAAGTTTCTAGAAAATTTGGATCAGTAGCAGCACGGCAATCATTCAGTCCCCATTTGAACTCGCAAATTGTAGTCAGGCACTCTTTTAGGAAAATTCACATGGAAAATAATCTCAGTAGTGCCTCAAGAGGTGCTTTGATTGTTCTAGAAGGTTTGGATCGTAGTAGGAAAACCTCACAGTCTACCAGACTACTCTCCTACTTGGAGAGGCTAGGGCATCCAGTTGAATCTTGGCGGTTTCCTGATAGAAATACAGGTGTTGGGCAGATGATTTCTTCATATCTTGCCAACGAATCACAGTTGGATGACCATGCAATTCATCTTCTCTTCAGTGCAAATCGTTGGGAGAAGAGGTCTGTAATATTATATTATAAGCATCATGATGTGTTCCACTTTATAAAATGTTTTTTGAAACTCAGATTTGGTTTGATGTATATGCGATGTATTCAAAATCTCAAAATAATTTTGTTGTCCAAGTAAAGGTGTAAATGAACCGAGTCGAGCCGAGTATTGAGTTGCTCAGATTTGGTTCACAAAATATATAGAGTATAAAATAAAGTTTGATTGAGGCTTATTTAGCTACCGAGTCGAGCACAATCCCGTATCGAGCCCGAACATTTTGAATTTTTCGAATGAATATGATCTGAGTATCAATAGAAAATTGCAATTTGAGAAGGTTCAAGTAATTTATCGAACTCTAAAATTTGCTTATATTTGACTCATTTATATTTCGAGTCGAGCTCGAATCGAACTTTTAGTCGAGCGAGTGCGAATCGAGCCCTAACTGTTTGCTCATTTTACAACCTTATGTTTTTTTTTAAATAATTTAAATATGTTGTAAAAACTTATAGAACTCATGCTAGTTGCTTCGAGGAACCATCCATTATTTTTCAGTCATTTTGCATTTATCCATTTTCTTTTTTGCTTTAGAATGCACAATTTGTCTAAGTCCCTGTCTTTGATCTCTGTCTACAAGTTTTTGCAGATTAAGACGGTTATATAAGAGTATCAAGTTCATTTGACTGTGTCCCAAATGTGTGTGTGTGTTGTTTGCGTGTTTTTTTTTTGGTTTTTGTTATGGTAAACAATTCATATTTTGGTTGTCAACCTGGGGATTTGATAACAAGATCAGATCACTTTAGTAAAGGAATTTCGCGGGATGGACAAAGTGCTTATGCAAATCTTCATTCGCCTGCAAATGAAATATTTTACTTTTTTTAGCACAATCAAATTTGTTAATCTTGTATAGATGTATGCTTGTCATGAAGGGTGTTTTGTTGGAATGACACCTCTCCCTTAAAAGCTAAACTTCAGATTCTTTGTAGAAGGAGAAAGGAGTTGGTCAGGATGTTATTTTACTTCCTGAATCAACTTTTACCTCGTCAATAAAGCGGCTCAATTCATCCTCCAGATCAATTTGAAGTGTAGATTTCTGGTCCCTTTGTAGTTTTCTTTAGGCTCCACCTCGCACAAATTCTTTGCAAAACCTTTAGGGTCTAGAGGTTGGATCTTCTACAGAATGCTAATTATTCATAATATAAATAGTAGATGAACAAAATCTGAAACTGATCTGAACTTTGTATAATAGTTGCAATAGGTACCTAGTTGTTTTAAATCTTAATTGTAGGTGAAATAATATTATTTTGACATCTTTAGCATGGTGATTTATTTGCTCTCTTTTCCTTCAAAATCTATTCACAGGATACAGTAATTATGTTAGATACATAATAACTGGACTTTCTTGCAATCAGTAGATGTAGTACAAGTTTCATGTAAGCATTTGGTTGAAGTGGTATCATATGTAATTCGTTTTTGAAAATGTGGTTATAGATAGTTATTGTTGATCGCTATGCTTATTCTGGGGTGGCTTTCTCATCTGCCAAAGGACTTGGTATTGAATGGTGCAAGGTGAAGACACGTCTTACTTTTTACGAAAAAAAAATTCTTTACATGTCAAGAAATGACGTCTTTTTCACAAAAAAAAATAATGAAGAAGAAGAAGAAATGACGTCTTTTTTGTTCAGGCTCCAGAAGTAGGGTTTGCTAGCTCCTGATCTGGTATTGTACCTTGACATACCACCAGAGGTAATCTGTCTCTTCTTTTATGTTAGTTGTTATCATACCTGAAGTTTGTAACACGTATTATGATAAATTTAACAATATTGTAGGATCTCAGCTAATTGAACATTTAACTGCAATATCCTTTTTCGGGGTATTTGACTTATTTTTCAGGTTGTTAATAGAGATTGAATACTTTTCACCTAAACTGTATACTACAAACTTTAAATGGTTCAGGTTTTAACTTTTCTAGGCAGCTAAATCCGTAAATGACATTTTGGAAACCTTAAATTGGTGTTTTTGTGTTGTAGAATTCCCTTTGAGTTGATACAAGCAAAGTGTGTCACTCTTTTGGCTTCTTTTGTGCATGCGTCTGCTCCTTGTCAAACAACTTTCGTGCTAACAGAAAATACATTTTGAAAATTATCAGAAAGCTGCTGATAGAGGAGGCTATGGAGGTGAGAGATACGAGCAACTTGAATTTCAAAGTAAAGTTTATCAATCCTACCAGGTGCTTCGAGATTCATCATGGAAGGTACTATATTCAAATGAATAGCTGTTCGTTACACATTTTTCTCACTTAGGGTTGATATAGAAATCAATAGTCTTTTTGGTAGAGCTGAATGAGGTTAGCACCTTGGTTCTGGCAGTGTAGGCCCAAAATTAGTTGCCATCAAATTACATTGGTAATGTAACACGGTACTTTCTTTAAAATCACTGTATTGTTTTTTCTCTCCCCCTTTCCCCCTCAGATGTTAATTATAATTAAGAATTCCATTCCATCTTCATTTCTCCAATGTGAATGCTGCTTTCATGATAAGTTTGGCATGTCAAATATTGCACCGACCTGATTTTATTGGCTAAATAATAGATTATAGATGCCTGCCTTCCTGTTGAAGATGTAGAGAAACAGCTGCAGGAGATTGCAATGGACTGCGTTATGACATGTCAGAAAGGGAAATCTATTTCGCTGCTCTGGCCACATTAACTCTTTATGCTCCTGAAAGAATTGGAACATGTATCTACTATATTGTATATTAATATCAGGATTGTTTTAAAACAAAGTGACCTTATGTGTGCTGGTTTATTATAGAAACCTGAGAAAATTCAAACCTTAAGGTTGTTGAGAATGTGAAATGACTCAAAAAACAGAGCAATATTACGCAGGTTATTTCAATTTTACTGTTGTATAAACTTTCATTCCAAAATTAGAGTTAAATTTTGACTATTTGAAATCAGTTTGCAAAATTTTAAAATTCAAAATCATAAATAATTACAAGTCTTTAGCTGATTACCCCGTGTTTCATACATATATATATATATATATATATATATATATATATATATATATATATACACGTTTAAAATCCAACCAAAAAACAAAAAACAAAGCAGCCTGCTTTGTTTAAGCAGCAGTGCAGAACAGCACTCTTTTGAAGCAAACAAAAGTCGGTAAAATAAAATAAAATAAATTCTATCCTTACGTTCCAAGATATCAGATTAAGTTTCTCATTATAATAGACTATTCTCATATTAAAATTATATCTTATGAAATTAATTATTTCATCTTTCCTCAAAAGAATGTCATAAGTCTATTTTTACATTAATTTTAAAAAAAAAAGAAGAGTAAAATAAGTTTTAAATTTATCGTTAATTAATGGCTCTACAAGATTATATAAAATAATATTTTTTATGAAAAATAATATATATTGCGAATGTTTATGTCGACTATTTGATTGTCAGTTATTGATTTTAATTTTTTAGAGAGACGTGTAATAAGTAGGTGTCTCTATAATTCTTACCAATCTCATGTGAATGATAAGTTTTACAATTATAAGTTCGACATAATTTGACTCATGACTATTTTTATACTAATTGACCTTATTAAATGACATATTTATATTTTATGTTATATTTATAATTTTTTTAAATAAAAAAAATTATATGTTGAACCTGTTTTTGAGGACAAGATAAATGTTTTTTGAAACATGTATGTTTGGTCATTGTTTAAGTTGGTGTAATCTAGTTGGTGCAATCTAATTGGTTTTGAGCCCAAATCAATAGTATTATATAAGTATCTCATTATTGGAGATTTACATATGTATATTAGGATGAAATTGGAATACACCTTTAATCCTTCCTTATTTATAACACCAACCGTTTTCTTTCTTTTATATATATATATATATATATATTCTACGTACGTATTTTCTTATTTTTAATTACGTTTAATTGTAAATAGTTATACGACACACTTCAACACAATTATTATTATTATATACAAATAAATATTAATTATGATTTTAAAGAAGAATATATATATATATATATATATATATAATCAGCTAGCTAGCTTTATATTTATAATCATATTTTATTCTAAATTACTTTTATATAAAAACAGAGTTCTTTGAATTACTAGTCCATTTTTATTGGTAGCTACTAATCCACAATCTTTACAAACACTCGTCACAAACTCTATCAAATCAAAAGATATACTTACTATCAAGGCTGAGAGGAAGACACCCAAATCAAAACTCACTACAATTCGCCCACGTGTTTCACATTTTTTTTCACCCGACCCGACCCGATCCGACCCTAATATCTACCGATATTTATATATAGTGGTAATTACGTACACAGCTTTAGAGGAGTGCTAAATTAACTCTTTATCCATTTTAAATAAAATAAAGAATTTTTATTTTTTATAAATTCTCTATCATTATCCCTTCTCTTTCTCTTTCTTATTATTATCATGATATTACATTTCAACTAAGTGAGGATACTAATTTCAAATTAATCCACCCACGTTTCACCCCTACTAATTTTTCTTGTAGGAGTAGGACCCACGACATATCTATCATGTCTCCTCCTCCGGAAGGCCAATTAAAACCTCCACTTGACGGTGGTAAATGGTGGCCTATCCTAACTAACATGCACCACTGAGGATATATAATATAATATAATATAATATACTCAGAAACTTTCTTTCAAGTCGTGAAGAATATATATATAACTGGGGTAAGGGATAAGGGAGCAATGCTCCCTGTTGTCTGGCTGCCTGAGTAAAGGCCAAAATATGGATCAATACCAAAAAATATCATATATAATAATCGATTATTTTAATATTTTTAAAGCATCATTTAAATATCACATTATCATTAAGTTTGACATTGAGATTTGGACTTATTTCATTGGGTAAATTTTTTATAGGCCTTTAAATTTAAACTGACGTGGGCTTGACTCTTTTATTTGGGTATTAATATACTCCCTCCATCACATGATAAAAGTCGTTATTACTATTTTAGGTAGTCATATGTTAAATATACATTTTTCTTTAATTACCAAATTTTTACACATATTTTCATATTATACTCATAGCATTAAATATCTCATACTTTTCTTATTCTAATTCTCTCTCCATATTTAATGACATTAGTATAGACAATTTTGTCATTTTATTCATCTTCTTAATATGCATGAAAAGTCCATCAAGACTTTTATCCTGGGACAGAGAGAGTACATAACACAAATACTTATTGGGGGGCCTAAAAACTTATCACTTTTAGTAGGCCTAAAGCCCGGGCACCTTGGGCTTTAGTCCAGGTCGGCCTGTGTTGCCTCCCACGCCGCTGAGAGTTGTTTGAATTTGATTCAAAATAATAAATTGCAATCTTTCGAATTGAATCAGATTTGAAAAATTCTACCAGATTCACTTCACTTTCGAATATTTATTACTCGAATTCGATCCAACCTTGGATAGAATTATATTCAAACTACTCATGCAGTTTTCAAATTCAAATTTTCGAATTCGAAATCTTCACATAATAACTAGTTTTATAATAAATATAATTATAAATTGAATTTATTATTTTACTTAGAAATGAGAAAATATATTTACTATTGCACTTTACAAATATAAAATCACAATTAAAATTAAAAACAAAACAAAACAATAATAATTAATTATCTTAATTTGATTTAAATTTGTATATAGTATAAGAGAATGTATTAAATATCTAATCGAGTATGTATCAGAAGACCCCAATTTATTATAAATGAAATTAAATTTCCTCTATTTATTATTTTGAAATAGTAAGGGTTGATTTAATTAATGTGGTTAGTTATGGGTAAAATGCGCAAATATTTTAAATAAGCAAGTGGTTATAAAATATTCATCATTGTCGAGAATATTCGTTTGGTCGTGGAATATTCTTACCGTTTGGGAATATTCGTATTTACGACTGCAAGTAAATTTCTGTGGGCCCCATAACTAAAAAGCGATTGGATGAAGAAAACGATAAGTATAAGTTGTTTATAAATAATGGGATAATTACCAAGTAATACTATTGGAATACTTCTTGGTTTAAAACACAAGAAGACACCAGATTGCACCAATTATTGATTCTTACGTAAGAAGGCACTACTCAATAATTGTTACAAAGTAGTTACCGCTCAATATTTTATTTTATCGATTCAATAATTGCTACGCTGATATTTTATATTATTGTTGTTTCAATAATTGTCACTACACAAAAGATTTTTTATTATCGATCAATAATTCATATTATTTGAATAATATTATTAGATAACATTATTGGCAATGTCTAGAAAGTTCTCGCCTAAGGAGAGGTTTGGTCACCTAATCAAGCCACCAAGAAGGAGAAAATCCTTATCGAAAGCCCCTTTTCCGAAAAACTACCTTATTATCATTATATTGTGATTCTCGTAATATTATTTGTGAATAATTAATTATTGATTTATATGATAAGAAAAATATTCATTTTATGTGGATATAGATGGAGAAAATTTTAAAGTGACAATTGTTGAAAATTTGATATTTTATCTTTTCTCGATAAAATAATTCATTTAAATATATTATTATATTTTAATAATATAATAATGGTGATATTTTTACAATGAATGTGGGATATATGAATATATGAGGAGGAAGAGTATTTTAGTTGCAAAAAAGTTGTTTAAAACATGTTAAACATGTCTCAGTGGGCCCATTTCTCGACCGAAATTTGATTATAAAGCATGTAAAATCGCCTGCTTTGGATTTCGGTCAGTTTCTGTTTGAAATTTGGAAAAACTTTCTTCTGCGAAGTTGTAGAGAATAAAATTTCCTATGAAAAAGACATAAGGTTCGAATTTTTCTGACAAAAGGGCTATTTATTATGAATTATTGAAATTTCAAAGTTCCGAAATAATTAATTTTTGAAAGTTTTAATTATTTTTAATATGAAAAACATTTTTGTCATTAATTGTGGGTCTTGCATGTGATGTAAATTGCTGAATTCAGATCTAAGAAAGTGGACGTAAGAAATTTGTATATATGTATATTAGTATTTTATTAAATTTTCTGCTTTAGTGTTCTAAGCATTTTCCAATAAATAGGTGCTTAGGTTAGAATTGAAAATCACACCGTAAAATCAAAGTTTCTCTCTATATATTATCGAAATTTATTCTTGTGAGTATTTTGATACTTTGAGTGTTGCTATACTAAGCAAGTTCCTTCAAGATATATATCCTCATATTCCAAATTAAAGTACTATTCTTTTCGAGGTAAGGGATATTATTTTTTTAAATGATATTATTTCTTCTAATATCATTATGCCGGAATATTGGTAAGATTTTTCTTGTAAAATTCTTTGTCTTTTTAGTGTTTGGGGTTACTATTCACGATATGGCACTATTCACGTATTCACTATTCACGTATCACTTATCTATTCACGTAAAAAATTAAATTTTCGTTTTTTGTCCAAAATATCTATTATGGATACTAGCTTTGATTGTATCCATGTTTTGATCATTCTTGAATTTTACTTCACTACTGATTATTTATGAAGTATTTTTGAACTCGATTGTTTAAATACTTAATCCTTAATATTTATTCTTTTGTTTCACTCGATTCGCTTTTCTTTAAAATATTTTTCATCATCCTCACCCTAAATGATGATATTATCAATATCTTTGGCCAGTAGTGCAAAGATGAATGAATTTTTGATGAATATCTTTGGCCAGAGAGTGCAAAAGATGTACAAAAGTTGAGATTTAACACGACCAATCGATGAATATCTTTTTGGTTTGAAGAGCAAAAGATGAATATTTGATTCAAGATATATATTGATTGATGTTACAGGGATAAAATATTTATGATGGACTTTTAAATTCATATATTATAGTAGATTTTATTCTCTACGTAACTCATCTATGAATTATTATTTTCACCGCTAATATTGATCCGAAACTTGTCATTGCCTATTGTATTTTATCGATTTTTCCTCGTTGAAAACTAACGATAATTTGTTCTATATTATCTTAGTTATAAAATTCTTTACTAGGCTAGTTGAGCTCACCCTTTTCTTTTTTTTTTCCATTTTTCTTCTCGTGAGGCGAGAATGTAAATGAGTACTAAGTGGGGGTGTGGAATGATGGTTCTAGAAAGTTGTTTAGTAGTCCTCACCATTTTTTAAAAAATATGTACCAATAATTATAATGAGGACTTATTTGGGTGTGAATATTGTCTGATGACAATATTTGTATTTAAACTCACAGCTTTATATGTCAGTATTAATAAAGTTGTAGTTGTTTTCGTAGACATGTTATCGACGACTCAAAATGGGTGATGTATACCTATTTTGGGGGCATCACAATTGGTATCGTAGCTTAGGGATATGATCTCTCAAGGAGATCGGGAATAGTAACTAGAGGGAGAGACGAGTAAAATCCTTCGCTAAAGTGTGTCCTACCTAAGCTTATTTGTTAGTCGGTCAAGATATAGGGATATTATGTGATATGTTGATTTTTTTAATTAACCCTTGTTTTATGGCGATTTGAGAATGGCAACGAGAATGTTAATAATGGAGTAAATGAGACCGTGGAGACACCTTTACTCACCAATGAGGAGAACGTGAAACAGTCGACAATGTTCTCCCGTGAACAACACCACCGAAAGCGTATGATGAACGACGGATGTTTAGAAGCTTTTTGCAGCTCATGCAAAATCGCATTTAGGAGACTCGTGTACAAAATACAGTGAAATGATAACAACGCATTTGCTTGTTACAACCAAGCAGCTTCAAAGAGTCAGGACCACCGCAATTCTGGGAAAGCCGGATCCGACATTAAAGCGAGACGTGGGTCAAACAAATTACCAAGATATTCGATGTCTTGGGATGCACGGAGGAATGTAAGGTTCCATTCGCCACTTTTATGTTCCGTAATGAATGAGGCAGATTATCGGTGGGAATCAGAAGCGCACTCCATCCAAATTCGCACTCACTCAAAGATGTCTTGGGAGACGCTTTCAGAACTGCTCAATGACAAGTACTTTCCCGAAAGTATTCATCATACGAAGGAAGTGGAGTTTATTAGGTCGAACAAAACAATATAATGGTGTCCCAAAGACGAGGCGAAGTTTGCAGAGTTATCCAGTTCACCTCATTCGGTGGAGAATGAGGAACGATGACGCGATGTTTCGAGAGGTTTGAAACCCTAAGATACGCCAATATCTCATTTCTCATAAATTTTCTCTATTCGAGATGTTGTCAATGTGGCTCAATTATTAGAGCGAGAGATAACGAGTACGCTCAACCGAGGGACCACAACCAGTGATCATACCGCAAGTGATGTAGCCATCGTAACAACGATAACCAAATGAGAAAGAAAGAAAAATACGAACAAAATGGTAACCACTCCGTGGTAATCATGGCCATGAAAATAAAAGAAGCGAGTCTGGGAGGAGATTTTAAAAAGAGGAGATTCAACAACGACCATGTGAAGACGCCAAAGACCAAAGAAGAATCGGTTCTAAGGGAGAGAACGACCACCGGTCAGATGCTATAAATGCGGAAAGAGGGATATATCACCCAAACCCCCACAACAGCTCAAGGTATGTTATAATTGTGGAAAGGAAGGACATATCGCCGAGATCAGACAAAGAATAAACCAAGTCCAAATGGGATGGTGACTCAAAAGGTCATCCCGTAAAAGTCAAAGTCAATCTGCCTCGGAAGAGCGTTTGTCGTGATCGGTCAAAATGCGAGAACCCAAACGAGGTGATTACGGTAAGCTAATCATAAATTCTTGCGAAGTTTATACCTTACTAGATACCGGCATACCCATTCATTTATCTCTCCTACTTGTGCTCAACGCTTAAACTTAACTCCTGAGAAATTAGACTTTGATTTATCTCGTGGAGACTCCGTTAGAGAAACTTTCATCACATCCACTATTTATAAATCTTGTTTGATCCAAGTTGGCACCATCACATTACCCGTTGATCTTATCTCTTTAAAGATACTTGCTTTTTTGATGTGATTTTAGGGATTGATCGTTAACTACTCATCATGCCAAAATTGATTGTTTTCGTAAGGTCATTAGTTTTCATATTCCTAACCAACCCGTTGTATTTAATTCAAGCAACTAAACCACTAAAATCAATCACCGTCATATCAAGTCATAAAGCTATTCGCTTATTAAAAAACTGGATGTCAAGCTTTCTTAGCCCATGTTATGGATTTGAATAAAGACACGCTTGATTTGAATAATATTCCCGTTGTTAGTAAAAATCCGACGATTTCAAGAACTTCCCGCCTACCCCTTAACGTGAAGTTAAATTCTTTATTGATCTTGAACTCCGTACAAAGCCCATTTCTAAAACCCCATATCGAATGGCTCCTATTGAACTTCAGAGTTAAAGGTCCAACTACAGTGAGTTGTTGGACATCGGGTTTCATTCGGCCCCAAGTACATCTCCTCGGGTGCTCCTGCTTTTATTTGTAAAGAAGAAAGACGGAGTATGCGACTTCAGATTGACTATCGGAATCGAACCATGTCACCATCAAGAATAGTATCCTCTACCTCAGATTGATGACCTGTTTGACCAAATTGCAAGGAGCACAATTCTTCTCAAAGATCGATTTTCGCTCGATATCATCACCAAGATTAGAATCGAGGATATTCCAAAGACCGCTTCGTAACTCCTGGTAAGACGGCATTATGAATTCTTAATCATGTCCTTTGATCGACTAATGCTCCTACTATTTCATGGATATGATGAACCGAGTATTCAAGGATTATTTGATCAATTCATTGTTGTTTTTTATCATGACATCCTCATATATTCCAAAAGTCGTGAAGATCATGAGCACCATTTGAAGTCGGTACTCCAAAGGCTTCGTGAAAACAAGCTATATGCCCAAGTTAAAGAAATGCGAGTTCGCTTGAGGAAGTAGTATTCCTCGGGCACGCGTGTCAAAACATGGAGTATCCGTCGACCCTGATGAAGATCAAGCAATACAAAGTTGGGAGCAACCAAGACGAAGACCAAGTACGTAGCTTTTGGGCTTAGCCGGTTATTATCGAGATTCGTGGAAGGATTTTCTCTAATCGCTACTCTCGCTTAACTCACCGACTCGAAAGATACAAAATTGTATAGAGCGAGGAATGCGAGAAGAGTTTCCAAGAGCTTAAGAGGAGACTCATTTCGCAAGACACCTGTTTCGACAATACCATCCGTTCTTCGATGGATTGTTATCACAAATATGCTTCGCTGCAAAAGGGTTAGATGATGTTTCTCATGCAACGGAAAGTCATAGCATAGCCTACGCCTGCGACAACTTAAAGAATATGAGAGGAATTATCCTACTACGATCTAGAGTCAAAAGTCAAGCTGCTGCTTAAAGATCCGGAGGCACTATCTATACGGAGAGAAAGTGGAGATATATTCAAACCATAAAAGCCTCAAATATTTCTTCACCCAAAAGGAACTCAACATACGAGAAACGACGCTGGCTCGAGCTATTAAAAAGATTATGACCACACTATTCAATACCATCCCGAAAAGTAAACGTGGTAGCCGACGCGTTGAAAGAAGATCATATGCGTGAACGAAAAGTGCGATGATGTCAAGTATACGATAGAATTCCAACTTTTAATCGATAAAGTTAAAGTTACGACAAACCAACTTTAATCACCGTTGCTCTTCGAATGAGCGATATGAAGAAGAAAGTAAAGAAGGTGCTATTCCGAAGCGAGAATCGATGAAGAAGGAAATACTTCGAGTCCACTCCGCACTTTGTGTTCCTAACGATTCGATTTGAAGAACAAGATCATGATGGAGGCACACAATACACCGCTTGCAATCCATCTCGAAGTACCAAAATGTATCGTGATCTTCACATACATTTTGGTGGAACAACATAAAGAGAGAGATCGCAAAGTTTATCTCGAGGTGTTTAACTTGTTAACGTGTAAAGGCGAAGCATCAAGTGCCTAAGGGTCCATCAAACCACTTGAGATTCCAAAATGGAAGTGGGAACACATTACCATGGATTTCAAGCGGGTCTTCCCACGGCTTTCTCAAGGCATAAATGTTATTTGGGTTATTGTTGATAGATTAACCAAGTTTACTCATTTCTTGCCGATACGGAGACTTATTCCTCGAACGCCTTGCTCATATGTATGTAAATGAGATTGTGAGATTGCATGGCATGCCAGTATCCATAGTTTTGGATCGTGACCCAAGATTCACTTCACGATTTTGGGTTAGCTTGCAAAAAGCTATGGGAACGGATTTACGATTCAGCCTTAAGATACCATCCTCAAACTGATTTTACGGACAATCGAGAGAGGACTATTCAAACTCTTGAAGATTTATTAAGACTCGTGGTCCTAGACTTCAAAGGAGTTGGATAAGTATTTACCATCGGTGGAATTCTCCTACAACAATAGTTATCGTGCAAGTATAGTGTGGCTCCATTCAAGCATCAGATGGACGAAAGTGTCGCTTCCAAAGATGTTGGGATGAGGTGGGTGAAGCAACATTGTTGGGACCAGAGTTGGTACGTATGACTACGTAAAAGATCCAAATAATTCGACAACGATACAAACCACAGAAGATCGACAAAAAGAGTTATGCGGATCTTCATCGAAAGGACGGGAATTTAGTATCGGGGATCATGTATTGTCATGTTCGCTCCATGGAAGGGAGTTACAAGATTTGGGAAGAGAGAAAGCTCAATCCACGATTTATCGCCCATTTCGATTCTCGACCGAGTAGGAAATGTAGCTATATAGACTCAAGCACCTCCAAGTATGTCTCTTGTTCATATAATATTTTTCATATATCCGTGCTTCAGAATATGTGAAAGACCCAAACCACGCTATCGAAGTTAGAACCGAATGAGATAGTCAAGACTTAACGACGAGGAGGTACCACCAAGATCTTGGATAGAAGGAGCATGTCTTACGTACAAAGGTCATACCACAAGTCAAAGTTTTGTGGAGAAACCATGCTATTGAGGAAATGACTTGGGAGTTGGAAACGAAAATGAAAGCGAGGTATCCTCACCTTTTCAAACACTGTGTACGTACGCCAATTTCGAGGACGAAATTTCATAAGGAGGGAGGTTGTAAGACCTCAACTTATTATAAATGAAATTAAATTTTCTATTTATTATTTTGAAATAAGAAGGGTTGATTTGATTAATGTGGTTAGTTAGTATGGGTAAAATGCGCAAATATTTTAAATAAGCAAGTGGTTATAAAATATTCATTGTTGTCGTGGAAATATTCATTTGGTCGTGGAATATTCTTACCGTTTGGGAATATTCGTATTTACCTGCAAGCCTTTGTGTGGGCCCTATAACTGAAAAGCGATCGATGAAGAAAACGACAAGTATAAGTTGTTTATAAATAACGGGAAGTTGTTACTAAGTAATACCGCTGAAATACCTAGTAGTTTAAAACACAAGAAGATACTTGATATCGCACCAATTATCGATTCTTACGTAAGAAGACACTACTCAATAATTGTTACAAAGAATTATCGCTCAATATTTTATTTTATCGATTCAATAATTGCTACGCTGATATTTTATATTATCATTGTTTCAATAATTGTCACTACATAAGATTTTTTCATTATCGATCAATAATTCATATTATTTGAATAATATTATTAGATAACATTATTGGCAATGTCTAAAAAGTTCGCCTCAAGGAGAGGTTTGGTCACCTAATCAAGCGCCACGAAGAAGAGAAATCCTTATCGAAAGCCCCTTTCCTAGAAACTACTACCGATCATTTATATTGTGATTCTCGTAATATTATTTGTGAATAATTAATTATTGATTTATATGATAAGAAAAATATTCATTTTATGTGGATATAGATGGAGAAAATTTTAAAGTGACAATTGTTGAAAAATTGATATTTTATCTTTTCTCGATAAAATAATTCATTTAAATATATTATTATATTTTAATAATATAATAATGGTGATATTTTTACAATGAATGTGGATATATGAATATATGAGGAGGAAGAGTATTTTTGTTGCAAAAAATGTTTAAAACATATTAAACATGTCTCAGGGCCCATTTCTCGACCGAAATTTGATTATAAATGTAAAATCGCCTGCTTGGATTTTCTTTTGCCATTTTTTTGGAATTTGGAAAACTTTTCTTCCGCAAAGTTGTAGAGAATGAAATTTCTTATGAAAAGACATAAGGTTCAAATTTTTCCGATAAAAGGGCTATTTATTATGAATTATTAAAGTTCAAGTTTCAAATAATTGATTTTTGAAGTTTTAATTATTTTTAATATGAAAAACATTTTTTCATTAATTATGGGTCTTGTATGTGATGTAAATTGTCAATTCAGATCTAAGAAAGTATGAAGTAATTTGTATATATATATATATATATTATATTTTTATTAAATTTTCTACTTTTTTAGTGTTCTAAGCATTTTCCTATAAATAGGGTGCTTAGGTTAGAATTGAAAATCACACCGTAAATCAAGTTTTCTCTCTATATTATCGAGCGATTCTTGTGAGTATTTTGATACTTTGAGTGTTGCTATACGATGCAAGTTTCTTTCAAAGACTATATCCGATATTCCAAATGTAAGTACTATTCTTTTCGAGGTAAGATATTATTTTTTTTAAATGATATTATTTCTTCTAATATCATTATGCCTAATATTGATAAGATTTTTTTTGTGAAATTTTGTCTTTTAGTGTTCAGGTTACTATTCACGATACGATACTATTCACGATATTTAACTATTTATTCACAAAAAATTCAAAAAAAATTAAATTTCATTTTTTTGTCCAAAATATCTATTATGGATACTAGCTTTGATCAGATCCATGTTTTGATCATTCTCGAATTTTACTTCACTACTATGATTATTTATGAAGTATTTTTGAACTTGGATTGTTTGAAATACTTAATCCTTAATATTTATTCTTTTGTTTCACCGGATTCGCTTTTCTTTAAAATATTTTTCATCATCCTCACCCTAAATGATGATATTATCGAATATCTTCGGCCAGTGTAAAGATGAATGATGATTTTTGATGAATATCTTCGGCCCAGAGTAAAGATGAATGAAGATTTAACACGACCAATCGATGAATATCTTTGGCTCAGTAGTGCAAAAAGATGAATATTTGATTCAAGATGTATATCGATTGATGTTACGTAGGATAAAATATTGATGATGGACTTTTAAATTCATAGATTATAGTAGATTTCATTCTCTACGTAACTCATCTATGAATTATTATTTTCCACCATGAATATTGATCCAAACTTGTTGTTTATTGTATTTTATCGATTTTTTCCTCGTCAAGACTAACGATAATTTGTTCTATATTATCTTAGTCATAATATTCTTTACCGGGCTAGTTGAGCTCACCCTTTTCCTTTTTGTTCCATTTTTCTTCTCGTGAGGCGAGAATGTAGCGAGTTCTAGTCAAAGGTGTGGAATAATGGTTCTAGAAAGTTGTTTAGTAGTCCTCACCATTTTTGTAAAATAATGTACCTAGTGTCTCGAGAGAGAAATAATAATTCTCTCGTGTATATGTGATTATGAATGAAGAAGTGTATGAGAGCGTATACGCGAGACCCCAGATTTTATCAATAAAGATTTAAATTTTGTTGAAATAATTTTTTAATATTATGGTGTGAATTTAAGATAATATTATAGTTGTGGGTAGTATTTATAAATTTTGCAAAGTATGCAAGTGGTTATATTATATTCGATTGGTGGGGAATATTCGGTTTAGCGAGGAATATTCGCATAACTACCAATCATCAGGTGGACCCTAATAATGTAATTATTGTCGGATTGAGAAAACGACAAAAATATTTTATCGAAATAACGGCGGAAGTTTTACCGTGGTTACCGTTGAACTACTCTTTAGAGTAAAAGTACGATGTACGCAGTGGTTGCATAAGAAAGATTACCATTGATTGATTATCGATGCTTATGTGAGAAGTCACTCATTTGATTCCATTATCACGATTAATAATATGAATTATTATAATGATAATGACGCTTTTGTTTTATTCAGTATTATTAACGTAATAAAATGTAAAATATCTTTTATATAAAATAGAATACTTTATTAAAGTTATTCTATAAATAGAATATATTATATTTTATTACGATAAGTGTTGCATAAAGGTTTTTGCATAGTATTGCATAAAGTGTTTGCATAGTAAAATATTTTTATATAAATAGAATATATTATATTTTATTTAAAAGATTTTTCTTTAAATATGGACCGCCGATTAAAGTAAATCAATCTGACCGCTCACGGATTAGTTACTATGCATTCCATTTTCCTATAAATAAGCTTCATTCCTTCATTATTTTCTTACTTAATTCATTGAAACTCTGAGAGAAATTATGTATAGAGAAGCTAGAGAGAAAATTATAGAAAGAAGAAGAGTATTCTCGCTACTTCACTACTTCTATATTCGGTTCTTTTTACGGTAAGGGTGTTATTCTTTCTTCTTGAAGAGAACTTCATTATTCCATTCATTATTATTACGTTGAATAACTTTGTAAAAGTGGCATACCCTATACATAACCTCAGATACGCCAGATACCCTATACTTGGTGAAATCCTTATGTTATTCCATCGCTTATTATTCTGCTGAATAACTCAGATACGCTGGCTTACCCTATACTTGGTGACATTCTTCTATTATTCATGGAACATCCTCATGTCACATGTGTTTTTACACCGGACCGGGTTCCGCTTTTTATTATTCTCGCTGAACATCCTCGTGCATGTGTTTTACACCGACCGGTTCCGCTCTTTTATCATTCTCATTGAATATCCTATCTGTGTGTTTTACACCGGATCCGGTTCCATCTTTATTATTCATTGGAACATCCCGCTTGCGGTGTAATTTCACCGACTTCGGTTCCGTTATTATTATTCTGCTTGAATAACTGCATCATCCAAGTACCGCATGCACGGTGATTTCTTTTGTTATTCCATTCTTTATTATACCCAAATTGGTTAAAACTTTGACTTATACTCCATGAAATTAGTAGAATATCCTCTTGATATTCAAGTTTCATCCAAAGATCTTTCATGGAAATATTCTTCTGATCATTCTTGAATTTTACTCTACAAAACAGTATCTTGTTAACAATTTGGACGTTACTAATTCCTGGATAAAATAATTCTTGAACTTGTTTTATTGAATTATTATGTCATTGTCATCATCCTCATGATATATTATGTTATCTTTGGCTTACGTGCATAGATGAACTTAGTATGATTATGACCAGGGATCATTCGGTATAATCATGACTTGATATAAATGATGTGACAAAAGTCCTCAGTGGCCTGTAATGCAGTGATGGATAGTTTTTGGTATGATTATGACCAGGGGTGATTCGGTATAGTCATGACCATTGATAATTTGATGAAAATCCTTGACCATGGTACATGGATGATTAGATGTGGTGGTTTATTTATTAAGCTGAGTCTCAGCGATAAAAATTGATGAAAACCTTTTAAAACCTAAAAGATAGTAGACTTTATTCTCTACTTGACTCTTTTAATGGATTGCTTATTCCGCTGCGCTTAAACCGGTTGTCTATTGTATTTTATCGCTTTAACATCGTTGAAGGCTAATGATAATTTATTCGCATTATCTTAGTCATAATATTTCTTCTCGGGCTAGTTGAGCTCACCTTTTCTTTCACCGTTTCTCTTCGAAATGAGAACATAAATTTGACGAGTCGGGGAACGAAGTAATGGTCCGCAGGATAAGCATTAGTAGTCCCCACTATTCTCGTGAAATAGTGTGATAATAGTTGTAATGAGGACTCCTTTTGAGTTTGTATAATATCTAGTGAGACAATATTTGTATTCAAACTCACGCTTTATGTCGATTGCATACCTACGCTTAGGTTAAGTAAGTTGTATTTGAATTTATGTACCATGTAAGTGGCGACCCAAGATGGGTGACGTATACCTAATTTTGGGGGCGTCACAGTACATCTTTGTGAAGACTTCCTTGCTAAGTTATACTATCTTTGCCTGGATTACCATGCCACCCACTACTACCTGACACACCCCCTTTGATCTGATGGGTTCTGCCGACTGCATGTAGTTTATCCATTGCTTTTGGTCACTGTTACTACCGCCGACCGGTTATGATCCCATCCACATTAATGTATGGCAGGTTCTCTAGTCAACCGTCATGCTTTTTCATCATTACAAATCAAAGATGTAGATATTTAAATATATGATGGGTCGACCCACTGATTGGGTCCGATACTAGAAGGACTTAATAAAGATAATAAAGTGACTAGATCCAATAATGTCAACACCCAATAATGAAGACCCAATGGACTAATCAATATGTAGCCCAATCCATTCGGTCCAATAGAGAAATATCACAACCCAACATTGCCCCTCTAGTTTTTTATTAAACAGAGGTTTAATAGAAAACTATAAAATGCAGCATCGGTTCAGACAAAAGGAACTAATATAAGACCAATGAAGGCCCAAAATACGACCATCAAGCCCGTATGGTGAATATCAAATGGCAACATTAATTAAGATTGAAGTCCATTTAAAGAGCCCGCTTCAAATTTAACATACAACAACAAATATTTCACCGCCTCGAACAACCCAAACCTTTGCCACAAAAAACCATTCTTCTCAATCTAGGCCTGAAGTCGTGGCGACATCGATGATCATCGGTTCGGCAATAATTCCATCATGGAACCGATGGGTGAAGGAGTGATATACCGACTAAAGGAAGTTGAGATTTGACCATCAATCTAAACCGATCGATTAATATTGGTCATCTCGCAGTAAACACTGTCTTCGTGTGTTTCCGTCCCAAATACAAAGAAGTTCAAAAAGGATACCAAGATAATGTCAAGAGAATACCAAGATAATGCCAAGGAATATCAAGATAATACCAAGAGAATGCCAAGGAAATACCAAGATAATACCAAGAGAATGCCAAGGAATACCAAGATAATACCAAGAGAATGCCAAGGAAAAGCCATTCAAGTCTATGTTTGGCAAAAGAAAGAAGCAACCTCGACATTGTTCTTCTCAACAATGAATGCCTTCAAGGATATCGACAAGGTCAAAGAAGAACCGAAAATGACCAAGGCCACTCATCGGGTCATCACCGATATAAATGCCGATCCGCTGCTTAAAGGATCAAAGCATCCGGTACATCGTCGAAGCTCAAGAAGAGCTCAAAGAGCTTCGCCCTTAGAGATTTGGGTCCGCCATCGATCAAGACTTTCGTAAGGAGATACAGTGTAATACGTAAAAATCCGCCGAAATTTGAACAATAAGATCGCCCATACGTATGCCAAAGGATATGAAATCGCCAAGTAAAGGCAAGAAAAAGCTCGCCAAGGTAGATCCATCTCTTCTAGACTCTTTAGATGGTGACGATGACAAGGAAGAAGCCCAAGATGACCTCTCCTTATCTTTAGTCAGTAGAACTTTCTCAGTAAAAATTTAACTTGTTGTGAATAGCTAATATTTAAAATATCAACTTCACGCCTTATTACTACGAATGAACATTTCTTGTCAATAATTCAAGATCAATTAATCTGTATGAACTTAACTTAGGACATGAACTAGATAAGGCGATAACAGTTAATTTATGAAATGAAGTGAATCAATTTAATGGATAGAATTTAATGAATAGATTGAATGAATCAACTCAACACTTGAACAAAATAAAGTAATGTATACTTATCGCTTCCCAAGTGTGAGATCGGTCATGTGTGAGGTGAATTTGGATGATCCTCCTCAGACCATCGAAATCTTGCTTACCACTCGGGGTAGAACAAGTATATAAGGACCAAGATATAAGGATCAAGATATAAGGATCAATAGTGACCATCGACTTACCACCCTAATAAGATCAATATAGATCATAAGGACCTTGGGCTACCATCGAATGGCCAAATGAGTCCTACTATATTTCCTTACACCATAGTGACCTTAGGACAAATAGACTGTGGATCAATAGTGACCATCGACTTACCACCGATAAGATCAATATAGATCATAAGGACCTTGGGCTACCATCGAATGGCCAAATGAGTCCTACCATACCTCCTTACACCATAGTGACCTTAGGACAAATAGACCAGGATCAATAAAGGCAAAAGTGAATGTGGATGAGCCACCAAATCATCTCTCGTTGACTCACGGTTCTTTCATGAATATCCCCGCCAAGTGCTTTATAGCCAACAACTTCGGTCAAATGATCGCCACGTATGTCTTTGTGAATTTCCCAAAGAACATACTCGCCTTTGGATGGAACCAAATGTTCGAGTAATGATGACGAAAAGGTCCTTCGATAAAGATTCTCATCAATGAGAACAAAGTCGACACTCTTGTAATTGGTTTTCTTTGCCAAAGACTGATCCAAAGGAAAGACGCCATCCGCCATCAAAGTTATAAGCATCTCAGAAGTGGCCAACTTCGATAATGCATCAAGAATCTAATTGTTATCGTGATCGACCCTCGATAGCCTCGTCAGATCGATGTCCAAAATAGAATATCCATCTCGCATGCAATGTCCACGAGCTCGCTTCAATCAAGAACTGCAACGGCTTTGTCGATTCCCGCTTCTCTTTAACTATTATCGCCTTCGAAAAAGAATTGTCCGACCATAATGTCAACCGACTTTGGAAATATTTACCAAGTGTTCAATTTCCAAGAGTGCGCTTATCGATCCGCTTTTGGTGGTGACGAGTCCTTCATTGCGCATGCGAGAACACTCAAGGAAAAGTACCTTTTTGCATTCTCGGGAATATATTCTTGAATCGCTTCCTCATCCATTTGTGCCATAGTCCCGAGAACCCCTAGGATGAGGTATCCTCTTCTGCTTGCTTAGGAATATGGGTGCATTTTGTGTGTCAATCAACTCGATAGCCTTTGTATCGCATCTCCGGAAGAAAAGTATCTACAGTATGCTGCAGCCCTGAAGTGGATTCTCTGAGTGTGATTTCGGATATACTTCTGAAACTCTCCGTCACTTGATGAGGATACTCGAGGCAAGATGCCTTATTTGTATTCTCGAGGTGCATGCCCCGGATCGCCTCTCGTTCGTCCGCTGCGACCATAATCCCGAAAACCGATAGGGCGGGATACCTCTTCTGGCCAATCGTAAAATGGTCATTGGGGACTTCATCTACTCGCTTCACCATCATCCCAAGACCAATAGGCGATTACCCTCCTCATTAAACAGAAATGGTCATTGGGTCTTCATCTACTCGCTTCACCATCATCCCGAAGACCAATAATAGGCGATTACCTCTTCTCGGCCAAACAGAAATGGTCATTGGTCTTCATCATCGTGTTTTCCACCATCATCCCGAAGACCAATAGGCGATTACCCTCTTCTACAAACAGAAATGGTCATTGGTCTTCATCTACTCGCTTCAACCATCATCTTTATCAACCCGACCACTTTGGCTTGAATTATGGGCGGGTGCCTTTTACTTGCCTTTCTGTCACGATCCTCCGCTTTATATCAAAGAACAAAGACCAACCATCTTCGCTTTCACTGTGGGATCTCGAACGAGAACCCCCGATTGGTGCCATAACTTCCGATGTAGAACAACCGAAATATTGTGATTGATAGCTCAAGAACACTAGAAAGCGCCTCCTTCTAAATACCAATGTTAACGCCAGATCTTCTCGCCACGCCCCAATCACGTAAGACGCCTACGATCCTCGCATAATAAACACGATAAACACCACAAGCTTCGACGACGGCGGGTTCCGTCGGGGATAAATTCAAAGCGTGAGAGTCAAGATACGTGTTCACAAGGTTAAACAATGGAGGAATATAATGTCTAGTGTCTTGAGAGAAATAATAATTCTCTCAGTATATGTGATTATGAATGAAGAAGTGTATGAGAGCGCACTTTGTGAAGACTTCTTGCTAAGTTATACTCTTCGCTGCGATTACCGTACACCCACTACTACCGACACACCCCTTTGATCTCGATGGGTTCTCGCCGATCGCATGTAGTTTATCCACCGCTTTTGGTCAAGCATTACCACCGACCTTGCATGATCCCATCCACATTAATGCATGGCGTGTTCTCTCTAACAATCATGCTTTTCATCATTACAAATCAAAGATGTAGATATTTAAATATATGATGGGTCGACCCAATCGATTGGGTCCGATACTGTAAGGACTTAATAAAGATAATAAAGTGACTAGATCCAATAATGTCAACACCCAATAATGAAGACCCAATGGACTAACTGAATATGTAAGCCCAATCCATTCGGTCCAATAGGAGAAATATCACAACCCAACATGTACCAATAATTATAATGAGGACTTATTTGGGTGTGAATATTATCTAGATAACAATATTTGTATTTAAATTCACAGTTTTTATGTTGTATTAATAAAGTTGTAGTTATTTCTGTACCATGTTATTGACGACTCAAAATGGGTGATGTATCCCTATTTTGGAGTTGTCACAATAACATTTCTCAGATTCTACTCATATTTTTATTCGAACTATTTTTAATACTTAAATTTGGATCATATTATTAACGAATCCGAGTCTCATTCGTATTTTTTCAAGTCGAACCTGAACTGTTTGACTTGTTTACAGTCTTATTGGTTGGTCACCAACTCACCACATAATTCATAATTAATAAAGTTTTTTTATAGAGGAATATCAAGCATCCAATACATTTAGTACTGTGAAGTCGGGAATAAATTTTAGTAGAGTCAAAATTATTGTTAAGCTATAAATAACACTTCATGTGTTTGTGAGTTTTAAAAATGGGAGAATGATTTTTTTTAGGAAATTAGCTAGAGATCAAAATTTTGTTATTTAATTGTGAGCTTGTTGAGGAGAGAGAGAAAAAAAGTACTAGCTCTTTAAAAAATTTATCCCAAACTTAACAAGATTTGGATGGAATTTTGTTAAGGACTTAAACTACATACTAAAATAGCAAACAATCCGTAAATGTAATCTGACAAGGATAAAATAGTAATATATTTTTTAAGTTAAAATTTCTTTCAAAAACTCACAAATACCAAAAAAAAAAAAAACAGAATAAATTTCTTTCATTTAACTCTCTTAAGTTTTAAATTCATTTCTTTTTTCCTAGGTCTCCAAACTCACAAACATAGTGTTATATAAGTGGTGTAAGAGGCCTGTTTGTGAGTTTTTAAAACTAAGCAAAAGATAGGAAAGCAAAGAAAAATTATAATTTTTCTTAAAAATATCATTTTTTGTGAGTTTTAAGAATATATATTTAGTTTTCTTCATTTACTTTTTATCCAATTCTATTTAATTAGTATATATATCAAATATTTATCGTATAACATATTTTTTAGCTAGTAATGAATGATGATAAAATATATTGGTATATAGTACATAATATTGATTGATACCAATAAAATATATATAAAAATGTCATTAAAAATATTTTCGGGCGCATTAAAGGGTAAAAATGTGCGTTCAAATTTTAATGTATTATTGGAAATCGGAGGGAAGGTTATATATATGGAGAGGAGAGGGGAGGAGAGGAGCCAATAAATTAAATAAGCAAGCTCTCATTTATCAGAATTTTCTTTTAGAAAAAAGAATATTATTAACTCTATTCTAAATTAAAAGGTTATTATTGCAAGATTTTGAAAATGAAATTTATAAAACAAATATATATATATATATATATATGACTTTATATATTCAGTGTATATTAATTAATATTGTTTCTAATTATCCATTAATAAACAAACTTATCTCATTGCAAAACTTGAATCACAAGCATATATATTAAAGACATAAAACTGAGTGGTTGGTGGAAAGAAAGAAAGTACGTACTGTCGACCCGGTTAAGTAGCCATCTGCCATTCATTCATTGTACTTGTCCTCTAGCCGGCCCTCTTTTAGCTGTAACACTTAATTTCCAAAAATACCCAAGAAAACAAATACTAAAATATACCCCATCCATCTAACCATCTATATTTTATTTTACACGTAACATACTTCATTTTTTGATAAGTTGGTCAATTAGTTAATCAGAAATCTTGTGCACAGATACGAGGCTTTTTATGCATGTCAAAGATTCTATTTCATTAATCGACCAACTTATTAAAAAATAAATTTCATGCTAACCGAATCCTAATTTCTTGTCTTAACAAACAAGCTTCAAATTAAAATAAATTCAATTTTATATTTATTTGCTTCCACTTTCACTATAACCCATATTTCAAGTAGCAAAGATGCATGAATGATGATCATCTTAATTAAGTTCCACATGCAACATATCTCACGATGCATAAATCAATTAACATCTTTAATTTTTACACACCTTAATACTATCTGTTTTCCGGGGTTTAATCTATCTATCTATATATATATATATACACATTAATTCAATATAGCCTAGCTAGCTAGCTAGTAAGCTTTGAATTCTTTATAAAATACGGAGTATCAAACAAAATGAAAATTGTGCAACCAAACCCCTTTAGTTAGGATCAAGCTAGCTAGCTACCTAGTTTATCAAATCATATTTAATAAACTGCACAATTAATACACATACATACATCAGGATTCATTCTTCTCCAGTTACACTTAACTTTTAAAAATCTTTATTGTTCATAATATATAAACATTTAGAAGATTTATATAGATATAGATATATATACCTGATCCATCGGAAATCGAAATGGTTAATTTGATCCATGTTAGTTAGGTATTTCAACGACCCAAGCTTAGAGCAGCCTCAACATCCAGCCTCCATGCAAATCCACCAAACTCCATACTCCACACATCACACGGCACCGTTTGCGTCTGTTTCTCCTTTCCGTACACCACTCTCACTCTGCATGAAAACCCTCCCCTCCCCACCGGCAACCTCTCCTTCATCACCGCCAGCCACACCACCACCTCCGCCTCCCCGGAGGCTCCCACCATCCTCCGGTACGCCCGATTCACCCACCTCACCCCACCAACCCCATCCGATACAAACCCTGGACACGTGTCCACCTCCAGATTCCTAGCCTTCTCCTCGTCCGTACACCCTAACCTCCCCTCCATCTCCCCCCACGTGTCCGTCACGCATTCCACCGTCAACGACGACTCCACCACCATCAGATCTGACACGTGATAATTATTCCCACCCATATTCAAGCTCAACAAACTCGGAACCTGTTGTTGCACTCCAGAATAATCTACATCTTTTGATATTCCTCCTTCCTCAAATCTCTTCCCGATCTCAGGAAGTAACTCTAACGTCACCACGGTTTCACCAATCCAATCTGCACCCTCTTTCGCCTTATGATTATCCGGATCCTTCCTCACGCAACTTTTCTTAACCCTAACATACTTCCTCTTAGCTCTTTTATTTTCAACCATATCCTTCTTCTTATTCTCCGGATCCGAATAACCGGAAGCAGAACCACCGTCCCCCGCCGGTTTCGGGGCGATCGGTCGGAATCTTAACATAATTTGGTTCATTATCATCTTGTCATCATATCCTCCTCTTAGGCTCCGATCTCCACAGTCCATCTCTCAACTTTCTCTCTCTACATATACATATCGCTATATCTTTCTCTTTCTAAAGTAAAGATCATATTTCTTATCTTGTCCGGAGGGGAGTGACTGGAGGTCGACGATAATGAACATAGAAAGGCAGAATTACGGTCGGCGTGGGAGGTTGCACCACGTGTCTAGGGCAACACTGGAAACTGTGGAGTGTCCTGATTGGTGGAGTCAGATCAGATGGATCCCAGATTAAAGCAAGGAAATTGAGGGTTGTGATTGGTCGGAGGACGTTGGCCAATGCGAGTGTGTACACGTAACGAGCACTTTGAATAAAGAAAGGACACGTAAGGACTTCGAATTAGGCAAAGTGGAATCGCCTTTTGTTGGGTGGTTCCGGAAACTGGACGCGTGTCCATAAGGGTTGGGTGCACGAACTGGTTAGGAGCGTGAGAGAGTAATAAAAAAGGAGGGGAAATGCTGGAGTGAGAAAGATGTGGGCTCGCTGATTGGTTGCTTTAGGTGTCGTTGTAAGTTTGTGGGATGAGGCCGCGTGTATGGTCCGATAGAGGGTTTGAAGTTTGGTCATTCAATTCAACTGACTGCTTCTGCTTGCTTTGTCTGTTTCTTGGGCAACTACGTCTGCTTTGGTTTTTACCTACCGAGAGCAGATCAAAATAGGGGAGCATTATGAAAAGATTATACTACTTAATTATTTTAAATTATATAAAACGTTAAATAATTAAAAAAAATAAAATTATTCAAAACGTCATATTATGAGACAGAAACAATATAATTTTGAAATGAATATACTCCTTTTAACTCTAAAAAGATGACTTAAATGACAAAAAGTTTGACTTCAAAAATATGACCAAAGTATACAAGTCAGTTAGCTAAATAAAAATTAAAAAATAAATCAATCATACCTTAAATAAGTGGCTTAAATTAATCCTCTCTCTCTCTCAATAAACCCAAGAGTCGATCGAAAAAATTAAATATACACATCAATCAACATTTTGGGTAAAATGAAAAGTAAATTTACCAAATCTCCTATTATTTGAGTATCTTAATTGGTTTTGGTGTGAAATTTATCTCCTATTATATATATATATATGGAAATGATTTATAGCTTGCGTTAGTTATAAACATTACTTTTGCCGTTCAATAGAGATCTAAGGGTTAAGTTGGAGTCACCCCTCTAGCATTACTTTTGCCGTTCAATAGAGATCTAAGGGTTAAGTTGGAGTCACCCCTCTAGCAACGAATCAAATTTTTATGTGGTCGTAGACTAATATAATGAATAGTATTTGATTAGGTAATTTGAGAATAGTAATTGAATAAGTAATTTATTTGAGTAGTAATATAATATAAACTCAATTTTTATTTCTTATTTATAATTAATAATTATAAGGAGATAAATATTTTTAAAAGACAAAAATATTACTCTTTTATGTCCCATAACTAATAGGATGTGCCGTAGATACAGACCAAGTTATACCGCATACATTTTACCTATAGGAGTTTTGTCCTCATCAACAACAATAGTAGTAACAATAAAATCATTTAATTGTAACTAGCATAAAATAAATCCGAAGCAAAATCCAGAAATGTTTTTATTTGGTAAGAATTCTAACCAGATTAGAATTCAGACAAAAAATATAAACGTCTGTGTATACAAATCTCTTATTTCTCCCTCAAATTAAAAAGAATTCTTACGTCATTAACATGACTAACAGATAACTTGAACCAATTAAACAACAGCATCCTTTTACAAAATAATTATTGGCATTTCTAGTCCTCCTACAAACATTAAGGTGAGGAGGAACCCTGGGGGTCTAGTTGACAACATCAAGAACCAGCTTCCGAGACTTGAGAACAGACCACTTCAAGCGCCTGTAGTAAGCTGCCTGAAGAAGTGCTAGTGACAGTACGAATATCCACTTGAATCCCATCTGTGCATCAAAAAGAGTATATAACATTAGAGGCCGACTACCTACAAAAACTATTTTATCTGATGATTAAATGTGAATGTACCAGTTTCCTCTCTTCCATTTCTGGTTCTGCAGCCCATGACAAAAAGGACACGATGTCTTTTCCCATCTGTAATAACAATCGAGGAACACAACTTTGAATTGATAATTACCCAAACAGGATATGTACAGCAGTAATATATAACATAAAACTACAAATCTCCACTCAGCCCTTGGTAAAAATTAGAAGAAAATCCAACCTGAGCTTCTGTTGCAGGGGTGCCGTCTTCATACTCAACGGCACCATCATTAAGCATTTTAGGCATAGCAATAGCTCCCCCAGGAAAGTAAGGATTATAATGCAAGCCTTCTCTGATCTATAATACAATTACAGCTGGGTTAGTTAATCAAATAAACAGGAAAGTGCCCTAACTTCATAAAAACACAGATTAATAAAATAAAGCAACCTTAAATGGTATTTGGTTGCAATATAGACAAGCTAACAATCAATCAAATACATACAAGCATACGACAGCCAATCTAAGCTATGAATACAAAAGATGAAGATAATAAAGGTAAAAAGTGGTGTGTTAATGACTGCACCAAAAACACAATCTCAGTCCCCACAAGTGCCAAGCATCAAGGTTTTAGGACGACTATACTTATATCACTGATCACCACAAGTGTCGAGCATCAAGGTATAGTATGAATATACTATCATAATAAATCATACTATCTAATATAAAAAACTAATGTAATATTATTGTTTGCACAGTCCCAACTAGAGATCAACATCCTTAGTCCACTGTACTTTTACTGCAGAAGTTACACCCATACCCACTTGCATAGGACACGTGCCTAGGTGTGGTAAGACTTGGGAGAGTATAAGGACCTTAGTCTCGCAACAATGAGCCCATCTTATTTCACTTTGGGATCTCATAAGGAATTTGGTTTTGGTGGATGGAGTTAAGATTTCACCAAACTGTGTTCTTGCTTGTTGGCCATGCTCTCCCATGAGCCTTCTAATCTTGAAGTGGGTGTTGTCCATTGAAGAGCATGGATCATTGCAATAGGGACTTCACATGTGCGTCCACTAAACAAAATGATAGCCACCTCAACTTTTTCATGTGCTCAACCACAAGTCACATCTCTGAGTACGAAGTCTTTCCTTACGGCCTTTCTCTCTCCGCATAGATCTGCCTACTCCTTACCTTGAGTCACATACCCTCCAAATTTCCGCTATATTAGTGTTGTAACGCTACTCTTATCCCTCAAAAAATTAACCTAGCACTACCCTCCTATGCAATGAAAGCAGACATTCTAATGCCAACAATGCGGAACTTTTTGTTTTTCCCATACTGGCATATATCATTGAAGCCACTTTCACAGTGCTAAATGTAGCACTCAACAAATGCAGGTTTCTGCTTCAAACATACTTTTGACTATTTTCCTTCATCAACAATGGTTCATAATACGTTGGTGATGAGTATGTTAAAAATGGAGTGAATGACACAAGCTCCGTCCATACCTACGGTATCACTAACAAGCATAATAATTATCACTGAATGACAGAGAATAGCAAATTGGAACATTATCCAACCATAAAGATTATAAGTCACCGTACTCGTAGTTCCTAAAGAGAGAGATACACAGTGATTAAGAATAGAACTTACTGAAACGCCAGCCGGAGGGTCACGGTAACCAGTAAGAAGGGCAAATACATAGTTCTGACCATTATGACGAGCCTGAAAGGAGAAAAGAGTGAGAAATTTCTGGAACGATACATAAAGTTTAGATAGACATTAGAACAGAAGGCAGGAATTACTTTAGTAATAAGACTTAAATCTGGAGGATAGGCCCCTCCATTAGCAAATCTAGCCGCTTGCTCATTTGGATATGGCTGTGGAAATCGATCGCTCAATTTTCCAGGACGAGTAAACATCTCGCCCTCATCATTAGGTCCATCAACCACCTCAATCTCAGCAGCCATGGCCTTTGTTTCCTCCTCCGTATATGCCACACCCACTAAGTCACGATACGAAATTAGGGACATTGAATGGCAGGATGCACAGACTTGTTGGTACACCTGGTGACCACGACGAATCCTGCTCACATGAAGAAGAGCATGATGCACCAAGATTAGCAATACTATGTATTAGCCTATTGGTTCTACCAAAATAAACAATCTTCATATATATATCTTTCCTGACCAGATTGTACCTCAGTGAATGGTTAGAATTAAAGTCCAAGTTTAACCAGCTGATAGCAAAAGGATGTACTGAACTGCGAATTAATACAAATTAATTTGAAAAAATGGCAGGTTGAATGAAACTCACGATGCGTGGTCGTATGAACTGAGAATGCCTTGGTGAGGCCACGGATAGCTTGGACACTCTAAACCATGTTCAGCCTCATCAGCAGATGCTATTGTTGCAAAACTCAAAAGCCCGGATACACCTGCTCCAAGTAGTGCAAATGCTCTCAGAGACTTCAGGCCAGCAGCTCCCTCTTGATCTTTCTTTGCCATAAGGGATGACAAAACTGGAGGAGCCTACAAATTACAATTCGGACACAGTAAGCAGGGATGATGACTAAACCCAATAAATTAATTAATGATAAAGTATTCAAATAAACTCCAATATCGTATTCCCAAACTTCAATGATGCTTATGAACCCCAATGTTTTGTGCCCACCTCGAACACATAAGCAGAGGACTATGAAACCAAACTATTGTTGTGCCTTTATGCCCCTGAACTCTATCGGGAAACTAATCAGACCAGACCACATTATAGACCATAAGTGTGCAGTGTGCACAATAAATATTGCCAGCAAATATGAAAAATAAAAACTTGTAAATCCAACATGAATATTTTCTTATTTTTTTTATTCACAAGTAAACTGTTAAAATTCAACAATAATATTTAACTTACAGAAACGTATACATGTGTGTGTTTGTTTGTGCTGTTCCAACAAATACATAATCCCGTACAAATATCAATCAACTAAACTACTTGGTATTTATATTTAACCAGCACAGAGTGTGTAATAAGCTTGTAATTCATGAGACATGTTTCACAGGCTTTACAAATGTTTGAACGAACTGATGCTTAAACGTGACTATCAACTCCAAAAGGAGGTATTAAAGTTTGCGTAGTGTAAAAAATTAAAGGATTTCGAAAAGTAGCAGCTCATGCTTCCTTAAGTAATGTATAGCTTAAATGTGCAATGAAAACAAAACATTTGAGTTAGTTTATTTGAAGGATCTACACAATGGCAAAGAGTTCTAGATTCAAAGGGAAGTTCATCACAAATCATGGGACTAATAGCAGTAGGCACAAATTAAAGGCAACTACTTCCTCTCGCACTACCCATGACAACCATAGTTTTCCCGAGTCCTAAGCATACTGACATTCAAAACAACACCTCTTAAAATGTCATTATAGTTCAGGTAACTCATAAATTTCCTCAATCCATTAATAACAATTGCCTTGCAATATTACACATCTATCATGGCTTTTCATTTTTTTCCCTCTTCAGATAATATATCGAAAAGGGAATCGTTCTTTTCACAAGTAAAAACAAATAGCTTCTCAAGGTCCTTTCTCACATGAATAATAAATGCACCCCACATGTTAGAGAGGACCATATGGAACTATGAATTTTACTTGTGGATATAACAATTACCTAAAAATAGATTTTACTATTATAATTAATATTCCAAAATATATTATTAAGATAAAAGGAGTTAAAAAGAAACCGGGGGAAAAAGAGAGGGGAAAAAGCTAACTAATAATTTAAAAATTACTGTAAAATTACCCCTACACACAAATGATCAATTCAAAATATTAAATTCATAATAATCTCCTAGACTCCCTAGACTCCCTAGACTCCTACATTCAAACTTAAAGCACTGAACAACTTTTTCTATTTATTTTGCATCTACTTTATTTGAAATATGTTCTGGAGATCAACCAGTTATTCTCGAAATGTAACGAAAAAGATGACTCCTATGTACAAAATGATATATATGCTACTATTTTGACAAACCACATAAGTTGAAAATAAATAATGGGGACTTTATGACCATTAAAAAATCAATTTTTCCTATCCTATATAAGAATACAAAGCAAAGCCAAGCAATGCAGAATAAGATCTTACGGTGGATTGAGATTGAAACCTGGCCCTCAGTAGCTGGCGGATTGCTCTACCTCCAGCCATTTTTGTCAATTTCTCTGATATTCACGACCAAGAGAAAAGAAAATTAATGAAGATAGACAAAATCCACTGATATTGAAAGCATAATCTTAGCATTAACCTTATCACTAAATTGAAAGACAAAAAAAAACTGAAATAATTTTGCAACTCAAAACAAAATAGAGAAAGTAAAGGAGCTTGCATATACAAGCCTTTAGTTAAAATAATTTATTGGAAACAAAACATCATACGCATTTCATCATGCATGATCCAGAATGTCCAAGACATGTTAAAGAGAAGGCAGATAACACAAGGAGGAGGTGCAAATACACAGTTTGTGCAAACAGTTCTTTCATTCATTGCTGCTTATTATGTGCCCTAACAATTCATACATAGTATCCATTGTTATTTAACTACCCTATGTACCCAATGATGTTTAATTCATCTAACTTTTAGCTCTGACTTATCAGTTAAACTTACTTAAATTGTCCTCTGATGCTGGTTAGAAATTTGAGTTTACAAAGGGTCCTCTATGTAAGTGAGGATCTACACAATGGAAAAATTGTACCCCCTCAATGCCTTTTCGCTGTTAAGTGTGAACTGTAAAGTTTTCTCTCACAATAAGATTCCATAAAACCCCTATTCACAAGATAAAAAGTGTTCCAAAAATAGTCCTCTTTTATTGATAATATAAAATGTCATAATGTCCTCAAGTTTAATAATATCATGCCACCACTACTAAACTAAACACTCATTATATGTAGGGGTAAAAAGGAAACAAAAAATATATTCTTAAAGTTTGCAAATTCTGAAATGGGATTCTTTTTTCTGGGATGGACGGATAACTATTATAATTTGAAGCACAGGTTGCACTTGGAACAAACGTTCTTTGAGAGAAAGATAGCACAAGTTCTATAAATTATGAGATATATAAGATTTCTAAAAAAAGATTCAGTTGCATCAACAACAAAAGCCAAACATAAATTTGTGGCACGAAAATCTTCAACAACTTTACTAAATTTTATCATTAATTCACCAATTTTGATGCAACTGAAATTATTATCATATATCAATAATTAACAACAACATTCCAAAAAGTTTCAACAAATTTGGCATAATAAACAAACAAATCGGAGCCAGGAAATACGAATCAAAAATATACCAGGAACGGCAACAGAGAAGAAAAAAGGTCACACGCGAAAGATAGCAGCTTTGATTTTTTGATCCGTACAAGACGAAGATAATGAAAAATGAGAATAATCTAGACGGAGTAAATAACCAATCAACCTCCAATAACTGATTCAGAGAAAAATCGGAAAATTTAGAGGAATGGACAGAGAGATAAACCAACCTGTAAGCTGTAGATCTCGTGGCAGAGCTAGACGAAGCACCCTTGGCCTTAGGGTTTGGATTTTGGAATTCCTTGATTTTTTATTTTTAAAAAATATTAAGTATTCCTTTCACTATTTTTGGTGTTTTTTTTTTTACTTGGTTGCCAGTGAGCAATGCTAAGGTGTAAGCGGGACCATGGTGAGCGAGCGACTAACTTGTTATTTTTGGCAGAAAAAACAATGACTGATAAAGGAGTAAAATAAGACTAATGGTAGAAATAATTTATTTTATAATTTGTTATATGATATACTCCACTTCAATATATTGATAATTAAATTGTTTTAATATAGTTTTCGATCCCATATAAAAATTGAGTTAGATTATGTCACATCAACAAATTATAAAATAATCAGAAAATAAATTGTGTATCTAATATTATTTATAAAATAACTAGTAAAGTTTAATAATAATACATTTATTTACTATTTATTATACATCTAACTAATCACTCAACTACTCCTTAGGTTGACCTTAAGGTCCTTAACCTTCTATATTTGGAATTTAATAAATTCACAATATTTTTTGATATTTTTAACGTTTGTTTAACTCTCTTTTAAAGATCAAGATTCTGTAAAAAAATTATTATTAAATTACAAATAAAATAAAGATTAATCATGAGCAAATATTTGAAATATAATAAACCTTTCTTACTTTTAAATTTTGCAAAATTTTGGTAGTTGACATAGAAATGTTAATTTAGAAGTTAAATTAAACTCAAAAAATTTTCCCCAATTTCATCCTAGTGAAAAAAATGCTTTTAGCAATTTAAAAATAATAATACTCGATTTTTTTTTTATTTTTGCGGGTTGTTATTTGAAGCAAAACGGACATAGGAATGAATATAAAAACACCAGCAAAAAGGAAAGAAGTAGAAAAAAACCATTGGCGCTCCCTCGCAAACTTCTGTTCCAGCATTCATCTCTTTCTCCCTCTTTCTATATATTCAACAATTACACGCACTTTTGTATAATGGGTTGTCTTTGTTTTTCACTATTAAACGAAAATGAACGTTCTCGGAGTATTTGCAGGCCTTCTTGGTGCTGCTCTTGTTGTCAATTTCCTATGGGCTTCTTCTTCTAACCCTTCATACTCATCAATACCATCCAATTCGTCTCTCCGGAATTCTCATCTCGTAGTTATACCAAATTTCACCAACAAAACTGAAAAGGTTAGTCCCCTTCTTCCCATTTTCCCATTTTCAATATTTTTTTACATTTACCTATAACATCAATAGTTCTATCGAGTTTGGGACCAAATATGAATTTGTATTTATCTTGACCCGGGGATGTGTTTTTGTTTGTTAGTTTGTGTTTTTAGCCTTAAATCCACCAAAGGGTAATCATAATGATTTGCATAATGAAGAAAGTATAAAAATTGGGATATTGATTGGTTTTATTTATTATCTGTAGAGGGTAGATGTTAAAGATGAGAGGGACCATAATCCTGAGAGAATATTATCTGCAACTTTTGCTGATCTACCTGCACCAGAATTACAGTGGGAGGATATGGCACCAGCACCTGTGCAGCGTTTGGATGGGTTTGCCATACAGATTGAGAATCTATTTTACGTGTTTGCGGGATATGGAAGCCTTGTGATAGACTCCACTATCATTACGCTGTGCTGGTCATTACCGCTCGATCGCTTCTAAAGACAAATACGCCGAATTCTTTTTGCAACACCTTAACCCCTCGCCTATACGTAGATTCTTGAATCTCTTGCACAATTGTCATGCGTTCGAATTCTCGTTCGAATGGACACCAACGACATACACCTCGACCCTCGCTTATATTGAAGCGGTAATCTCTGCACAATCGATTTATCGATGCGGTGAGAAGACGCCACACACAACTACGAATCATTGTATGATAAGTCAAATCAATCTCGTTAAAATAACTAAGAAAAATAATTATGAATTCTTCAAAAGAACCAAAGTAGAGAATAATAATCTCACAAATATATCAATAATGATAATGTGTTTGATTACATAACTTGGACTCTATTTATAAGACTTTCAAAACAATCCAAATCCTAATAAGAATTTATAAGTTATAACCCTAATTTCTATAAGGAAATAGAAATCAATTTGGAAAAGAAATTCTAATTAAAAGAAATCCTAATTATAATAGAATTTAAAATTTAATACTTAGAATTGCAATTGCCGAGAAAAAGATTTGTTGCCGCATGAAAAGCTGTCAATCCATTGACCACAATCCGAGTACTACTAAAATTGATATTGTCCAGCTTCCTTTATAAACCAAATGGTCCAGCAGCTTGATGATGGCAACAACTTGATGATTAAAAAAAAACCGGGGCCCACCCAAAACAAATAGATTGAAACATGCGGCTTCCAATATTAATGTTGCCCACTTGAATAATAAGTCTGATAATTTTGAAAATAAAATATGGCCCACGTGAATCTAAGAAGATTAAAATCGAGCCAGATTAAATCGAATTCCAAATTAACGCCTCGTCTTTTTTTCTTCTCTTTTGGATTTTCTTTTCCGTTAAACCTTCAAACATTTTGGATCGATCAATCCATCGGCACTTTATTTGAGAACCTCTTTGTTATAAATTTCGCCGATCCCCAATGCCCTTTCGCTTTGTTTTCAATCCACGCATGCCATGTCCTCATCACCTTGACTACGTGAGAATCTTTGTTCACCTCTTAAACTATGTGCATTCCCAGATAATTGAGCTTGATATTGAAAGAAAACAAAAAAATTAGGGCAGGAATATTTTAAGTAGTTCAGCAACTTCACATTGATTAGCTTGATTTGAATGAATGTTATCGTTCCCCTCGTATAGGTACACTCTCATGTTGATGTGTATAATTTTACGGATAATACTTGGGGAGGGAGATTTGATATGCCAAAAGAAATGGCAAATTCCCATTTAGGAATGGCAACCGATGGGAGGTATATATATGTAGTCTCGGGACAGTATGGTCCACAATGCAGGGGCCCTGTAGCTCATACTTTTGTGCTGGACACCAAGACCAAAAAGTGGCAGAAGATGCCCCCATTACCAGCCCCTAGGTATGTTACCTGATCCAGATGTGCCTGATACGTTTTCCTCCAACAACTCTTTATGATGATAAATTTAGTTGTAATAATTTTTAGCAATCAAATCTTTTTCTGGCTAGAAGTAATTGTATGTGAAACTATAGTACAAGTCTAATTAAACATTGGTTTTATCATGCCTAGATTATTAAGGGGATAAATAAACTTTTGAGACCAGACTCTTTGATTACCCACTTACAATTTAATGCATTCAAGAAAAAAAGTTATAAACTGGTGATTGTATTCGAAAAATGTTACACTTCAATAAACATTAGGGACACGACTTACAATTTGGTATCCTAAGTGAAAAAAATTATAAACTAGTGATTGTACTCGAAAAATGTTGAAATCTGGTGCTTGTACTTTCCAATTTTTAAATAATCGTTAAAATTGATCCAACGGGAGAGACAAACATACAAAGAGAGAAGCGAAGAAGATCCTCGATGTTTTGTTCCATCTTTCCTTGCCTCCCACATTCGCACATTCGCACCATTGCTCCACAAAGCGCACCGACTTGAGAACTCCGTGTAATCCATTCATTTTATTGCATTTAACTACAATCTTCTTTCCCCGATTTCATTTACGATTCCACTTCTAAAGACGAAATTTCATCCTTTCAATTAAACACCGAAAACCCTTTAATAAATATATGGTAACCAAAGAATCAATGGAGAATCGAGATGCAAGAAGAATGAGAGAAGAAGAATGATGAAGAAGAAGAACCCTAATTTTCAAACGTAATAAAGATGAAACCCTCATCTGTTTAATCTGAAAACAGAACATTTTTCGAAAGACAATCACCAACAGAACTTTTTTCACTTCTGCGACGAAATTGTAAGTCGTGTCCCTAATGCTTAACTGAAACAGTAACATTTTTCGAAAGATAATTACCAACCAGTAACTTTTTCACTTCTAGCATTAAATTGTAATGCTATTCAAAGACAAGTGCATCAAAAAAGTTGATTTATCCCGATTATTAAGCATTTCTACTTGAATATAATAGTACAAACTCAGCTTAATTGATATAAAATTTAATGAACTTATCGATAAGGAGACTAAGACTGCATCTTTCACTTAGAAGAACGATCCAATATTATGTCTCTTTTAAGAACTGGTAGGAAGAATGCGACATCTGTAGACATGGCCTTCTTAAAGCCCAGAAGACATTACAGTTGACAGTAGCAGTCACACTGGTATAGCTTGTCTGAACCAAATCCTCAGTGCTAGCAGATCTGGTAGTCTTGTTTGCAATTTCAGGGGGAACAGGACCCTGTTAACTTCATAGTGCAGTAATATGCTGGTCTCCAGGTTCGACACCAGCATATTATCACACTATTAAAATTTTTGAAGCTGCATTTTTTTTCCTATTTAGATTAAACACCCGTAAGTTAAAGGTGCATATGAAACTATCAGGTATGCTCCGGCAACTCAACTTTGGAGAGGCAGACTTCATGTGATGGGTGGCAGCAAGGAGAATCGCCATACTCCTGGAGTAGAGCACTGGAGTCTTGCTGTAAAGAACGGGAAAGCACTAGAAAAAGAATGGCGGACAGAAACCCCTATTTCCGGTGGGGGACCCCACAGGCAAGCTGACTGCATTCTTTTATGTAAATATTAGTTGTGTCACGGCATCATGGTTTTGTAGATCAGGAACTGTGGTTTGTAGGTCAAAGGTATCTCTTAACTTCAAAAGTATAAGGTTTCACCTCTCCATAAATTAGATAATTGTTGATTATTAATTTGTTCTAATGAACTAGGATACACTATCCTAACTTATGGTGGAAGTGATGCTGGATGGTCTTTTCTCACAATTAAATACACAGTATATTTAGTGCTTTAGTAATTAACATAGTGTGAAGCATTCTCTTTAATTTGCAGTTTCTAAAAAGATGAGAAAACCTTGGCATGTGAATTAATTCTCTATTGGCTTGGCACGTTGGTCGTAAATATATCTCATAATCTGTTGCTGCTGGACTATCTACTATCTACTGAAGTGGAATCCTAAGTCAAATCTAAATATGTAGATTGGTTTATCAGATTCCTCAAAAACTTCTACAATAACTACATCACAAAAAAATTCTTGAACACTTAAATATCTTGTATGGCTAGTCTTGTCGTCGCATGACATTTTCATAATCTTCATAATCGAGTATTGACACTTCAGTCCATTGATTATTAAAACTAAAGACAATAATCTAAATAGCAACTGCCACCTCTATATTCAGTTCAGGAAATGCTCTATCAACAATTAGGCTTGTGTTTGAGCATAGTAATAACACTTTCAATAATATATTGAATGATTAACTTGCTAACATAATGTAGATGAGTTTATCTTCGAGTTGAGAATATTCTGAAGTCATTGTTTTGACAGAGCTTGTATCGCAGTTGATGATGGGATTCTAGTTATTGGTGGTCAAGAGGGTGACTTTATGGCCAAACCCGGGTCGCCCATCTTTAAATGCTCACGTAGGCACGAGGTATTCCCAAATAATTATCTACTACAACGATCCTAATATAGAGATTACCTGCACATTGTAACAGCATAAATTTGTTTATTATACATTTCTTTCAGACGATCTTTGCAAAATATGACCACATCTTGCTACAGGTAGTTTATGCTGATGTTTACATGCTGGATGCCAAGATGAATTGGGAAGTGTTACCTCCTATGCCTAAACCTGACTCCCACACAGAATCTTCTTGGGTAATTGTTAATAATTCTATTATAATTGTGGGAGGCACAACAGAAAAGCATCCCGTGACCAAAAGGATGATCTTGGTTGGAGAAGTGTTCCAGTTCCATCTGGATTCACAGGTGAGTGACCTTCCTTCATCATCCGAAAGATTAAAAAGGGAAAATGGTATATCATTCTTCTAAATACTTTCTGTGAATTTCTGATATTGTCTTCCATTGCCAATTATGCAGAAATGGTCGGTGATTGGAAAGCTTCCTTTCCGTGTAAAAACCACACTGGCAGCCTTTTGGGATGGATGGTTGTATTTCACGTCTGGACAGCGAGACAGGGGACCAGATAATCCACAGCCAAGGAAAGTCATAGCAGATTTGTGGAGAACTAAATTAAGCTTGTGACATGATTTTTGTAACATTAGCCACTATGATTTATATACGAATCTTTACATTTTTCAAGTGAGATTAAGTGAGGCAAGATCCTTAGTTGTTTTTATATAGGCTTTTGCATTTATTTTTTCCTCTTCAGTTGATATACATATCCTCGTACAATTTTTTGGAAAGTGAATGTGTCATCATATGTTTTTCAGTCAGCTCCAAGTTATAAAATCTTTTATGAAATAGCTTCAGCTCCAAGTTATAAAACCTTTTATGAGATAGCTACCGCATAATATGGCCTTTTACTTATCTTCACTTCTTCTGACACTTGAATCCTCTTATTATTTTTTCTTCTTCTTCTTCCGCTAAAGATTTGCATTAGTTGTATGTTATTGTTGATGATAAGATTAGGTTGGTCCACATTTGACAGAGTTAGGTTATCAGTGGAACCACATTTGGCATGGAGTTAGGGTACCATTGAAATGAAATTCATTGGGACAAGGACTATAATAACGAGCTAGGTGAAGATAAAACTTACTATTTCCGCTAGAAAAAATGCTATGTTCACAAGGTTTCACTCACATTAAGATTGGGTTCACTCGCTATTCGTGTGAGGAGTCTTACTTGCCAACGACAAAGTAACAAGGAAAAGTTTTCTGAATACAAAATTTTCACAAAGATTTAAGACACTAATTTTATGGTGTCAGAAAAACAAAAATACACTCCAATGGTCAAGTGTCTAATTTCAAGGACATCTACTACATTTCCATATCTAGGAGGTTGAGAGAAGAATTATCCACTCCTCTAATTTGTCAATCAATATGATTAGTACAGATCCTGTGATACCATCAAACAAGAGACCTAATAAATCTCTCAGGTGAAGTGGTTTGTAATCCAGCAGTAAAATTCAGCCAGTAGACATGTTTTCAATCAGATTTAGTTAGTTTTGAAGCCTTCAAAATGCAAACAAAACATTGGTAGCGCAATATTTCTTTCAACTGAGCCATGGACATTCAATAAAGTTCAGTTTCATTCATCATTTTAAAGGAATTTACAAAGAAGCCAGTATTACACGATCGCTGCTTGTTGTAACAGACTCACTTTAAAGAAGTAAGACATTTCCTTTCTACAACAAAAAACAATATCCATGCCTTGCACCAGGTATCAACAGAACAGAGATACAAAGGAAAGAGAGAAAATAAATTGGACAAACTTGAGGGATGGGTTGCATTGGATTGGCTACTAGTAAATTATCTTCCACAACTTCAAAACTAAAATCTGCTTTAGTGAGCCTGCACCTTGCTTTCAGGCCTACATTGCGAGACTGTCAGGTGCCAATATGAAAATGTGTTACTATTCAATTCTAAAATATGACATATATGACAGAATCAAAACAAGGCAATATGTTTTCTAATGTGACCCAACAGATCCATCAAAGAAAATGCTTATTTATTACCTAGTTTATGTCTGCCGTTCTGCATTGATGTAAAAAAACATCACAAAGAGGATTCCAGAAATATCAAGGATCATGTAGAAAACTGGTGATAGCAGCAAAACAGTCACCTGAACTAGTATGAATTTGATGCATAAATAACAGGCATAGACATTTAGGGGAGAAAAGGCTAGAAACAGGAAAACATGCCTTTCATTTCAATATAGGAGCATATGGAGCTGGGCATGGAGATACAGAATGATCAGGTAACTGGCTAATCAAATCAACTGCCACCTGCAAGCATGTACTTAGAACTTTCTTTTCCAACCTGACAAGTTGTGTGGCAACTCGCTTCTTTGGATCCAAACTAGAATCTGCCAACTGGCATAACAAATAGCAGATCAGTTGAAGCTCACAATACCTTGATAAGGCTCAGTCATCTAGAAACTTGGAAACTGCCAACTTACCAAGGATTCATCCTGACTTAGAGTGGTAGGGTAACCAGCCAATCTTGTCCTGAAATAATCAGCAAGTTGGTCCAAAACTGCCTTTTCCATACAAGGGCTAACCTATAAATCCACAAAGCATGATCCATGTAATTCAAATAATTACAAGTATAATTACATCGATTCAGTGTCCATTATTTCATTTTCTTTCGTGTTTTGTAGTTTTTTCGTTTTCATTCTAGGGTTCCTATAATCCAGTCATCCACATATAAGTTTCCTATCGTGAGGGAAAATAATACACACCAAAGTGTTACTTGCGGTGGTTCCAATCAGGTATGACACATATTTGTTATCCTATTTGAAAGTGATGGGGGTATAACAGGATGATGTAAAGCAATAGAAATCTAAAGTTTCATTAATTATCTATCACAGAATTTGATATTATACATGCACAAACAATTAAGGATATGCTTGAACACCTTTTCCAGAAGGCAGATTTTTTTCAAGCTCAATATTGCTACTCCCTCCCAAAGAGAAGATTATGTATTGGATTTATATAAACCTAAACTAAGCTTCAAAGACGTGAGCTTACCGGACATATTGGACCTTGAGAAGATATGACAGACTGCATCTCCGAAGGATCTGAAACATATCCAAGTCGCAAATAAGGCAGCATATCAAAAACAGCATTTCTTTCTTTCCCAACATTCACCTGTAACAAGAGGCGCATTATATAAATTGTGGGAAACAACTGTAAAGTAGCTAACAAGATAATGACTTCATACATGAAAGACCATTTTTTTTATTTTGACAGGTTCATACATGAAAAACTTGTACAGATAGTTTTCCATTCCTTTGAGCAACCACTCTCTTATCCTGATATTGAGGATCCTCAGTATTCAACGCTGCCTGGAAGAGGGAGGCAGGGGAAATAAAGGATATAAAATACATTCAATGACTCTGAACAAAAAATTGAACATGAAGAAATGTGAAACTAATCACCTCAATCACAATGCGGTCATAAGAATTATCTTCATCAACAAAGCCATAGTTTATAAGCAATTTGGAATTAGGTTGTGGCCCGCACCTACAAAATGTGCCAGCTAATAGTGTGATGTTACTATACTATCATTAAATATGAATACAAATAGGAAACAAGAATTCTAGGGATACCCATTCCTAGATGAAATTGTGTGTGCAGCGTCAAATTGCAACAAATTACACAGTAACAAGGAAATCAAGTTTCATACCAGACAACTATTGGATCGCCAGCCTTGTATGGGCGATCAACAACCAGTTGAACAGCGTCATCAGCAGAAGTTAACATTGCCTTACAATTGCTTCTATAGGATAACAATGGGGGTCCAAGAGGAACCAATGCAAATCTCTGTGCCAAACTGACTTTCTGAGATCAAAGGGGATCAGACATTTAACATAAATGCTTGCAGGCAAGAGAACTAGGTAAAATTAACATAAAAAAATTTCATATTTCCTTTTCTCCCTGTCTTATTTGAAAAATATAATCTACCTAACATAACTATTCTTATGTTTGAGGCTGCACAATAAAAAAGACCAGCTAACCAAAGTAGACATTCCGCACAAATTATTATAGGAACAAAAGGAACTTATAAAGTAACTCTTTAACAGTTCCAAGTTAAATTGTATTCCCAATTAGAGAGGTGAACCTGCAAATGGACAACACAAGATTGAACTGCAACAAAGGCTTGTTTGAAAATCTCAAAATGAAAGGCTTCTGTAGGTATATCATATGGGTATTGCTGCAAAAAGTAACAAACACAATGATAAAAACATAAAATTATGATCTAGAATTGAAGGAATAAATTCAGCTCAAACAGTAAACAAAACTAACCTGAAACAGAGACCCAGCCATAAACCAAACAGTATCAAGCTCATTATATTCTCTTCTGATCCCTTCAGCCCTTTCCAGAACTTCAGCCTAATTTTTATAAAATTGACAATGTCTCCAGATTTAATGGAAATAAGAAAAAAAATTACCTTAATATTGTCTGGGTAACATAAACCTGGATAACGTTAATTTTCATTTATTTATATAGTTTATACATATATTCACCTTAGTAGGACTGCCTGTCAAGTAATTCAGTTCAGCTTCAGACCATAAGAGGGGTGATTCCACCGCTAACTGTCCCCTCCCACGCTGACGATCAAGCTCTCTGATATATGGGTACCAGAAAGACTTCTTTCCTTGCTTTTTCTCATACATAAGATACAAAGCTAAGCAAGCTAACTCCGACAATTTGTTTGTTGTTAAGAGTTCCGCTGCATAAAATATTCAGGTTTCCAATCTAATTATGTATAAAACAGGACAAGGAATTTAACAAAATAATAGATATCTAAGTAATTTCAATCAGTGCATCAGGAAGACATACATAAACTACAAAGCTTTAATCTCGCCTATATTTAACAATTAGTAAACCTATTACTCAACATAGATTGCATGTATTATTCAAGGCCCTAGTTCTAATCACATTCGAACCCAAGTCTAATAAATATATATTGTTTCTTCCATAGAGAAAATTTAGAGTTCCAAACCCAAGGGTTAGCTCAAGTGGTAGCATGTGAGTTCAAAAACTTCATGGAAGCTTATCTCCTTTGAGCCATCTAAATATAGTTTACTATGGGCTTACTCAAGTGTGCATGGTTTGTGGGATTTATATCAATAAATTTCACAACAAAAAATTATTTTGAGATAAAGGCATTTTAGCCCAGAGGGTACAAATTGTTTTGAAACTTAAAGTTTAGGTGCTTTTAGTTAAAATAAAGTTTGTAGTAGAAATCGTCGAATCAATTTTAAGCCTAAACTATAAGATGCATTTTGTTATTTAGTCCTATAATGTTTGGGATGTGAAGGTAACTAAAGCCCAACTTACAAACCAAAATGTGTAATTCCACCAACCCATTCCCTAGGCTTATGAGAGTGCATTCTCATCAATCATCATCCTAACTTAAATAGATTTTTCTCGATACATAGGGTAGTAACAAAAAAGAAACAAAAACTAAATATTTAATGGCACCATACCAACAGTTTCGTTTCCCAAAACTCTTTCAAGTGTTACTACAGATGAATTCGGAACAGAAAATGCAATATCACCTGCCTGCCAGAAAACATAATAAAAATATAGTATGAATTATGAATAAGCATCTCCTCTTGTCTTGAACTAACATAACAAAACTCAAATCAATAGAGAACCAAATTGTTGGCCTGAACAAAAAAACCTGAAGATCCTCGCTGGCAGCAACGTAATGTATGGGGCGAAGCGTGGCATCATGAGAAGGCCTATCTTTCAGATGTACTTTGCAAGGAGGCAGTCCATTTTGGTGCATCCAAGATTTCAAGTCCGCAATTTCATCTTCTTTCTTGCTCACAATTTCAGGAGATTTCCCAACAACTAATGTATCTGAGCTCGAAGCCAAACAAACGTTTCTTCTCCGAAATGGAATACCATGTCTAGCGTTTCTGGTGAGAGCTGCAGTCCTGAAGAGAACAGAGAGAGGACGATGTGTGGAAGAACGAATTGGAGAAGAGATAATGCAATTGCTTTGCTGCGTATAAGAGACGTCCATGCTAAATTGTCGCATTACAGATTAATTGATAATGGAGTTTATCAATTTTCAGGGTTAGGGTTTCTCAGATGGATAGTGAACGATGAGTGAAGAAGAGGGTTTTGTTAGATGTCATTCCCTTTGTTATCGCTGCAAACAGATTGAGGAGCGGTTGAGTGATAGAAATATATATAGGAAAAAATTCTCCTAACTAACCAGAAAAAAAAAAAAAGGAGTTATTGCGACGGTTTTTATGGTTGGAACTTCGTCTTAGATATAGCGACGATATTCCTATAACAACGGTTATAACGACGGTTTTCTATGTTTTCTATAACAGTTATAATGACGGATTGAACCAACCGGTACTATACGATCTCCTATAACGACGATTGTCAGTTTCCTATATTTTTAGCCGGATGGAGTGATGGGGAGGAAAAGAGACAGACTTGTGTATATAAATTATTATTATTGTTATTATTATTCATTTATCTAATACAGTAATTATAATTCAGTAATTGAATAAGTTGATACATAAATGAATATTGACTCGGGGTACTACGTCATTTTTTTATTTTATTTTATTTAAAATTATTTTAGGAGTTTAGGAGAACTTGTGGAAGGACTAAGAGGAAAATTAAGACTAATCTAATTTTTTTTTATTAATGTAAGGTAATATAAGGTTAATTTTTTTTTCTAGTGTAATTTTTTATTATTAATGTGAAAATTACCGGTGGAGTCATTATCTAAAAATAGGGTCTTTAAAATTTAAATGACATGAAGGAGGAATGAAATATATGATAACTCATTCATAGCTAATGTTGTAAAAAGATATAGTCTTACAGTACATCGTGAGCGTCCATCCAATAACCTAACAGTTTAAGTTTAATAGAGGTCTTGTCCGCAATTTAGGATTGCGGAGTTTAGAAAACTAAAAAAAATCTAAATTTGGCTAATACGATGTCGTTGGCCAATTGGTTTGCCATACTTGGCATCCGCATTTTAATACTGCGGACGAGAGACTTTTACAAAGAGAGTATTTTGGACATTTTAATACTAAAAACTAAACTGCGTACGTGATCTCTATTAAATCGTTAGATCATCGGATGAAAACTCACGATATAACGTTAGTTATGGATCGGTCCCCTATGTATATAATAATAATAATAATAATAATAATAATAATAATAATAATAATAATAATAATAATAATGTTGTAGTCTCAATTGCAACTCTTTATTTTTTTAACTATTATTCTGTTAATACATGTTTAATAATTCATTATTTCTTCAAAAATGGTTCTTGATACTAGTTAATTTGTAAGATTTAAAAACATAAATTATGATGTAAATTTATTTAATTTTAAAATAATAATTTTATACTTAATAATATATTACATAATATTAACAATTATATTAATCTAAATTAAGTAAATTCACATTAATTTAATTTATTTTAAATGATACAAAATTGGTCAAAATACTAAATCTATTATAAAATAATAGATAAAACAAAATGTATATTGATAAATTTTTGTATTCAAGTGGTCATCCACACTTTTCTTTCACTGTGATATTCTTACTTCTTCCAATATACAAGCAACAATGGACATAATGGGTGACGGTCTATCTCTCTCTCTCTTCTATATATGCATCCACTTACTAAGGTGTTGTTTGTTTACATCTTAACAGGTCTTAATAGACAACCTCTTATTCGCTAAGACGGTAGATGTTGTTTGTTTTTTTTATTACCTTTAAATGCCTCTAAATGGTTGAGATAGAAAATCAAATCTAAATTATTCAGACATGCTCTTAATGAACTTTGATATTTTTTAGACACAAATACCCTCTTCAATATTATCAATTTTCAATATCTATGCCGACCATTGCCACCCACCGGCGCCACCACCGCCTTGCCACAGACCACCACCAGATCACCACCAGACAGTATAGGGGATGGGGAATCGAAATTCGTATAACTAGTGTACCATCCTCAGTTTCCCCAAATTCTCAATTTCTCTGACAATGGATGCTTCTTCTGTGACGCCCCCAAAACAGGTATACATCACCCATCTTGAGTCCCTAAATACATGGTATAAAATATAAATACAAACTTAATTATACAACCGTCGTGTAATATACGACAAAACATAACTGAGAGTTTAAACAGGAATGTTGCCTTCTAAATAATATTCACTCTCAAATAGAGTCCTCATTACATTTATTGTCACACTATTTAATAGAATAGTGAGGACTACTAATGCTATCATCATCCGGACCGCCACTGTTCCCCGACTAGTCTCATTCGTTCGCTCATTTTCTCAAGAGAACAAAGAAAGAAAGGGTGAGCTCAACTAGCTCAGTAAGAAATATTATGACTAAGATAATGCAGAATAAATTATCTATAAATTTTTATCGCTAAGACTCAGCTTAATAAATAAACCACATCATCGAGTCATCCCTGCACTACCGGCCAAGGATATTCATTAAATCATCAATGGTCATAACTATACCGAATAATCCCTGGTCATAATCATACCAAAAATTGTCCATTAATGCACTACAGGCTACTGAGAACTTTTACCACATCATTTATAACATTACAGGTCATGATTATACCGAATAATTGCTGATCATAATCATACCAAGTTCATCTATGCACGTAAGCCAAAGATGACTTTCATCACAATATAAGTATGAGGATGATGACAATGACATAATAATTCAATAAAACAAGTTCAAGAATAAATTTTAAAGATTTATAACTTAATTTATCTTGAAATCAATTATGTCAAAATTGTCAACATGATACTGCTTTGTGGAGTAAAATTCAAGAATGCTCAGAAGAATATTTCCATGAAAAGATACCGGATGAAGCGCAAATATCCAGGATATTCTACTAATTTCATGGAGTATAGAAGCCAAAACTTTAACCAAATGAGTATCATAGAATGTATGAAACTGCAAATAGATTTTCACCCGCCATGCGATAATCCACGTAGACAGATCATTTCCACAATTTAATAAGGAATGAATACGAATGATCATTCACCATGCATGTGATAATCCTCATAGACATGTTATTCCAACAAAATAATAAAGAATGGAACTAGGTCATGCGTAATCCGCATGCATGTGATATTCCAAATGTAATAATTAAGAATGGAATAATGTAAGAATTCACCACGCGCGATGTAATCGCATGCATGTGTTATTCCAATGTAATAATAAAGAATGGAACCGTGTCTCAGCGTAATCGCATGCACGAGGATATTCCAACGAGTAATAATAAAGAATGGAATAACAAAGAATTCACCATGCATGCGATAGACCGCACAGCATGAGTTATTCCAATGTAATAATAAAGAATGGAAACAGTCTAGCGTAATTCGCATGCATGTGGGATATTCCAATGTAATAATGTAAGAATTTCACCATGTTTGCGGTACTTGATGATGAAAAGTTATTCCAACATAATAATAAAGAATGGAATAACAGAAGCTCTCTTCATGAATACGAAAGAAATAATACCCCTTACCTTAGAAAGAAACTGCATACTGGAGTAGAGAGGTAAAAAACTTCTCTTCTTCTTTCTCTCTATAATTTCCCTCTATAATAATTGCTCTATAGCTTTTGTGAATTGGTGAGAAATGAAGGAAGAATGAGCTTCTATTTATAGGAAAATATAGTTTCGATAATTGCACGTTTTGGGGCTCGAAATATTACAGTACAATACCTTCAACTTTTCTTTCATTTTTAATTTAGTCATGCAAGTATTATCAAGCTTGCACCACCTCCCCTAATAGTAAATAATGTGAATCAATAGTTCAATCATATGAATCAATAGTTATAATCATGTGAAAATACTGAATTACAATGATAAGACCCCATCTATACCTCCATTTTACCTTAGTCATGCAAGTATTATCAATCTTTTTGACTCCCCTAATAGTACAAGAATGTGAATCAATAGTACACACATGTGAACAAATAGTTATAATCATGTGAATTAATAGCAATTAGTTGCTCATTTATCCGATTAATTACCCGATTGGCCAGTATAACTTCCAGACATCAATTAATATCGAAATAAATGTTGATTTCCACTAACACTAATAATTCCAACACAATGAAACAATCAATTTCATCTTTAATCAACACGAACTTATTCATCATTAATATTATAACTCACAATATTTAACAACCGTGTCGCTCCTGTGAAAGAGGGGGCTTTCCGATAAGGATTTCTCCTTATCGCACGCAATGATTAGATGACGAAAACCTATCCTCGATGTAACTTCTGACATCAGGAATATTACAATTTAATAATAGGAATAACTTTGTCGTCTCAATTATTGATTTAATAATATATCATATAATGCAGATGATATTATGACAATAATCGAATCAATAATATGAGAGATATGATGCAAAGATTATTATAGCAATAATTGAGTATAATCGAGTGACTTCTCACATAAGCATCAATAATCAATACCGGTAGTGCTTCTTATGCAACCACACGTATTACTATACTTTTACTACTGGGATAGCTCAACGGTTTAACGGTAAAACTTCCATGCCGTTATTTTTATAAAAGATAATTATGTCGTTTTCTAACTACGACAATACTTTCGTTAATAGGGTCCACCAATGATTGTCTTGCGTCATCTAATATTCCCTGCTAAAATGAATATTTCCCGACCAATCGAATATTATATAACCACTTGCTTACTTTACAAAATTTGTAAATATTACCCACAACTATAACATTATATCAAATTCACACCATAATATTCAAAAATATATTTCGAGAAAATTATTCTTTATTCATAAAAGTTGGGGTCTTACAACCTTCCCTTCTTATGAAATTTCGTCCTCGAAATTAGGGTGCGTACCTGGTATGTCGAAGAGTTGAGGATAACTTTAGAGCGTAGAATATGATCCTTCTTATCCAAGATTTTAACAGGTAACTCTTCATACGTTAAATCTTCCTCTATCTCGTCTGGTTCTAATTCAATAATATGGTTCGGGTCTTTCACATATTAATACGTAACATAGATATGTGAAAAACGTTATGAACACGAGACATACTTAGCGGTAAGGTGAGTCTATAGGCCACAGTTCCTACTCGATCGAGGATTAAAAATGGGCCAATGAATCGAGGATTGAGCTTTCCTCTCTTTCTAAATCTTGTAACTCCTTTCCATGAAACAACACGTAATAACACATGATCTCCAATATTGAATTCCACGTCTTTTCGATGAAGATCAGCATAACTCTTTTGTCGATCTTGTGAGGTTTTTATACGTTGTCGGATTGTTTGAATCTTTTCCGTAGTCATACGTACCAAATTCGGTCTCAACAACATTGTTTCACCCACCTCATCCCAGCATACTAGAGAACGACACTTTCTTCCATACAACGCCTCAAATGGAGCCATGCCAATACTTGCTTGATAACTATTTTTTGTAGGAAAACTCCACCAATGGTAAGAACTTGTCCCAACTTCCCTTGAAGTCAAGGACACAGAGTCTTAATAAATCTTCAAGAGTTTGAATAGTCCTCTCTGATTGTCCGTCCGTCTGAGGATGATATGCCGAACTAAATCGTAAGTCCGTGCCCATAACTTTTTGCAAACTAACCCAAAATCTTGAGGTGAATCTTGGGTCTCGATCAAAAACTATGGATACTGGCATACCATGCAATCTTACGATCTCGTTTATGTACATACTAGCAAGACGTTCAAGTGTAAAAGTTTCTCGTATCGGTAAGAAATGAGCAGACTTGGTCAATCTATCAACAATGACCCAAATTGCATCAATGCCTTGAGAAACCGTAGGAAGACCAGTAACAAAATCCATGGTAATGTGCTCCCACTTCCATTCAAAAATTTTAAGTGGTAGCAATGGACCTTTTGGCACTTGATGCTCTGCCTTGACTCGTTGAGAGGTTAGACACCTTGAGATAAACCCAGCTATCTCTCTCTTCATATTGCTCCACCAAAATGTATGTCAAAGATCACGATACATTTTGGTACTCCCAGGATGGATTGCAAACGGTGTGTTGTGCGCCTCCATCATGATTTTATACTTCAAGTCAGAATCGTTAGGAACACAAAGTCTGGAGTTGACTCGAAGTATTCCTTCTTCATCGATTCTTGCTTCCGGAATAACACCTTCTTGCACTTTCTTCTTCATACGCATCAGCTCCAGGTCTGTAGTTTGAACAGCTTTAACTTTATTGATTAAAGTTGGTTCCACTCGTATATTCGCCATCATCACATGGGTCCCTGGAGTCTTTAACTCTATTTCCATCCTTTCCAAGTTATACAAAATAGGTCTTTGCATTGACAATATTGCACTCGTACCCGCATATGATCTTCTACTCAATGCGTCAGCTACTACGTTCGCTTTTCCAGGATGGTATTGGATGGTATGATCATAATCTTTCAACAACTCAAGCCATCGTCGTTGCCGCATGTTGAGTTCCTTTTGAGTGAAGAAATATTTGAGGCTTTTATGATCCGGTTGACTCGGAAAGATACAAAATTCGGTTGGAACGAGGAATGTGAGAAGAGTTTTTAAGAACTCAAGAGGAGACTCATTTCAAAGACCTCGCTCGACAATACCATCCGCCGGCTCGGAGGATTTGTCATCTACAAAGATGCTTCGCAAAAAGGGTTAGGATGTGTTCTCATGCAACATGGGAAAGTCATAGCCTATGCCTCTCGACAACTCAAAGAATATGAGAGGAATTATCATACTTATGATCTAGAGTTGGCAGCTGTTGTTTTTGCACTTAAAATTTGAAGGCATTACTTATATGGGGAGAAAGTGGAGATCTTTACGGATCATAAAAGCCTCAAATATTTCTTCACTCAAAAGGAACTTAACACGCGACAACGACGTTGGCTTGAATCATTGAAAGATTATGATCATACCATCCAATACCATCCCGAAAAGCGAACGTGGTAGCGGCGCATTGAGTAGAAGATCATATGCGCGGCACGAAAAGCGATATTGACAATCAAAGGCCCACTTTGTGTGACTTGCAAAAGATGGAGATAGAGTTAAAGACTCTAGGGACCCATGTGATGATGGCGAATATACGAGTAGAACCGACTTTAATTGATAAAGTTAAAGCTGCTCAAGTTACAGATCTGGAGCTGATGCGTATGAGGAAGAAAGTGCAAGAAGGTGTTATGCCAGAAGAAAGAATCAATGAAGAAGGAATACTTTGAGTCAACTCCAGACTTTGTGTTCCTAACGACCCTGATTTAAAGTATAAAATCATGTTGGAGGCGCACAACACACCGTTTGCAATCCATCTTGGGAGTACCAAAAGTTATCATGATCTTCGTCATACATTTTGGTGGAGCAATATGAAGAGAGAGATAACGCTATTTATCTCAAGGTGTCTAACTTGTCAACGAGTCAAGGCGGAGCATCAAGTACCAAAAGGTCCATCAGAACCACTTGAAATTCCGAATGGAAGTGGGAGCACATTACCATGGATTTCAAGCATCGGTCTTCCCAAGGTTTCTCAAGGCATAGATGCAATTTGCGTCATTGTTGATAGATTGACCAAGTCTGCTCATTTCTTACCAATACGAGAAACTTATACACTTGCGTCTTGCTCGTATGTACATAAACGAGATTATAAGACTACATGGTATGCCATTATCCATAGTTTCTAATCGAGACCCAAGATTCACTTCACGATTTTGCGTTAGTTTGCAAAAAGTTATGGGCACGGACTTTCACGATTTAGTTCGAAGATATCATCCTCGAATTTGACGGACAATCGTAGAGAGACTATTCAAACTCTTGAAGATTTATTAAGACTCGTGTCCTCGACTTCAAGGGAAGTTGGGACAAGTTCTTACCATTGGTAGAGTTTTCCTACAACAACAAATACCAAGCAAGTATCGGCATGGCTCCATTTGAAGCGTTGTATATGAAAGAAAGTGTCGCTTCCAATATCGCCGGGATGAGGTGGGTGAAGCAACGTTGTTGGGACCGGAGTTGGTACGTATGACTACGAAAAAGATTTAAACGATAAGACAACGTATAAAAACCTCACAAGATCGACAAAAGAGTTATGTTGATCTTCATTGAAAGGACGTGGAATTTGATATTGGAGATTATGTGTTGTTATGTGTTGCTCCATGGAAAGTAGTTACGAGATTTGGAAAGAGAGGAAAGCTCAATCCTCGATTCATTGGCGCATTTTTAATCCTCGATCGAGTAGGAATTGTGGCGTATAGACTCACTTTACCGCCAAGTATGTCTCGTGTTCATAACGTTTTTCATATATCCATGTTATGTAAATATGTGGATGACCCGATCCACATTATTGAGTTTGAACCAGACGAAATAGCGGAAGATTTGACGTATGAAGATGTTCTTGTTCAAATCTTGGATAAGAAGGAACATATTCTAGGCTCCAAGATTATACCTCAAGTCAAAGTTTTGTGGAGAAACCACGATGTTGAGGAAATGACCTGGGAGTTAGAATCTGAAATCAAATAAGATATCCTTACCTTTTCGACATACCAGGTACGTACCCTAATTTCGAGAGTGAAATTTCATAAGAAAGGGAGGTTGTAAGACCCCCAACTTTTTAATAAAGATGATTTTTCTATAAATATCATTTTTAAATATTATGGAATGAATTTGATATAATGTTATAGTTGTGGGTAATATTTATAAATTTTGCAAAGTACGCAAGTTGTTATATAATATTCGATTGGTGGGGAATATTCGCTTTTAACAGGAATATTCGTGATGATGGCACAATCATTGATAGACCCTAATAATGGAATTATTGCTTGATTGAGAAAACGACAAAAATATTTTATGAAAATAACGACGGAAGTTTTACCGTTAACTGTTGAAACACCCAGTGTTAAAAGTACAGGAATACGCATGGTTGCATAGTAGCACACGATATTGATTATTGATGCTTACGTGAGAAGTCACTCAGTTTTGTTCAATTATTACTTCAGTAATTGTTGCATAGTATCTCACGTTATTTGATTCAATTATTGTCGATATTTTATATATTATTAAATCAATAATTGAGACGACAAAGTTATTAATATTATTATTTAAAATATTAACTGTAAGACCCCAAATTATTAATAAATGAAATTTATTTTCCTCTATTTATTATTTTGAAATAGTAAGGGTCGATTTGATTAATGTGGATAGATATGGGTAAAATACAAAATATTTCGATAAGCAGTGGTTATAAAATATTCATTATTGTTTGGGAATATTCATTTGGTCGTGGAATATTAAATCGCTGTTTGGGGGAATATTCGTGCGACGGCCACGATCTTTTGTGGGCCCCATAACGAAAAGCGATTAGATGAAGAAAACGACAAATATAAGTTGTTTATAAATAACTACGTAGTTATTCATTATCTTCATTGAATACCCGGTGGTTAAAACACACTAATCTGCGTTGTTGAAAAAGAAGAGCACATGGTATTGCACCAATTATTGATTCTTACGTAAGAAGGCACTACTCAATAATTGTTACATGAATTACTTATTCATTATTTTATTTTATTGATTCAATAATTGTTGCGTTGATATTTTATATTCTTGTTGTTTGAATAATTGTCATTACACACGATTTTTTTATTATCGAAGCAATAATTCATATTATCTGAATAATATTATTAGATAACATTATTGGCAATGTCTAGAAAGTTTTGTCTAAGGAGAGGTTTGGTCACCTAATTGCGCGCAAGAAGGAGAAATTCTTATTGGAAAGCCCCTATTTCCTGGAAACTGCCTCAATTGTCAATAATGTGATTCTTGTAATATTATTTATGAATAATTAATTATTGATTTATATGATGAGAAAAATATTGATTTTATGTGGATATAGATGGAGAAAATTTTTAAAATGACAATTGTTGAAAATTAATATTTTATCTTTTTCTGATAAAATAATTCATTTAAATATATTATTTTAATAATATACTAACGGTGATATTTTTACAAAGAATGTGGGATATATGAGTATACGAGAAGGAAGAGTATTTTTGTTGCAATAAATGTTTAAAACATGTTAAACATGTCGGTGGACCCCATTTCTTGACTGAAATTTGATTATAGCTTGTAAAATTGTCCGTATGTGGATTTCGGTCAATTTCTGTTTGGAATTTGGAAAAACTTTCTTCTGCAAAGTTGTAGAGAATTGAATTTCCTATAAAAAGTCGCGAGATTTGAATTTTCTGATAAAATGGCTATTTATTATGAATTATTGAAGTTCTGAAGTTCCGAAATAATTGATTTTTGGAAGTTTTATTTATTTTTATTAATAAAAACGTTTTTTATATGTTGTGGGCATATTTAACATGTGCATGGTGGCTGAATTCAGATTCAAGATGTGGGCGTATGAATTTTGTTTATATATAATATTATTATATTACTATTTTCTCGCTTTGTTGTTAAGTAATTTCCTATAATAGGGTGCTTAGGTTAGAATTGAAAATCACACCGAAATCTGAAATTTTCTCTCTCTATATTATCGGCGTATTCTTGTGAGTATTTTGAGTATACTTTGAGTATTGCTATATCGGTGCAAGTTCAAGTCATAACCTATATCCTGTTTCAACTAGAAGTCTTGTCTTTCGAGGTAAGGGATGTTATTTTCTTCTCGAATGATATTATTTCTTCAATATCATTATCTTTGAAATATTGGTTGGAACTTTTTATCAAATTTGGAACTTTTTCATGTCGGGTTACTATTCATGAGTTACTTATTCACGAGTTCTTATTCACGAGTTATTATTCACGAGTCTTATTCATGGAAGTGTGAAGATGTTTTTTGTGGAATTTCTATCTTTTGGTGTCTGAGTTACTATTCACGTATACGACAATTATTCACGATATCTGACACTATTCACGAATCACGGCCTATTCAATCTAAAAATGAAAATTTTCCCTTTTAAATCTAAAATATCTATTGTGGATACTAGCTTTGATTGTATCCATGTTTTGATCATTCTTGAATTTTACACCACTATGATTATTTTTGAGGTATTTTTGGACATGGATAAAACAAAAATACGAATCCTTAATCCTTAATCCTTGTCATTTTGTTTCACCGGATTCGCTTTTTTAAAATATTTTTCATCATCTTCGGTCTTAAATGATGATATTATGGAATATCTTTGGCCTCAGAAGGTAAAGATGAATGATTTCTGAAGAATATCTTTGGCCCGTAGTGCAAAGATGAACAGGTGTTGAGATGAACATGACCGACTGATTAATATCTTTGGCCCGTAGTGCAAAGATGAACAGGTGTTTAGATGAACATGACCAAATAATGAATATCTTTGGCATGTAGTGCAAAGATGAATATTTGATTCCAGATATATATTGATTGATGTTACAGGGATAAAATATCGACGATGAACTTTTAAATAAGATAGTAGTTTGCATTCTCTACTTAACTCTTCTAATGAATTATTATTTCCGCTACGAAGATTGATTTAAAACTGGTTGTTTATCAGTATTCTATTAGATTTTTCCCCTGTTGGAGACTAACGATAATTTGTTGTATATTATCTTAGTCATAATATTCTTTACTTTGGGCTAGTTGAGCTCACCCTTTTCCTTTTTGTTCCATTTTTCTTCTCGGGAGGCGAGAATGTAGCGAAGTACTACTAGTCGGGGTATGGAATGAAGGTTCTAGAGAGAGTTGTTTAGTAGTCCTCACCATTTTGTAAAATAATGTATCAATAATTATGATGGGGATTTATTTGCGTGTGGATATTGTCTAGATGGCAATATTTGTATTTAAACTCACATATATATATGTTGTCGTATTTTTTTACGACAAATGTATTAATAAAGTTGTAGTTATTTACGCACCATGTATTTGGCGACTCGAAATGGGTTGGATGGAATGGACCTATTTTGGGGGCGTCATAGTTGGTATCGAGCTTAGGGATATGATCTCCGCGGAGATCGAGGAATAGAACTAGGAGGGAGAGACGAGTAAATCCTTCGCTAGTGTGTCCTACCTAAGCTTATTTGTTAATTGGTCGAAGATATAAGGATATTATGTGATATATTGATTTCCTTAATTAACCCTTATTTTATGACAAGATTTGAGAATGTCGAATGAGAATATTAATGATGGAGTAAATGAGACCGTGGAGATGCCTCATCTTTACCAACGAGGAGAACGTGCAACAAAGCTAACAATGTACCTCCCGTGAACAACACCAATCGAAAGCGGATGATGAACGAGGGATGTTTAGAAGCTTTTGCGGTTCATGCAAAATTAGACGAGGAGACTCGTGTGTTCAAAATACAAGAGGAAATGATAGCAATTCACGGGTTGTCACAAAATGAAGCGCTTCAAAGAGTTGGGACCACCAGAATTTAAAGGAAAGCGGATCCGATCATGGCGGAAACATGGGTCAAGCAAATTACCAAGATATTCGATGTCTTGGGATGCATCGAGAAAGAAGGTTCCATTCGCCACCTTTATGTTCCGTGGCGAGGCGACATTGGTGGGAATCATGAAGCGTACCCATCCAAATTTGCGCACTCAAAGATGTCAGGAGAGACGTTTGAAATGATTCAATGACAAGTACTTCCCCGAAAGTATTCGGCTATATGAAGGAAGTGGAGTTTATTAGACCGGAGCAGAATAACATGGCGGTGTCCCAAAGACGAGGCGAAGTTCATGCGGAGTTATCCGTGTTTGCACCTCATTTGGTGGAGAATGAGGAACGATGATGCGGATGTTTGTGAGAGGTTTGAAACCCGACATACGCCGATATCTCATTTCTCATAAATTTTCTCTATTCAGGATGTTGTCAACGGGGCTCGGTTGTTAGAAGCAAGATAACGAGTACGCTTTAACCGAGGGACCATAACCAGATCATACCAAAGATAAGCGATCATCGAATAACGATAACCAAATGGAGAAAGAAGAATACTGATTAAAAGGCGGTAACCACTTTGGTGGTAATCGTGGCCATGAAAATAGAAGAAGCGAGTCGGGAGGAGATTTTAAAAGAGGAGATTCAACAACGACCATTTGAAGACGTCGGCGCCATGTGACTAGTTCGAGGAGGAGAAAGACCACCGGTCGACATGTTACAAATCTTGGGAAGAGGGACATATCATTGAAACGCCTACAACAGTTTAAGGTATGCTATAATTGTGGAAAAGAAGGACATATCGCTAGAGATTATGCGATATCGAAACCAAGTCCAATGAATGGTGACTCAAAAGGATGTCCCGTAAAAGTCAAAGTCAACGGTTCTTGGAAGAGCGTTTGTCGTGGCCTTCATTAAAATGCGAGGAACCCGAACGAAGTTAGCACGGTTAGTTAATTATAAATTCTTGCGTAGTTTATACCTTACTAGATACCTGGATTCACCCATTCTTTTATCTCTTTTTCTTGCGCTCAACGTTTGAACTTGACTACGGAGAAATTAGACTTTGACCTATTTATGGAGAATCCGTTAGAGAAACTTTCATTACATCCGTTGTTTAGAAATCTTGCTTGATTCAGTTGGCACTATCACATTACCACGTTAACCTTATTTCTATAGAGATATTTGCTTTTGATGTGATTTTAAGGTTAACTACTCATCATGCCGAAATTGATTACTTTCGTAAGGTTGTTAGTTTTCATATTCCTAAGCAACTCATTACTCGAATTCAAGCAATCAAACCATTGTAGTCAAATATTTTCATATCAAGCCATGAAGTCATTCGTTTATTATGGATGTCAAGTTTTCTTAGTCCATGTTATGGATTTGAATAAAGACACGCCGATTTGAATAATATTCTGTTGTTATTGATTTTCCCCGACGTATTTCTGAAGAATTTCTTGGTTTACTCCCAAAGATCGATATTAAATTTTGTATCGACTTTGAACCCTTAAGACAAAACTCATTTCTAAAATCTCATATCGAATGGCTCCTCTTGAACTTCGTGAGTTAAAATTCAACTATAGAATTTGGTACATGAGCCTTTATCTGGTGACTTCCTTTGTGGAATGCACCAAACCGACCGATTCCGTAGGGACACCATATTCGCGATAGTAAAGAAATCGATAGGTGTCATTGTATAAATCTTATCCAAGGTTGGGATATGAGTCACAGCTTGAGAACAACCTAAGTCGGTAATCGAAATACGTAGCTTTCTAGGCTTAGTTGGTTATTATCGGAGATTCGTTGAAGGATATTCTCGAATCGCTATTCCATTAACGCAGTTGAATCGTAGAGATACAAAATTCGAATGGAGCAAGGAATGTGGGAAGAGCTTCGAAGAACTCAAGAGGAGACTCATTTCAAAGACATGTTACGACCATGCCATCCCTCGAAAAGCGAACGTGGTAGCGACGTGTTGAGTAGAAGATCGTATATCTGAGTGCGAGTACGATATTGTCAAAGACTCATTTCGAATAATTTACAAATAATAGAGATGGAGATGAAAACTCTAGTTACCCACGTGATGATATACGAGTATAATCGACTTTAATCGATAAAGTTAAAGCTGTTCAAGCTACACACCGGAGCAGATAAATTTGAAGAAGGAGGTGCAAGAAGTTGTTATTTCAAAAGCGAGAATCGGTGAGGTGAGGAAAGCTTAAACCTTCGATTTATTAATCCATTTGAAATTCTCGATCGAATAGGAACTGTGGCCTATAGACTCGTTTTACCGCCAGGTATGACGCGTGTTCATAACGTTTTTCACGTATCGATGTTACGTAAATATGTGGACGACCCGAACCACGCTCGTTGAGTTAGAAACCTACGAAATAGCCAAGACTTAACGTATGAAGAGGTACTGTCAAGATTTTGGATAGGAAGGAGCATGTCCTACGTCGAAGGTCATACCACAAGTTAAAGTTTTGTGGAGAAACCATGCTATTGAGGAAATGACTTGGGAGTTGGAAACGAAATGAAAGCGAGGTATTCTCATCTTTTCAAACACACCAGTACGTCGTCGCCAATTTCGAGGACGAAATTTCATAAGGAGGGAGGTTGTAAGACCCCAAATTATTAATAAATGAAATTTATTTTCCTCTATTTATTATTTTGAAATAGTAAGGGTTCGATTTGATTAATGTGGATAGTTATGGGTAAAATACACAAATATTTCAATAAGCAGTGGTTATAAAATATTCATTAATGTCGGGGAATATTCGTTTGGTCGTGGAATATTCGCATCGCTGTCGGGAATATTAAATGCATTTACGGCATAGCAATCTTTTGTGGGCCCCATAATGGAAAGCGATTGGATGAAGAAAACGACAAATATAAGTTGTTTATAAATAACGGCGTAGTTATTCTTTATTATCTTGTTGGAATACCCGTGGTTAAAACACACTAATACGCGTTGTTGAACAAGTGCACCAGTATTGCACCAATTATTGATTCTTACGTAAGAAGGCACTACTCAATAATTGTTACAAATAATTATCGCTTTAGTATTTTATTTTATTGATTCAATAATTGTTGCGTTGATATTTTATATTCTTTGTTGTTTGAATAATTGTCATTACACAAGTATTTTTATTATCGAAGCAATAATTCATATTATCTGAATAATATTATTAGATAACATTATTGGCAATGTCTAGAAAGTTCATCTAAGGAGAGGTTTGGTCACCTAATTGCAAGGCCGCCAAGAAGGAGAAATTCTTATTGAAAGCCCCTCTTCCCTGAACCTGCTGGTTGTCAATAATGTGATTACTAATATTATTTGTGAATAATTAATTATTGATTTATATGATGAGGAAAATATTGATTTTATGTGGATATAGATGGAAAAATTTTAAAATGACAATTGTTGAAAATTAATATTTTATCTTTTTCGATAAAATAATTCATTTAAATATATTATTTTAATAATATATTAACTATGATATTTTTACAACGAATGTGGGATATATGAGTATACGAGAAGGAAGAGTATTTTTGTTGCAATAAATGTTTAAAACATGTTAAACATGTCGGTGGACCCCATTTCTTGACTAAAATTTGATTATAACTTGTAAAATTGTCCGTATGTGGATTTCGGTCAATTTCTGTTTGGAATTTGGAAAAACTTTCTTCTGCAAAGTTGTAGAAAATTGAATTTCCTATAAAAAGTCGCGAGATTCGAATTTTCTAATAAAATGGCTATTTATTATGAATTATTGAAGTTCTGAAGTTCCGAAATAATTGATTTTTGGAAGTTTTATTTATTTTTATTAATAAAAACGTTTTTTATATGTTGTGGGCATATTTAACATGTGCATGGTGGCTGAATTCAGATTCAAGATGTGGGCGTATGAATTTTGTTTATATATAATATTATTATATTCAATTTTCTGCTTTTGGTGTTACAAGTAATTTCCTATAAATAGGGTCTTGGGTTAGAATTGAAAATCACACCGTAAATCAAGTTTTCTCTCTATATATCGAGCGTATTCTTGTGAGTATTTTTTGAGTATACTTTGAGTATTGCTATACTATTGCAAGTTCAAGTCATAGCCTTTATATCCTGTTTCAACTAAAGACTTGTCTTTTCGAGGTAAGGGATGTTATTTTCTTCTCAAATGATATTATTTCTTCAATATCATTATCTTTGAAATATTGGTTGGAAATTTTATCAAATTTGAAACTTTTTCATGCTCGGGGTTACTATTCATGAGTTACTATTCACGAGTTACTATTCATGAGTTACTATTCACGATTTACTATTCACGAGTACTATTCATGAAAGCGTGAAGATGTTTTTGTGGAATTTCTATCTTTTGGTGTCGGAGTTACTATTCACGATACTCGCACTATTCACGATATCGACACTTTATTCACGAATCACGGCCTTATTCAATTTAAAAATGAAAATTTTCCTTTTCGCCTAAAATATATTTTTTAGCTTTGATTGTATCCATGTTTTGATCATTCTTGAATTTTACACCACTATGATTATTTTTGAGGTATTTTTGGACATGGATAAAACAAAGTACGTATCCTTAATCCTTAATCCTTGTCATTTTGTTTCACTGGATTCGTTTCTTTAAAAATATTTTTCATCATCTTCAGTCTTAAATGATGATATTATGGAATATCTTTGGCCTGTAGTGCAAAGATGAATGATTTTTGAAGAATATCTTTGGCCCGTAGTGCAAAGATGAACAGGTGTTGAGATGAACATGACCGACTGATTAATATCTTTGGCCCGTAGTGCAAAGATGAATAGGTGTTTAGATGAACATGACCAAATGATGAATATCTTTGGCCTGTAGTGCAAAGATGAATATTTGATTCCAGATATATATTGATTGATGTTACAGGGATAAAATATCGACGATTAACTTTTAAATAAGATAGTAGTTTGCATTCTCTACTTAACTCTTCTAATGAATTATTATTTTCGCTACGAAGATTGATTTAAAACTGGTTGTCTATTGTATTCTATTAGATTTTTCCCCGTTGGAGACTAACGATAATTTGTTGTATATTATCTTAGTCATAATATTCTTTACTGGGCTAGTTGAGCTCACCCTTTTCCTTTTTGTTCCATTTTTCTTCTCAGGAGGCGAGAATGTAAATGAAATACTAGTCGGGGTATGGAATGAAGGTTCTGTAGAGAGAGTTGTTTAGTAGTCCTCACCATTTTTATAAAATAATGTATCAATAATTATGATGGGGATTTATTTGCATGTGGATATTGTCTAGATGGCAATATTTGTATTTAAACTCACAAGATATATGTTGTATGTCGTATTTTGCACTTGACACAAATGTATTAATAAAGTTGTAGTTATTTCGCATCCATGTATTTGGCGACTCAGAATGGGTTGGATGGAATGGACCTATTTTGGGGGCGTCACATTAACGATGTATAGAAGTTCTGTCAATGAGAGGTTTGGTCACCTAATTGCGCGCCAATAGGGAGAAATTGTGAGTCCCCAGATTTTACGAATAAAGATTTAATTTTCTCGAAATATTTTTTTGAATATTATGGTGTGGATTTGAGATAATGTTATAATTGTGGGTAGTATTTATAAATTTTGCAAAGTATGCAAGTTGTTGTATTATATTCGATTGGTCGGGGAATATTCGTTTTAGCAGGGAATATTCGTACAACGTCGCAATCATTGGTAGATCCCACAACAGAATTATTGTCGGATTAAGAAAACGACAAAAATATTTTAATGAAAATAACGGCGGAAGTTTTACCGTTAATACTGTTGAACTACTCGGTAGTAAAAGTACAAGAATGTCTGGCGTGGTTGCATAATAAAGACACTGCAAGGCATTGATTATTGATGCTTACATGAGAAATCACTTAGTTATACTCAATTATTGCTTCAGTAATTGTTGTATCATATCTCTCATATTATTGAGTCAATTATTGTCAGTATCATCTGCATTATATGTTATATTATTAAATCAATAATTGAGACGACAAAGTTATTCATATTATTAAATTGCAATATTTACAATTTCTAGAAGTTCTGTCAAGGAGAGGTTTGGTCACCTAATTGCGCGTCAATAGGGAGAAATTCTTATTGAAAAGCCCCCTCTTTCCTGGGAACGACCTGGTTGTTAAATATTGTGAGTTGTAATATTAATGATGAATAAGTGGTGTTGATTAAAGATGAAATTGATAGCTCCATTGTGTGGGAATTATTAGTGTTAGTAGAAAACGATATTTATTTCGATAATAATTGATGTCTGGAGGTTATATTATTTACTCGGGTATTTGGGATACTTTTCGTGTCGGAATACTATTCACGAGTTACTATTCATGAGTTATTATTCACGAGTTACTATTCATGAGTTACTATTCACGAGTTATTATTCATGAGTTACTATTCATGAGTTACTACTCACGAGTTACTATTCACGAGTACTATTCATGGGGTATTATTCACCCGAACAAAATATTTATTTTCGGTCCAAATCATTTTTGGGTACAATATTATTCCATGAGGAGATATGCTAATTTTTCAGACCGTTGGTTGAAATTATATTATTAAATCAATATGGATCGTTGGTTTAAAGTTTTAATAGTGAATCAGTATGGACCGTTGGTTTAAAGTTTTAATAGTGAATCAGTATGGACCGTTGCTTTAAGTTTTAATATGGATGAGTCTGTTTAAAAAGTAAATCAATCTGACCGTTCATGAATTAGTTACTATTCACCCATTCTCCTATAAATAAAGCTCATTCCTTCATTATTTCTTACGAATTCACTTGAAACTCTGTAGAGAAATTATGAGAGAAACTATAGAGAAAAATCTATAAAGAAAAGAAGAGAGAGAAGTCCTACTACCTCACTATTCCAAAGATCCGCGCTTTTCTTCTAAGGTAAATGATATTATTTGTTGTACTTTCGTAAGGGGTATTATTTCTTTCTTATTCATGAAGAGAACTTCATTATTCCATTCTTTATTATTATTCATTGAATAACTTTGTTTATCTGCAATCCGCATACCGTCGTGGTAAAATTTCATTGTTATTCCATTCTTTATTATTATGTTGGAATAACTTTGTTTATGCAAAGTATCGCATACATGGTGAAATTCTTCTTTATTCATTCATTATTATTACGTCGGAATATCCTCGTCTGCATGCGTTTACGCGGGACCTTGTTCAATTATTTATTATTCGCTGAAATAACTTTTCTGCGTGCGGCCTATCTCACGACAAGTGATTTACATTGTTATTCCATTCTTTATTATTCTATCGTAATATCCTCATGCGTGTGTGTTTACGCCTTGGACCGATTCCATTATTTATTATTCTCGTTTAATATCCTCGCCTCATGCGTTCTGTTGGACTGGTTCCATTATTTATTATCCTATTGGGAATAACTTTTCTGCATGCGATCTATCGCATATACAAGTGAATCCTTCATTTATTTCATTCTTTATTATTACATTGGGAATAACTCTGTTGTTCATGTAGATTACCACATGCATGGTGAATGATCCTTTGTATTCACTCCTTATTAAATTGTGGAAATGATCTCAGATATCGTGGATTACTGCATGGCGGTGAAAATCCATTTGCGCTTTCATATATTCTATTATACTCAAATTGGTTAAAGTTTTAGCTTATACTCTTTTGAATTAGTGGAATATCCTTGATATTTGCGCTTCATCCAGTATCTGTTCATGGGTATATTTAGTATTAGTGAGTATTATGATAAGTTATGTTGGTTATTATGTGAAAACATGAAAGTTTCTTAGAAATCACAAAGGGTTAAAAATCAGATTTTGGTGAAAATAGAACATGAAATTCAACTGACCATATCTCCTATTATATTTTGAATTTTTGAGTGTGGTCAAATTCTAGAGTTAGATCATTGAGTTATATAACTTATCCCAGTGGAATCACTGGAAAAGGTGTTGTAAATTTTCGTGTGGATTGATTTTAGCAAAGGAGTCAAAAACTGCCAATTTCAAAAAAGGCTACTGCCCATAAATTTGAAGGGGCTGTTTCGGCCACTTAATTTGTGAGAAAAATTCTGGATTTTTGGGACATGAAAGTATATGCTATAAAGTACATCCTGTCCAAAAATGAGCTCATTCCGACTTAAAATGAGCAAGTTATGACCATTTGAATATTTAGGTTTTTCCGACGAAAAACGTTATAACTGGAGTTCTATAACTCCGATGACCATGAAATTTAAACTGGAAGATCACGTTAACATGTGTAAGATCTTGCCAAGATTTGGGAATTTCTGGAGTTAAACTTGAGGTAGCTAATTTCTTAATGAATTAATAAATTAATTTTTGAAAAATAGTAAATGAATTTTAAAAATTTCGAGAAAAATATATGTTCATTGTGGGACTATATTCTGCTAAATCCCAGAAAAGAAATATTTTTTGAACTGATTTGGTATTTTTCATAAAAATGGCTTAGTTACGAACATATGAGTTAAATATGTTATGTGAAGTAACAAAGTTAGAAAATAGGATTTTATGGCTTGAAAATCCTATATAAGGTATGTGCAGATTTTTTTTATAAGGGATTTGATCATTGGTGATGAAATCTTATGAGTATGGCATTTTTGAATGATTAAATGCATTATTTGGTAAAGTGTAAACAATTAAAATAAATTGTTTATAAGTTTAAGAAATGATTAAAATATTGTTATGATATTAATAATATTAGATTATGAGTGATTGATAATATTTGGATAAATTTAAAGTCTTTAATAATTATCTTTGTTTTCGTTTGATTAATGCTTATATCATTGTCATCATCCTCATGCTTATTTGGTGATGAAAGTTATCTTTGGCTTACGTGCGAAGATGGATTGTTGATTATTGAGTTGTATATCTTTGGCTTACGTGCAAAGATAAATTGTTGATTATTGGTTTTATTATTGTATATCTTTGGCTTACGTGCAGAGATGGACTTGGTATGATTATGACCAAGGATTATTCGGTATAGTCATGACCATTGATGATTTAATGAATATCCTTGGCCCGTAATGCAGGGATGATTCGATGATGTTGTTTATTTATTAAGCTGAGTCTCAGCGATAAAAATTGATGAAAACATTTTAAATCATAGAAGAGAGTAGATATCATGCTCTACTTGACTCTTCTAATGGATTGTTTATTCATTGCAGCTTAAACTTGATGTCTATTGTATTTTATCAGTTTAACATTGTTGAAGGCTAATGATAATTTATTCTGTATTATCTTAGTCATAATATTTCTTACTGGGCTAGTTGAGCTCACCCTTTCTTTCACTCGTTTCTCTTGAAATGAGAATATAGGTTTGGGATGAGTCGGGAACGGGGAGCGACGGTCCGGATGATAGCATTAGTAGTCCTCCCTATGGCATGACATGCAATATATAATTGTATTGAGGACCTAAGATGTGTGTGTTATATTTTATACGTCACTTAATAATTGATTTTGGTGAACAACAATAGGGTGATGAGAACCCAACCCTGAAAGCGTCAAAAGTGCACCGCATGATAAAATGAAGAGAATGTAAATCTTCTCGTGTCCTTTGGAGACTTGAAATATTCTTCTTTGTACTTTATATGGCATGTATTAATTTGAAGTATGAATATTGTTGTAACAACCCCAAAACAGGTCCATTCCATCCAACCCATTCTCGAGTCGCCAAATATATGGTACAGAAAAACAACTACAACTTTATTACAACAATTGTCGTGCAAAATACAACAACACATATATCTTGTGAGTTTGGATATAAATATATACCAATCAGTGTACGTCACAATGACACCTTACATAAAGGTATAGTCAAAAAGCTGCTTTTAGAAATTAGAATCTTTGGGAAGTGCTCAAGAAAAACTTTCGTATACGTGGGAGGCCATGCTTTTAGGTTATGGTAGATATCATATGGCCACGTAATTATCCTTGGTTGACCTAATAGACCCCAAAGAAAAACAAGAAGATTACTATCGTATTCTTCCCAATGGTGAGTCTTCTCTTGACATATCATTATCTCCACCGTCTCTAATTGGGTATTATACTCCAAACAAACACCAAGATTATATAAGTAGTGCTTGTAAATATACTCGGCAAGTGGATGAGCACACAACCATGTCTTATGATAACACGAGTTTGTATGTCATTAGACATCTTGTATGATAGTGACAAAACACCTTCCAAGTTAAATTCACCTCACCTCAACATCTATAGACCACCACTCTATTCCTCGCTATCCCCGCTCGACCCAAATACACTTTTTATTACACCGAAAGGAATTGTGAAACAAAAGGGTGAAACCATAACTAGCTCAAGAAAGAATATTATGACTAAAGATAAATAAATTATCAATAGTCTTCATCGAATAAATCGTAGATTTAGAACATATGGTAGATGATAAAACTTTTCAACCATAGTTGCAAATGAACGAAAGAATCCATTAAAAGAGTCAAATAGACTATAAAGTCTATTGTCTTCTCCACGTTAAAAGTCCACCAACAATATTTTATCCTCGTAACATTAATCAACAATTCCTTTCCACAATCATATGAATAACTCATAATCATAATTGTGATTCTAAATTCCTCTTCTCACCCAGGACGAAGATAAATTTTCATCACTTGCCTTTACCCAAAACATCAAATATCATGGTTATACCAAATCACGCCTCCTGCTCATAATCATACTAATAATTTCATCTTTGCACCACGGCCAAAGATATTCATCAACAGATTCATCTTTACACTACATCTTAAAGATATTCAACAACAGTGTCATCTTTGCATTACGAGCCAAAGATATTCATCAATAATTCATCTTTGCACTTTTTCTGTGCTAAAGATATTCAACAACAGTCATCTTTGCATTACGAGCAAAAGATATTCATCAATAATTCATCTTTGCACTACAAAAGCAAAGATATTCAACAACGGTCATCTTTGCATTCTGAAGCCAAAGATATTCATCAATAATTCATCTTTGCACTACAAAGCAAAGATATTCAACAACAGTCATCTTTGCATTACAAGCCAAAGATATTCATCAATAATTCATCTTTGCACTACAAAGCAAAGATATTAATATCTCAAAGAAATATATAATCATTTCGTAATTTATATAAACAATTATAGCCATGTTGATCATTTCACCTTTGCACTTAAGCTAAAAATATTCAATTGTAAATTCAATGGTCATGATCATACCGACCAACAATTCAACTTTTGCACCATCGCCCAAAGAGAACCTATGGTCACGATCATACCAATAATCTACCCATCTTTACACTCAAGTCAAAGAGAAATATCATCATTAGGGTTATAAGAATGTTATATAAAAACAATATAATCAAAACATGGTTTTAATTTCAAGAGTAAGATTCATAAATCAATGATAATTTGGTCAGAGAAGAAACCAATTTGTCGTGAATAAGACCGTATTCGTACATAGTATCTTAGTATCGTGCGTAAGTAACCTCGACACGAAAAGATAAAGTTTCATAATAAAATTCATATCCATATTTATAACACCTTAATCCAAATGTTATAAATCACTTAGAAATCTCATAATCTAATACTATTAATATTACAATAATATTTTAATCATTTCTAAAACTTATAAACAATTTAATTAAATTGTTTACACTTTACTAATTAATGCATTTAATCATCATAAAATGCCAAACTCATAAGATTTCATCACCAATAACCAAAACCCTCATCAAAAATCTGCATATACCTCATATATGATTCTCAAGCCATAAAATCATATTTTCCAATTTTCTTCCTTTACATAACATATTTAACTCATTTATTCATAACTAGTTCATTTTCATGAAAAATAGCAAATCAGTTCCAAAAATATTTCTTTTCTGGGATTTAGCGAATATAGTCCCATATTGAACATATATTTTTCTAGAAGTTTTAAAATTCATTTACTATTTTTCATATGGCCAAAACCGCCGAATATTTAGACATTTATCATAAATTGTACTTTTATCCAAAAATTCCGAAATTCACAGAGTACACTGATATTATATAGATGTACTCCCAATAAAAATTTCATCAATTTTGGAGTTAACCACAAGGAATTATAAGCGGTTACTTTTAAAATAGTCTTTTCTCATAAAATTCATAACTCTTAATCTATACATCCAAAAATCACCATTTTTGGACACAATCAATAAAACTCATCAACATATCATTTCAAATTTTTCCAGAATTTTCTGAAGGTCAGAAGAAGTACGAACTGAAAAACACAATAAACCTTAAAATCCCTTACTATCCCTTACCTCAAAAGAGCAGCACTTCTGACTGAATATCGGATATGACGCTGAAGGAAACTTGCACTGATGAATATCAACTCACCAAGTATCTAAATACTCACAAAATACACTTAATAATCTAGAGAGAAAAAGAGAGAAAATTTATGAATTCTGGTGTGATTTTCAATTCTAACTTAACCTCTATTTATAGGAAAATGTTAGAGACGCAAAGCAGACTTAACTCAAGAACTTTGATGGCTTTTACTCTCGCTACTATTCCCACCCACCACATTTGAAAATTTAATTGAGCACATTTCTCACCAACCAAAAGTGGGGCCCACCAATTCTAGAATTTTCCACCAAAATCATTTATAACCTAATTTACGACTCGACCACCTCTTAAAATTCATAACAAATTATACGCTCATTTTTAATTGTTCAAAATTTGTGAACATATACTCAACTTATATATGTATAACATATCCAAAAATTACAACGATCCAACGGTCGGATCAAAATTTATAACTCACGCAATATAAATTTGAAGAACAACGATTTTATTTTTAATATCTCCATTCCGACAAAAAATCTTGATAAAACACCTCAACATTAAATCCTTCAATTATAACCACATATAATAAATAAATCCATCATTTATATCCATATCAAATAAATATTTTCTTATCATATAAATCAATAATTAATTATTTCCAAATAATATTACGTAATCACAATTATGACAACCGTGCGGTTCCCTGAAGAGGGGCTTTCCAATAAGAATTTCTCCTTCTTGGCCGCAATTAGGTGACCAAACCTTTCCTTGACAGTAACTTTCTAGACATTGCCAATAATGTTATCTAATAATATTATTCAAATAATATGAATTATTGATCCGATAATGGAGATATCTTGTCAAGTTGACAATTATTGAACAACAATAATATAAAATATCAACGCATCAATTATTGAATCAATAAAATAAAATATTGAGCGATGAATTATCGTAATAATTATTGAGTAGTGCCTTCTTACGTAAGAATCAATAATTCAAAAATACTCGTAATACCGGTGCTACCTTGTGCAATAACGCCGTATTACTTTATTTTACCAACCGTATTCCAACGAAGGTTAACGGTAATGATTACGTCGTTATTTATAAAAACTTAATTTTGTCGCTTTCTTCATCCGATGCTATTCTTATAGGGGCCCACAAATAGTCTACTTGTAGTCGCATTTAATATTCCCAAACGAAAAAGAATATTCCACGACCAAACGAATATTCCCCGACAATAATGAATACTTTATACCCTCTGCGTATTTTGAAAAAAAAAAATTCATATATCACCCTTAACTTTAACTTTTATCAATTTAACCATTTACTTGAATAGAAAAATTGAATACTTTTATTTCATAAAATTCGGGGTCTTCTGATTGTCGTATATATATACGTTACAATATTTGTATTGAAACTCACAGATATATATGTCAGTCGTATTTTGCACGATTGTTGTATAATTAAGTTGTATTTGAATTTATGTACCATGTATCCAAGCGACTCAAGATGGGTGATGAATACCAATTTTGGGGCGCGCACAAATCCTTATTGAAAGCCCTCTTTCACAGGAACGACTGGTCGATTAATATTGTGAATTATAATAATGATGATAAATGTTGTTAAAAATATTGAGAGGATTTTATGAAGTATTTGATGTTATTATATGGACCCCCATTTACCATTTTTCAAAACTGTTGGTAGAAGTTATCTCAATTTTGTTATATATATATATATATATATATCTGGTCGGATCAGTCATATACCTTATCTTACTCACACTCTTTTTTTTAGCGAGCGGGACGTGACGATTCGGTTATATATACAAAATCATACTTTTAATGACGCTTATGTTGTCCATCGCTAAAAGTACGAATGATGGTTGTATGACCAAAACCTCACCGGATCCGTCGCTAAAGGGGGTGAGACGGGTGAGTAAGATAAGGGTATGATTGATCTCTCTATATATATAAGTATTATATATATATATATATATTGTCTGAGGAGGAAATGGGGGGGGAGGATTTGCCTTGATAAAGAAGGGAATTAATATATAGATATGATGATGAAAGTGACATATGGGTGTGGTAAGTGATGATTTTGGTGGGTGGATGATGAATATAGTGGGTGAATGAAAATTACGTATGGGGGAGGGAGAATATATATTATTTATATATAATGGAAGTTGACAAAATGGTAAGGGAGGAATCTTACAAAAATTATTACAGTGGGAGATGTTTTTTTTTCCAAAGCACCATGTGCTAATATGTATATATATATATATATATATATATTTTGTTTTACTTGATATATAACATCCGTGATTGCTTCATAATTCATCCGTGAAATCATCATTCAGTGCACACGGATCAAACAGTACCCCTTCAATTCTCTTATAAATAGGATGCTTAGTTAGAATTTAAATCACACCAGAAATTCAGAGAATTCTTCTATAATCTTGAGCGTATTTCTTTAGAGTTTTAAGAAGCTTTGGCGTAGTCTGAGTTTTCTTCAAGAATATCCTCGCCTACCAATCGGATACTCTTCTTTACTACGGTAGTGGTATTATTTCTTTCTTTCGTCTTCGTGAAGAGAACTTCGTTTATTCCATTCTTTGTTATTATGTTGGAATAACTTTGCCTACATCTGCAAGTACCGCATACTTGGTGAAATTCTTCATTATTCCATTCTTTATTATTATGTTGGAATAACTTTTCACATCTGCAAATCTGCATATACATGGTGAAATTCTTCTGTTATTCCATTCTTTATTATTCTGTTGGAACATCCTGTCTGTGCATTACGCATGACATGGTTCCGTTATTTATTATTCTGTTGGAACATCCTCGCTTTTGTGCGTTTACGCGTGACTGACAATTCTGTTGTTTATTATTACATTGGAATATCCTGCATGCGTGCATTTACTGCGTGACACAGGTTCCGTTGTTTATTATTCTGCTGGAATATCCCGTCTGCGTGCATTTACGCATGACCTGGTTCCGTTGTTTATTATTCTGTTGGAATATCCTGTTTGTGCGTTCTGCGCACGACTGGTTCCATTATTTATTATTACATTTGGAATATCCTCGCTCAAGTCTTTGCGTTTACGTATGACTGGTTCCATTATTTATTATTACGTTGGAATAACTCATGCATGCGATCTATCGCATGCCCGTAATTTCTTTTGTTATTCCATTCTTTATTATACTCGGTTGGTTAAATTTTTGACTTCTATACTCCATGAAATTAGTGGAATATCTTTGATATTTAAGCTTCATCCAAAGATATCTTTTCATGAAAATATTCTTCTCCGAGCATTCTTAAGTTTTACTCTCACAAAAGAAGTATCATGTTGACAATTTGGGCGTTATTAGTTCTGGATAAATTAATTCTTGAATTTGTTTTATTGAATTCTTATATCATTGTCATCATCCTCATGTTTATATTATGTTGAAAGTCATCCGTGGCACATAGTGCATAGATGGACTTGAATGCGATTATGATCGAGGATTAATCGGTATAATCATGACCTTAATGTTACAAATGATGATGGTAAAAGTTCTCATTGGCTTTATAGTGCATTGATGGACGATTGTTGGCATGATCATGACCATTGATGAATACATGAATATCCTTCGTAGTAGTGCATGGATAATTTATGGTTGTGATACTTAATGAATATCCTTGGCCGTAGTGCAGGGATGATGTGGATTTTTTATTAAGGTTTGAGTCTCAAATGATAAAAGTGATGAAAAACCTTTTAAATCATGAAAGATAGTAGATTGTATTCTCTACTTGTCTCTTTTAATGGATTGTTGTTCACCGCAGCTTAAACTTGATGTCTCTTTGTATTTTATCGGTTTAACATTGTTGAAGGCTAATGATAATTTATTACGCATTATCTTAGTCATAATATTTCTTCTTTGGGCTAGTTGAGCTCACCCTTTTACTTTCATTGTTCTCTTGTGAAATTAGAACGTAGCGAGGGACTAGTCGAGAACGAGTGACTATCCGCATAATAACATTAGTAGTCCTCACTATTCAATGAAATAGTGTGTTAGTAAATGTATTGAGGACTTATTTTGAGTTTTAATCACCGCCAGAAGACAATATTTGTATTAAAACTCACATCTCATGTCAGTATATTTAAGATTGTATTTGTATTATGTACCATGTATTTGATGACTCGGAATAGGTGATGTATACCTATTTTGGGGGCGTCACAGTTTGGTTGCTTGAATTCGCATAATAGGTTGGTTAGGAATATGAAATCTAACATCCTTACAAAAATAATCGATTTTAGCATAATGAGTAGTTAACCAATCAACCCCTAAAATCACATCAAATGCAAGTATTTTCAAAGAAATAAGATTGACAGGTAACGTGCGATTACCGATTTGAATCAAACAAGACTTATAAACTGTGGATGTAATAAAGGTTTCTCCCAACGGAGTTTCAACAGATAAGTCAAAGTCTAATTTCTCCAGAGTCAAATTTAAACGTTGAGCACAAATAGGAGAAATAAAGGAATGGGTAGAACCGGTATAAAATAAAGTATAAACTTCGCTAGAGTTTATGATTAGCTTACCCGTGATCACCTCGTTCGGATTCCTCGCTTTTTGGGAGGTTATGACAAACATTCTCCCTTGAACTACCGGTTTTGTCTTGTCTGGGACACCCTTTGATGCCTCCATCCCAGCTGGACTTAACTTTGGTGCACGATAAAATCGGGCTAGGTGACCTTCTTTTCCATAATTATAACACGCTTTGGACTGCATCGTGCTGTTTGGACTTATGTGTCCGTCCCCTCCATATTTGTAACATACGACTTGTGGTCGTTCTCCTTCCTTAACAACAGGTGTTGGTGCTGACGTCTTTCCATCCTTGTTGAATATCCTCTTCTTGAAATGTCCACTCTTATTGTCATGGCCATGATTACTACCGAAGTGATTATCATTTTTGGCATGTTGATTCCTCCACGTTTGTTGTCACCGCTCACGATGGCTACCACTGGTATTATCGACTTGTTGGTTGCTCTCTCTTGGTTGGGTTGACTCATTATCGCGCTCCAATAACTGAGCCCTATTCACAACATCTGAATACAAACACAATTTGTGAGAAATTAGGTATTGACGTATCTCGGGTTTCAAACCTCTTAGAAACATCCGCGTCATTTTTTCCTCATTATCAACCAAGTGGGACGCAAACCGAGACAACTCGGCAAACTTAGCTTCGTACTGCGTCACGGTCATATTGTTTTGCTCAAGATTGATGAACTCTACCTCATTCATGTGACGAATACTTTCAGGAAAGTACTTGTTATTGAACAGCTCTTGGAACTTCTCCCAAGACATTTTGAGTGCGGCAGGTTGAGTACGCTTTACAGATTCCCACCAGTAATCTGCCTCTACTCGCAACATGAAGGTGGCAAAGGGAACCTTTTGCTCCTCGGAGCATCCCAAGACATCAAATATCTTGTTTATCTGCTTTATCCACGTCTTCGCCTTAAGTGGTTTTGGCTCTCCAAAAAACTCCGGTGGTCCCAGCTCCTTGAACTGTTTAGCGGTGACCGTCCGAGAGTTATCAATGTTTCCACCTGCATTTTGGACAGGAGCCGCTTTCGCCTGATGTTGCATGAATTGCATAAAGCCTCTGAACATCCCATCGTTCACCATTTCATCGGTGTTATTGTTTACATGAGGATTATTGTCTTTCTGTTGCACATTATCCTGGGCATTAATCTATGGTGACTCAACGGTCTCATGTGCTTCATTGTTTTTCTTAACATTTTCGGATGCCATTTTCAAATACTGCCACAAAACAAGGGTTAATTAACATATCACATATTATCCCTATACTCTAACCGACCAATTAAATACCAAATAAACTTAGGTAGGTCATACTAGCGAAGGAATTCCCCGTCTCTCCCCTCCTAGTTCTTGTCTCACATCTCAACCAGAGATCATATCCCTAAGCTTTGATACCAACTGTGACGCCCCCAAAACAGGTATACATCACCCATCTAGAGTCGCCAAATACATGGTACAGAATACAAATACAAACTTAATTATACAACCGTCGTGTAATATACGACAAAATAAAACTGAGAGTTTAAACAGGAATGTTGCCTTCTAGACAATATCCACTCTCAAATAGAGTCCTCATTACATTTATTGGCACACTATTTAACAGAATAATGAGGACTACTAATGCTATTATCTGGACCGTCACTCTGTTCCTCGACTAGTCCTGGCTACGTTCTCATTTCCTAAAGAGAACAGTGAAAGAAAGGGTGAGCTCAACTAGCCCAGTAAAAATATTATGACTAAGATAATACAGAATAAATTATCATTAGTCTTCAACAATGTTAAACTGATAAAATACAATAGACATCAAGTTTAACTGCGGTGAATAAGCAATCCATTAGAAAAGTCAAGTAGAGCGTGATATCTACTATCTTCTATGATTTAAAATATTTTCATCAATTTTTATCATTTGAGACTCGACAAATAAATAAACCACATCATCGAGTCATCCTCGCACTACCGGCCAAGGATATTCATTAAATCATCAATGGTCAAATGACTATCTACCGAATAATCCTTGGTCATAATCATACCAAAAATCGTCCATCAATGCACTACAAAAGCATCGATGACTTTTACCACATCATTTATAACATTATAGGTCATGATTATCTTAGAATAATCCTCGGTCATAATCATACCAAGTCCATCTACGCACGTAAGCCAAAAGATGACTTTCATCATAATATAAGCATGGGGATGATGACAATGACATAATAATTCAATAAAATAAGTTCAAGAATAAATTTTAAAATTTATAAGTTAATTTATCTTGAAATCAATTACGTCCAAATTGTCAACATGATCTTCGCTTTGTGGAGTAAAATTCAAGAATGCTCGGAAGAATATTTTCATGAAAAGATCTGGGATGAAGCGCAAATATCTAGGATATTCTACTAATTTCATGAAGTATAGAAGCCAAAACTTTAACCAAATGAGTATCATAGAATATATGAAATCGCAAATAGATTTTCACACGCCACGCGGTAATCCACGTGAGCATGATCATTTCCACAATTTAATAAGGAATGAATACGAAGGATCATTCACCACGCATGTGATAATCCTCATGTATGCGAGTTATTCTAACGAGAATAATAAAGAATGGAACCAACTATCATGCGTAATCCACACGAGATGACGAGATATTTTAATAGAATAATTAAGAATGGATAATGTAAAAATTCACCATGCAATGCGATAGATCGCATGCATGTGTTATTCAATGTAATAATAAAGAATGGAACCAGTCTAGCGTAATCACATGAACAGGATATTTCAAATGAATAATAAAGAATGGAATAACAAAGAATTCACCATGCATGCGATAGGCCGCTTCATATAGGTTATTTCAACATAATAATAAAGAATGGAACCGTGTCTAAGCGTAATCACACAAATAGGATATTCAATGAAATAATAAAGAATGAAATAATAAAGAATTTCACCATGTATGCGGTGATTGGCAGATGACGGAGTTATTCCAACATAATAATAAAGAATGGAATAATGAAGCTCTCTTCATGAATACGAAAGAAATAATACCCCTTACCTTAGAAAGAAATCTGCATCTGGAGTAGAGAGGTAGCAGACTTCTCTTCTTCTTTCTCTCTATAATTTCCCTCTATAATAATTGCTCTATAGCTTTTGTGAATTGGTGAGAAATGAAGGAAGAATGAACTTCTATTTATAGAAAAATATAGTTTCGATAATTGCACGCTTTTGGGGCTCAAATATTACAAAGATCTGATACCTTCAACTTTTCTTTCATTTTTAATTTAGTCCTGCAAGTATTATCAAACTTGCACCACCTCCCCTAATAGTAAATAATGTGAATCAATAGTTCAATCATGTGAATCAATAGTATAATCATGTAAAAATATGAATTACAGTATAGTACCCCCATCTATACTTTCATTTTTAACTTAGTCATGCAAGTATTATTAATCTTGCACCAACTCCCCTAATAGTACAAGAATGTGAATCAATAGTACACACATATGAACAAATAGTTATAATCATTTGAATTAATAGCAATTAATTGCTCATTTATCCGATTAATTACCTGACTGGTCAGTATAACTTCTAGACATCAATTAATATCGAAATAAATGTCGATTTCTACTAACACTAATAATTTCAACACAATGAAACTATCAATTTCATCTTTAATCAACACGAACTTATTCATCATTAATATTATAACTCACAATATTTAACAACCAGGTCGTTCCCAGGAAAGAGGAGGCTTTTCGATAAGGATTTTTCCTTATTGACGCGCAATTAGATGACCAAACCTCTCCTTGACAGAATTGTTAGACATTATAAATATTGCAATTTAATAATATGAATAACTTTGTCTTCTCAATTATTGATTTAATAATATATCATATAATGCAGATGATACTGTGACAATAATCGAATCAATAATATGAGAGATATGATGCAGTAATTACTGTAGCAATAATTGAGTATAACTGAGTGACTTCTTACGTAAGTATCAATAATCAATACCATGTGCTACTATGCAACCACGCGTATTACTGTTGTGACGCCCCCAAAATTAGGTATACATCACCCATCTTGGGTCGCCACTTACATGGTACAGAATTTAAATACAACTTATTAACATAACTGTCGTGTACAATACGACATAAACTGTGAGTTTAAATACAAATATCATCTACTAGATATTATACAAACTCAAAAAAAAAAAATCCTCATTACAATTATTATCACACTATTTCACGAATAGTGAGGACTACTAATGCTATCTTCGTGACCATCACTGTTTCCCAGGCTCGTCCCAAATATATATTCTCATTTCACGAAGAACGGTGAAAGAAAGGGTGAGCTCAACTAGCCCAAGAAGAAATATTATGACTAAGATAATGCGTAATAAATTATCAATAGTCTTCAACAATGTTAAACCGATAAAATACAATAGACAACCAGTTTAAGCTGCGGTGAATAAGCAATCCATTAAAAGAGTCAAGTAGAAAATAAAGTCTACTATCTTTTAGGTTTTAAAAGGTTTTCATCATTTGTTATAAATGAGACTCAACTTTAATAAATATTCCACATCATCGAATCACCCCTCGCACTACTGACGATGATATTCTTTAGTATCACGACCACAATTATTCATGCACTTCTACGGGCGAAGAATATTTGTGTATTCATTAATGGTCATGATCATGCCAACAACATCGTCCCACCAATGCACTATGGCCATCGAGGATTTTTATCACATCATTTGTAACATTACGGTCATGATTACACAATCGAATAGTCTCTCGGTCATAATCATACCAAGTCCATCTATGCACTACAGCCACGGATGACTTTCAACATAATATAAACATGAGGATGATGACAATGATATAAGAATTCAATAAAACAAGTTCAAGAATTATTTTATCCGAGAATTATTAACGTCCCAAATTATCAACATGATCTTTGTTTTGTGAGTAAAATTCAAGAATGATCGGAAGAATATTTCCATGAAAAGATCTTTGGATGAAACGCAAATATCGAGGATATTCCACTAATTTCATGGAGTATAGAAGTCAAAGTTTTAACCAATTTGGATATAATAAAGAATAGAATAACAAAAGAAATCACCATGCAAATGCGATGTATCCTTACGAGCGCAAAAGTTATTCCAACGAATAATAAATAACGGAACCAGGTCCCACAGTAAACGCATGCATGGGATGTTCTAACGAATAATAAAGAATGGAACCAGTCCGGCGTAAAACACACGCAGACGGGATGTTCCAATGAATAATAATAAAGATTTTAACCGTGTCCTGTGTAAAACACACGAACGGGATGTTCAACAATGAATAATAGAAGAATGTCACCAAGTATAGGGTAAATCAGCATATCAAAGTTATTCCAAAGAGAATAATAAGCAATGGAATAACAATTTTCTCTTCATGAATAAGAAAGAATAACACCCCTTACATTTGGTAGGAGATTGAATCTTTAAAAGCGGTGTAAGTAACAAAATACTCTTCTTCTTTCTCTCTTATTCTCTATACTTTCTCTCTCTATATAGCTTGAATGAATTAAGTGAAAATAATGAAGCCCTCAGCCTCTATTTATAGAAGATTTCTAGCTTAAGACTTAGTGTGTGAAAAGGCAAGTGGCTTGACGACTAATGATGTGAAAAGAAAAGTGGTTTGACGCCTGTAATGTGAAACGACAAGTGGTTCGACACCAGTAATGTGAAACGACAAGTGGTTCGACGTCTGGTAAAGGTAATTACTATTAACGAAGGTAAATACTATTGACGAAGGTAAATACTATTCACAAGGGTAATTACTATTGATAAAGGTAATTACTATTGACGAAGGTAAATACTATTCACAAGGGTAATTACTATTGACGAAGGTAATTACTATTGATGAAGGTAAATACTATTGACGAAGAGACTCTTAGATGATGACATATGATCCCCCATAAAAATAATCAAACTTACCACAAATCATTTTTTTTTCATCAACACATATTTAATCTTTCAACAATTATTAATCATTTATAACTCATGTCGTCTCAATTATTGATTTAATCTTATAACATATTATATGAGATGATCTTGTGACAATAATTGAATCAATAATATAAGAGATATGATCAAAGAATTCTTCATGTGAATAATTGAAAGCATAGGTGAGTGACTTCTCACGTAAAGCATCAATAATCAATACCACGTCTTACTTATCGACCCACGCGTATTCTTGTTTTTTACCAATTAGTAGTTCAACAGTTTTAACGGTAACACCTTCGCCATTATTTTCATAAAAAATATTTTTGTCGTTTCTCGATCCGATAATAATTCTATTAATAAGATCCCAATGATTGGTAGTTGTCTGAATATTCCCTAACAAAAGAATATTCCCAGACGAAACGAATATTTTATAACAACTTGCATACTTTGCAAAATTTATAAATATTACCCATAACTATAACATTATATCAAATTTATTCCATAATATTCAAAATAATATTTATAGAAAAATTCATCTTTATTTATAAAAATTTGGGGTCTTACAACTTGTCTTTTCTTAAGGTAGCTCAACGGTTTAACGGTAAAACTTCCATTTATTATTTTTTATAAAAGATAATTATGTCGTTTTCTAACTACTGACAATACTTTCGTTATGGGGTCCACTAATGATTGTCTTGGTCATCGCACGAATATTCCCTCTTAAAACGAATATTCCCCACCAATCGAATATTATATAACCACTGCTTACTTTTGCAAAATTTATAAATATTACCCACAACTATAACATTATATCAAATCCACACCATAATATTCAAAAATATATTTCGAGAAAATTATTCTTTATTCCTAAAAGTTGGGGTCTTACATCTTCTTTGAAAGAAACCTTAGGTGACCTGAACAAGGACTCATTTGTGACCCTATTGTCCAAGCTGATAGAGGAATCGAAATTCGTGCAAAATAACCCACCGGAGTTGATCCGGGAGGAGGACGAATCGTCAAGACGCGTCTTTCGACGCCGTCCTCCCTTCAACACCATCATCGGCGGCGACCCTCTGATCGTCAATCATGTCACTTATATCCCCAAAAAAGGGAACCTTATTGTAGAATACCCAGGAACTGAACCTGACAAGATCCTTTTTTTCGTTGGAATGCACATGGATGTTGTCACTGCTAACCCTGATGATTGGGTACATTCTCTCTCGATAAATATAGATATTGATTTTGTTTTTTCTATTGTTTTTATGTCTATTTATGAATTTAATTTATACCCATTTGAAGACATGTGATGGGGGTGGGGCGAGGAAGGAAGTGGGAAGTGGGAAGTGGGAAGTGGGATGGGGATGGGGATGGAGATGGGGTGGAGCGGGGGAAGAGGGGGGAGGGGTGATGGGTGATGGGTGAGGGGTGGGGGAAGAGGGAGAAAAAGGTGTGTTTTTATTTATTTTTTCAAGGGTTAAAATAGTAAAAATATGTTATTTAGATATTTAAAAAAAAATAATTATCAAACTACATTTTTTCATTCAAATACAATTATATTTAATTATTTTATATTATTTAAATGTTCGAACTATTCATATCTTAACAATTAATTTTATCAAACACAAGCCACATTCACTTCATCCAACAAATGAAAGGACATAAGGCCTTTTCATTTCTCAGCCTTTTTATATCTCAATATTTTCATATTCCAATATTTTATTTCTAAGAAAATCATCAATGTCCTAATAAAAGAGAGAAGCGGATCTTACGTCTCCAAATTTTACTGTAAATCTTGTGTCATAAAATTAAATTTTGTGCCTAATCTTTTATTTAATATTAATTAATTTTAAAATTAAATAAAAAAATATGTGTCAAAATTTAAGTAGGGGACAAAAAATTTAAAAACAGAAAATCTGTTGTCAAAAAAAAGTATGGCTCAAACTAGTTCACCAATCATCCTGTAGTCAACTCCAACTTGGTGTCAACCGTTTTTATAAAGAAAAGGAGAACAGAAATAACTGAAAATGAGACGACGTCTGTATAATCATTTTCTTAAAACTATGCAAGATTCACCACCATAAATTAATAATATCTTTCTTATATTTTAATACATAGTTATTTAAAAATTAGTGCTTCTAGGGCGATCAGTCCTAACAACATTGCTAGCGACAGTTTTTTTTTTGTTTTTTTTTAATGTCTTCCAAATAATTTATAAAATTTATTAAAACTTGAATTTTTACAGAATAAAGTGATTTGAATGTCATTTGAATACATGTAAAAAATATGTCTGTCACTTTATTCTGTAAAAATTTCAGTTCCAATAAATTTTATAAATTATTTGGGAGACATTTTAACAAAAAAAAAAAAACCGGTCGCTAGCAATGTCGCTAGGACCGGTCGCCCTAAACTTTTTCTTTAAAAATATAATTGTTATAGATATTAATTATTATATGTACTCGTAATATTTTTAATATATAATTATTTAAAAATTAAAATTAAAATTTTAAATTAAAATTTATTACATGACTAATTAATTAAAGAATTTTTATAAAAAATAATTATTATAAACTAATAAATTAATATTAAAATTTATATGATCATAAAAAAAGGTTTTAATCGCAGTTAAATTATAAAAAATATTTTATTTTTAATTAAATTTAGGCATATTATAGTTTTGCCGACAATCTCACATTGTCTTCTTGCAGCTAGCGGAAACACCGGATATATATGCTCGATAATTGCAATATCAAAAGATGCTTACAAACAATTTACCTCTAATGTAAATAGATTATTGGAATCATTTCCATAATTAGCTTAAAATCCAATCCCTATTTTCTTCTCATTTTCACTAATCTTATCAGATGGAAAAATCATCGATAATCATGGATCCAGATAGTGGTTTCTGCCCTGAAACCAAAACTTTCCACAGCCTCCGGCCACCGGTCCCCTCCCACCAGAAACCACCCCACTCTTCGCAGCTTCCTACTCTCTCTCCCTCCAACTCACTTCCCCCTGGCCCGACTCGACTGCACTCATCGACTCAGCCACAGGCGAACGCGTCTCCTACTCCGAGTTCACTCGCCTAACCAAAAACCTAGCCTCATATCTGCAAAACCTAATCGGCCTCTGCAAAGGCCAAACCGCATTCATTTTATCTCCTAACTCGACTCGCATTCCGATCCTCTACTTCTCGCTCCTTTCCCTCGGCGTTATAATCTCTCCCTCTAACCCAATCAGCACCGAATCCGATATTTCCCCGCCAAATCAAACTGTCCGAACCGGTGATTGCGTTTGCCACGGTCGCCACATGCCATAAGATCACGAATCTCCGGTACCAAACAATCCTTATCGACTCGCCTGAGTTTGAGTCGATGATGAAGAGTACTGCCAGTCGTGAACTCGAGCACGTTGAGGTGAATCAATGCGATGTTGCCGCGGTGATGTATTCTTCCGGGACCACTGGACTAGTCAAAGGAGTGATGCTAACTCATGCGAATTTGATTGGTATGGTTGGGAATTATTATTATCAGCGATTGGAGAGAGAGTCTCCGGCGGTAGTGTTTTATACGGCGCCGTTTTTTCATGTGATTGGATTTTATTACTGTGTTAAGTCGGTGAGTTTGAGTGAGACTGCGGTGGTGATGAGTAGGTTTGACTTGAGAAAGATGTGCAGAGCAATGGAGGAGTTTAGAGTTACGGACGTGGTTGCGGCGCCGCCGGTGGTGATAGCGATGATAAAAGAGGATCTCACCGATGGCTTTGACTTGAAGTCGTTGGAGGCGGTCGGGAGCGGCGGCGCTCCCCTTGGGAAGGATGTAATCGGAGCATTTAATGCAAAGTTTCCCGGCCTGATACTTTTTCAGGTTGGTCAACAAAAGCAAACTCGCACTCAACTTGCTAAATAATTCCTCATTCGACCAAAAATGGAAAGTAAGGCAATAGATTACAATACTTTTACCTTTTTCGGAAAGGATATGTTATAATACTCGAAAAAGGAAATGTTTACCGGGATAAAATTTTTATTACTATTTTAAGCAGTGCTAAGTTAAATATCTATTTATTTTAAATAATTTATTTTTTATAATAATTTATCTATATTATCTTTATTATTAATTGTTATATTTTCTATTCTATATGTATATTTATGGGCGATCACTAAGTAATGCTAGAAAAAACTATACTGATTAAATGAGAAATTAAATATGTACAAATTTATCATTTTATCATCTTTCTTAATATCGCATAAAAAGTTAATCAGGATTTTATTCTAGAACAGAAAGAGTAGTATATACTATGTCACACGTGGGTGTCTAAATTATATAAGTTTGTAACTCGAGCCATAACTTTTAAAATCTTATTTTTATGATAGGATATAATTTTAATATAAGAATGAGCCATTGTAATGATTCAAATATTTATTTTATGCATAAAATAATACCCATGTTTGGAAGTTTTACATTTTTGTTGAACTTGTTATTATTTTTTTTTTTGACATGCATATAATATACTTAGCTGCGGTTTGTTTTGTGATGAATGACTGACCGATTATTTTGTAGTCAGTTTCTAAGATCTAGTGGTGTATTCTGAATTAAGTTTAAGCCGTAGCGCGTCTAATCATAGAATCCACGCTTTAGAACTCTCAGAATAACGAGATCACACGAAGCTTGACGACTTGTCTTGCGTGATATAGGCTACGGTGTGAGAATAAATGCTGGTAGTTCACAATGTTTAACAATGGAGGCTAAGTGTTTAGTGCTCAAAAGTAGGTATTACCTGTTAGTTGTAACCTTGGCCTTGTATTTATAGTACTCACCACCTTTAGAATCTTTCTTCGAGTCAGATTAGGACTCTTAGTCATGGTAGTTACCATAACTTGGGTCCAACAGGTGTAAGTAGAATCCAATCCAATCGCTACCTTTGGAGTTACCTTATTCAATTATGATTAGGATCCCAGACTCTCCACGCAGGAGAGCCCACTGTACAGGCCCAAACGATCCCACCATCCAGATCGAACCTCGGCCCAAAAGACTCAAAGTCCCAACCCCGAACACCACACGACAGGGTAAGGTTCCGGCTCATAAGAACTCGGATGCCGACCCGAACCCCTCCAACCCCTCCATGGGCTTCAGCCCAGTGGTCTCCTAAAGCCCAGACCTTCGGCCCACATGAAGGTCGGTAAAACGCTCCCAAACAAGTGGAAATCACGTCTTTCTTTGTTTTGTGTTTGCTCAAGCAAACTTGTAGTCAGTAATTCATGGAAGTTGTTCATCACCTTAAGAGGTGGCACAGTCGCATTATCTACCATGGCCATGGTCTTAAAGAATGAACCGAGGTGCATATAGAACTAATTAAAAGATTATTGCTTTGTAATGTCGTTCAACATATTTGAACACTGAAATAAAAAGGTTATACAGGACATGGAAAACAAAATGTTTTGAATGCTTCAAACTTGTGAATGAGGCATATTTGTGTAAGCTAATATTATAATGATAATATTTATTTATTTGTTATCTTTTTTTATCAAAAAAAAAAACAGGAAGAAAAGAAACAAGTTTGCATGTGGAAATAGAGGTAAAAACGCACTCATTTAAGTTATGAAATGGAGTAGTTTCAAATTATTTAATTGATATATACTTGCTGAAACATGCATGCTGTGGGAGTCAAATTTGTGTATAAGATTGGTCGAGTTTGTTGGGAAAGTAGTTTATTTGTGTAACAATTAGCAAGTAGTAACCAAACAATCAAGATAACAGGCATAGTAGAAAAACAGGGCGAAAAGAACTAAGGCGTTGAATTAAATCCACCGTTTCTGAAAGTGATTTTGTCCCCACTGGAACTAATACTCTTTTGTTAATCAAGGGTTATGGAATGACTGAAACAACGGGAGCTGCCTTTCGAGCAATAGGCCTTGACGAAAGTCTACGTTGGGGCTCTGTGGGGAAGCTAGCAGGAAACTGTGATGCCAGAATTGTAGATCAAGACACAGGCAATGTTCTGCCTCCTGGCAGGCAAGGGGAGCTATGGATTAGAGGACCCATAGTAATGAAAGGTGAAGTGAGGATTTCTTATTTCTCAATGCACAATGAAATCAAGAGGGGGTGAAATGACAACTAATTAATGCCTCATTTTACCTTCATCCATCGTGCTACGGATTGTTAATGCATAAACTATGATGATATTGCTTCCTTTAGTTGGCTCAGGAAAGTAGTTTAGTAACTCACTGGGAAATGTGAGAATATTGTAGGTTATGTTGGTGACGCAAAGGCTACTTCTGAAACATTGGTAGCTGATGGGTGGTTGAGAACAGGTGATCTTTGTTATTTTGACGAGGAAGGTTTCCTTTTTGTTGTAGACAGGTTGAAGGAATTAATCAAATATAAGGGATATCAGGTAATTTCATCCCACTTTATATTCACAATTCTCCCTTTATTGGTGCGCTTGCATCACATAATTGGTGTGAAAAATAATTTGCAGGTCCCCCTGCAGAGTTGGAACAATTGCTTCAATCCCATCCGGAGGTAGTAGATGCTGCAGTCATACCGTAAGCTTCAAATTTCTTAAATCAATAAGTAGTATTTGTTTATTAGTGAAATTTTAGGTGGACAGGCAGCCATTGAAGCCATCTTGATACAACTCCCGTGAATAATGTATCATTTATAGTTATCCGTTCATTTGTTTCTATACCATTAGTATGTTTATTTTGGATTTTTAACATTAAAAAACGAGTCTTCACTTTCATTATTTTCTCTCTCAAAATATTGACATATATTATGTGAAACTTAAGGTGGCTACTTGCATGGTTCTAACTTGATTTTCAAATTCTTGTGTAAACTTTACCTTATTGATGTTTATTTTCTTGTGACATGTTTGCTTCTGAAAGTTTGAATTTTTTTCATAGATACCCTGATGAAGAAGCTGGTGAAGTGCCCATGGCTTGTGTGGTAAAACGCCCTCAAAGTAGTATTGACGAAGCACATGTGATGAATTTTATCGCAAAACAGGTTGTTTCTTTGATTATTTAAAAGAATGTTCTGTTTAGAAGGATCAATTAGGAAACAAGGGGGTAATATTTTGTACCGACAAAAGTTGGAACTCTTGTGCTAATGATCGTTTGCTCATCTATCTTTCTGCAGTCAACCATAAAACTTTGAACTTGAAATTTTAAGCTCCAGCACGAGCTGACAATGTAATCGTTTCTTTTGTTATAGGTTACACCATACAAGAAAATAAGGCGTGTATTGTTTGTTGGTTACATACCAAAAAGTGCTGTTGGAAAAATACTGAGAAAGGATTTAAGGAAGATTGCTGGGTCTCTGTCCAAGTTGTGATATTTTCTTGTTGCGCTGTTTGTGTACATTTTTACTGCTGAATACAACTTCAGAACAATTGCACAGTTACAATGTAAATAAAATTCTGCACAATCTCCGAGTTGTACATACGAATAATCAGTGGACTTTATTCTGAATACTTGAGATATCCAGACAATATTGATAACTTACAGCTTACAAGTGTAGTTTTTAACGGGATTGATCAATGTGGATATGCTTCATTTTTTCTGTGTGTCAATATTGTATTGGTCAATTAACCAACTTAACATAAAGTTTTCATTGTTAGCATGATGGGAATAAAGTCCTGGATCTACCTGGTGGATCATTTTTAGTGTCAAATAAATAAATAAACTCCGACTAAACAATTTATTTAGTTAATAAAAAGTGCTTAAATTACATAATAATAATAATAATAATAATATAACGACAAATACACGTTTTAATTTATAGCAGGCAGAGGCCCCTGAAGCCTGCTTGCTTAATAGTACTACGCATCAAGCGCACTTTAGCAACTCACTCCTTCAAAATCACGGTAATAATTATAACATCTTAGGATTTTTCACCCCTCTGTAATATCTCTCATCACACTACAGAATCTGAGAGAAAAACAACACCCACGGACCACCCCAACCCCATTTCTAGAGTTTAACATTCTATTTTGATGAATTGAAGTCAGGAGGAGTGTAAAACTAGGATCAAAAAGCAAAAACCTTACCAATATTCTCTGGTAAATGGATATACTGTTCGCTCAGATCCAAGCGGACCTCCGATCCAATGACGCCCTCCGCCAATCCGGTGCACTCCTCCAAGCTCTCCAGCAATCCGCCGCCGGACGCGACATCTCCGTCATTGCCAAATCCGCTGTCGAAGAGATAGTCGCTTCTCCGGCCTCTGCTGTATCTAAAAAGCTCGCTTTCGACCTTATCCGATCCACTCGCCTCACCTCCGACCTCTGGGAAACTGTTTGCACCGGAATACGCAACGATCTCGATTTTCCCGATCCCGATGTCACCGCTGCCGCCGTCTCAATACTCGCCGCCATTCCCTCGCACCGCCTCGGCATGCTCATTGCCGACTGCAATAAAGAAATCTCCAGCTGCTTCGATTCCCCCAGCGATAACTTAAGATTCTCAATTACCGAAACTCTAGGTTCCATTCTTGCACGTGATGATCTGGTGACACTATGCGAAAACAACATCAATTTGTTAGATAGGGTTTCGAATTGGTGGAAGAGGATTGGGCAGAATATGCTGGACAAATCTGACTCGGTTTCAAAAGTTGCCTTTGAGTCTGTTGGGAGATTGTTTCAGGAATTTGAGTCCAAGAGAATGAGCCGATTAGCGGGAGATAAGCTTGTAGATAGTGAGAATTCTGTTGCCATTCGATCAAATTGGGTGTCTTGGATGGTGGATTTCGTTTGGAGAAAGAGAAATGCTTTAATGGTAAGGTCATTAATTCTTCCAGTGGAGAATTTTAGGGCTACAGTGTATCCACTGGTTTATGCAGTGAAGTCGGTAGCTTCAGGTTCATTGGAAGTCATCCAGAAGCTTTATAAGTCTTCAAAAACTGCAACTAGTGCAAATAATCCTTCAGAATCTGGTAATGCAGAGAGGTTTGTAGGAGTATCAGATGTGGTTACGCATTTGGCGCCATTTTTGACCTCTTCATTGGATCCTGCATTGATTTTTGAGGTGGGGCTTAACATGTTGTACCTGGCTGATGTACCCGGAGGGAAGCCTGAGTGGGCTTCTGCATCTATTATTGCTATTCTGACACTATGGGATAGGCAAGAATTTTCGTCTGCCAGAGAGAGCATTGTCAGGGCTGTGGTTACTAATCTACATCTCCTTGATCTTAGTATGCAGGTTTGTGTATCTACATCCTGCTTAATTTCATTGTTTTGTTTGAGACATTAAGAATATGCTATTCATGTATATGAAGTTTCACTCCTATATAAGTGTAACTTACTTGTTTCCCCCTGCATTTCATTGACTGCAAGTCATAATTTGTTCTACAAATCAGATTCCGTGTTTGTGTTCTACTTAAACTGCAGTTTGAACATGGGTTCTAACTTCTAAGCTAGTATGCTAGATTTGACCTATCAATCTATGCCCATCCAATCATGTCTGATGTGTTTCCTTGTTCGTTTGAAGTTCTGTTTCTTTCCTTGTATCTCCGTCTCTTCTACCTTTTCAAATTTCACGTTTGACATATTTGCAATTTTATCATTGCACTGCAACTGTATTTGTAATCATGGCATTTTGGAACTGTAATCGCTTAACCATAAACCTCAACTTTTCAGTGATGTCACAGACTTTGTTTGCCATATTGTTCCAACTTCCAACCTTAAGATTGTTTTCTCCTTATTGCTTATGAAATGAGTTTTGTATATACATTTACTTTCAGTTCCAGCTTGTGGTTAGGACCTTCTTGCATATCCTCTTCCCACTAATGAGAAAAAAGGAGGGAAGAAGAAAAGAAAATGTGGTGGAATATTGGGCAAAAGATTTGGAGTTGCTTATGATTGCTATATGCACATTGAGCCTTCAGTTATTGCTGGATTGAGAAAAGAGCATGAGTTTTAGGTTATGTGTTCTATATTTCTTGGTCGCATGGTTGTGCAGCAATATGTGCAATGACAGTTAGATCCAAACTAATTTGATGTAATAAATATGTTTCTCATACTTGCATGCTTATAATAATGGTAATGTGTTTGTGGTAATCATAAATACATACTGATACTACACAATTTACTTTTGCAGGTTTCTTTGTTCAAAAGGTTGCTTCTCATGGTGAGAAATTTGAGGGCTGAATCAGACCGCATGCATGCTTTAGCATGCATATGTAGGACTGCTCTTTGTGTTGATCATTTTGCAAAGGAAAGTGTTCGAAGAGGACAAAAACCTCTTCCAGGAACAGATATTGCTTCACTTTTTGAAGATATGAGGATAAAAGATGATCTCAACACTGTATCAAGTAAAAGTTTATTTAGAGAAGAATTAGTTGCCACATTGGTGGAAAGCTGTTTTCAGTTGTCATTGCCATTACCTGAACAAAAGAGTTCTGGGATGGAGAGCCGAGTAATTGGAGCATTGGCATATGGAACTGGCTATGGTGCATTAAATTGGACAGAGCCGGCTTTAGAAGTGGTTGAAGTGTGTAGACCCTGTGTGAAATGGGATTGTGAGGGTCGAACATATGCAGTTGATTGCTACTTGAAGTTGCTGGTTAGGCTGTGCCATATATATGATACCAGGGGAGGTGTCAAAAGAGTTAAAGATGGGGCATCTCAAGATCAGATTCTAAATGAAACACGCCTGCAGAACTTGCAACGTGAACTTGTACAATCTTTGCGTGAGGTTTGTGGGTCTTCAAAAGTTAAATGATACATGTCTGCCACTCGGGGAAATAATTATTTGTTGACAGAAGCTAATAAGCTTCCAATATGCACTAGAGCTACCATAGTTTTCTTAATTTTACAAGATCAAGAATAAATATTAGTTCTAAGGATCATCAGTCACATAGCTCTGGTCCATATTAGTTCTTTATGTGGGAATTAATAACCCATTTTACCTTCTCTCTCTCTCATATTTATAATTAGAACTTGTAGGTATAGCCACTTTGAAATCCTTATAAATTGTCCACATGTATTTTTTTATGTCCAAAAAAGTCCATTTTTTTCCCAAAAGGATCGTAATGAGTTAATGTTTTTAATGAATAATTTGACCAATTTTTGTACAGCAATTCAGAAAATATTTAAAGCTACGCTTCATATGTGCCCATTGTTACTGCCCAGTTTAATGCTGCTTTCTCTAATACCATCGACAACAAGAGTAAATGAATGTCAAGGAACATTCTTATGTTAATCTACTCAATTAATTGTCCTAAAACTGTGCGCAAAGTCAAAGAGGTCAAATTATAAGGGACAGGAGTTAGTTTCTCTAGTTTAATGTGATTCCCACCGTCTTTTTTAATTAATTTTTCTTAGAATGATGCTATGCTTCTTGGTATTTTGTTTTGGTTTAAGGTTTGGCCAATTTATATATGTATATTATTTTGTTTATTTCATTTTTACCTAATATCATTGTCCATTTGGCAGGTGAATACCCCTAGAATTTGTGCTCGTCTTATTTGGGTTATTGCAGAACACATTGATCTAGAGGGTTTGGATCCACTTCTAGCTGATGACCCAGATGATCCGCTAAACATTATTATATCAAATATCCACAAAGTTTTGTTCAACCTCGACTCATCTGCAACTACAACAAATAGGCTTCAAGATGTTCAGGCAGTTCTTTTATGTGCTCAGCGGCTGGGATCACGTAATGCTAGGGCTGGGCAATTGCTGATTAAAGAGCTAGAAGAGTTTAGGAATGATGGCTTGGCTGATTCTGTGAACAAACATCAGTCTCGTTTGATATTGCAACGTATTAAATATGTTTTAAATCATCTAGAAAGCAAGTGAGTAATTTATTAACCAGACTAATCTCAAGTATTGAACCTTTCTCTTTTGGGGTCAGGCATCTGCACCATTTTTATCTATTACTTCAGTTGTTTAGTGCTTAATCAGTAATTGGTTTACTTTCAGAAGCTCTCTATTTGTGTACGTTGAGGAAATGTTGGGCTAGAAATTAAACTAATTCTTATTGTTTATTGTAATAGCTAAACCCCTGGTTATGTAGTTAAACGTTAACTGTCTATTGTAGTTACTTCTTTTAATATATTTTTACAATTAGTCATGTCATGTTTTCTTTGTCCAGGTGGGCCGGGGTTAGTGAAGCCAGAGGAGATTACCCATTTAGCCACCACAAACTAACTGTTCAGTTTTATGAAGCATCTGCAGCTCAGGATCGAAAATTGGAAGGATTGGTGCACAAGGCTATTTTAGAACTATGGAGGCCTGATCCTAGTGAATTAACTCTTTTGTTGACAAAAGGAATTGATTCTACTCTACTCAAGGTTCCTCCTAGTGCATTTACTTTGACCGGTAGCAGTGACCCTAGCTATGTTGAAGCATATCATTTGACAGATGCAAATGATGGAAGGATCACTCTACACTTAAAGGTTAAAGACCCTTTTTTTTTTTGAGAAAATAAAATGCACGTCTCTTTAACTATTCTAGATGGTGTTATAAGTTTCTATTTTATATGCAAAAATATGTTCTTTTTATGTTTGTAATATTAAATTCAAGATAAAATTAGGCTGTCTGTAAGTACAAGTCCAATTTATCCCAAAACAGCAGAACATTAGTGAGAGAGGAAGAGTTTCTTTGTGGGAGGGGGCACTATAGAATCCCAGATAAACTGTTATCCAGACCCAAGTCTCATCTTACTAATCAGAATCCCTAGATCTAAAGTTACTTTTCCCTTCTTTTGTTCTGAAGTGTCCTCCTCCCACTGTAAGGGTGTATGTAATATTATTATCAAGTATCCTTCCTCTATGTGATGAAGAGTTCAGGGTTTTAAGCTGTTAGTCCCTATTATACTGTTCTACCATGTGTAAAAGGTAATACGAAACTTACCATATGAAGGGTAATAAGGTAAACCATACAGAGGTTTTAGGGATTCAAAACCTCAAAATTTATGAACTTCTATAACAATTCTGTGAAGGAGATTGATCGAAACTTTATGGACAATGCTTGTTGAAAAAACTTCCCATATAGGATGGTGTGCATTTCTTGAAGATGAAATGTTCATTATTGGACAGAATCATCCTGATAAGTATAACCCAAGATAGATAACGTTTTAGGCACAAAATTCTATTATATCTTGGCTTGGCAGGAGTTGCATGGTTTCAATCTAATGTTCTGATTCTTAGATAGGATCATAATCTTCAAAGTAAATGCTCTCCTGAAGAGGAGATTTTGAGTTGTCAGGTACAAAATGCAAGTGTTTCCTAGAAATAAAATTTGGATAACTGTGTGAAGGTGATATAATTTGCAGTAAAATATTTCAAATTTAGAAAGACAATAGGAAAAGGAAATAGAGGAATGTGAGGGGATTATGTTAGGTTTTAATCTACTTGTCCAAAAAAGGTAATTGTTCAATTGTCATTGCTTCAGAGTTTCATGTTGAAGATTCATTGAAATTTTGTATATTGTGGGAAGTTCTTTCATAAAATAGATGTGACATTAAGATGTATCAATGTTATACCATATATTATGGGTTACTATTTGGACAAAGAAGTTTTAAATACTTAAGGGGCCTTTGAAAATATTTGAGATCTGTTTGTAGTACATAAGGTGAACAATCAAACAAAGAATCAGCTGCATATTGGTCAGTATATTTTCTAGTTAGTTAATCTATTAAGATCTTTTGTAAGGGAATTTTAAATTAATTGCTAATCTTTTGTATATTTTTTGTAAAGATTCCAGTTGCTGACCATCAGATTTCAGGTATTAAATTTGACTGAAATCGAACTTAACCGGGTGGATATTAGAGTAGGGCTATCTGGTCCGTTGGTTTTCATGGATGGATCTCCTCAAGCTGTTCGGCAGTTGCGTAATCTCAATTCACAGGTCATTCTGAAAATCACTTATGCTATCAATTCAAATTTGTGTCCATGCATCTCTGTTTTACTATTATCTGGATTGTTAACTTTAATTACTCTCTTCTTTACACAACATTTTAAAATGCCACTCACTTGTAATGCTTAATTTGTATGCTTTAGTGAAAAGTTGTCTTCTGATTTCCAGAGATACACTTTGAGTTGGTCTCTGAGGCTATTCATGGATTGTATATTTCATGATTTCTTTGAGCTCAGAATATTACCTTGAGAATTAGGTGACAGTTGATAGTTGATTTCATTCACATTTAAAGGAGTAAATCTGCAGTAATAAAAGACAATGGTGGATAAGACGTGGATTAACATTGATATATACTCCATAGGTGGATATGTAGTTCACTTTAATATGCTTGTTTGCAGGATCCGGTGCTGTGCAGTGTGACTTTGGGTGTCTCTCAATTTGAGAGATGTGCCCTTTGGGTTCAAGTCTTGTACTACCCCTTTTATGGTACTGGTGCTATAGGAGATTATGAAGGGGATTATGCTGAAGAGGATCCACAAATCATAAGACAAAGGAGAAACCTGAAGCCAGAAACTGGAGAACCTGTGATTTTAAGATGTCAGCCTTATAAGATTCCACTGACTGAGCTTCTTTTGCCGCATAAAATATCTCCTGTGGAATATTTCCGCCTATGGCCTAGTTTACCTGCTATAGTGGAGTACACCGGTACATATACGTATGAAGGAAGTGGGTTTAAGGCAACTGCTGCGCAGCAATATGGGGCTTCACCTTTTCTTAGTGGACTGAAATCTCTGTCTTCCAAGCCATTCCATAAAGTTTGCTCCCACATAATCCGAACAGTGGCTGGGTTTCAGGTATGTATTGTTTTCTTGATATTTTAGGGCTTGTTTGGTGTTTCTTCTACTTCTCATTTTTGCTTTATTATGTTTCTACTTTTACTTGCGCTTGCTAGTAAAAGCCAGAAACATAATAAAGTTGTTTGGTAAACTCTTATTTTTTTAATTATTTTTTTGTGAGGACACTGCTAAACAGATGCTGTCACAAATATATGAAAAACAGAAATAGAATATATTATTTGTATTCCTGTTCCTAAATGTGTTTTTCAAGTTGAGTTTGGTTTTTGTTGCTAAGGATTTTGATAGCTACACCCTCATTTAAGTTGGCACAGTGATTAAGTATTGCCAAAAATGGAAAAAAAAAAAAAGAAGTGTTTTTTGTGCTTCACTTTTTTTATTTCAAATGGCTTTTGCTTCCAAATTTTAGAAGTAAAAGCAGTTGCAAGACGTTTTTTGGTTGTCAATATTGAAAAAGTACAAGCAAAAAAAATGAAAGGGGAAGTGGTTACGAAATGGCGTCTTAACTTTCATCATTTATTTTGTAAATCTCTTTTATCTATGTTGTTCTATTCTACTCATTGCCAACTACTATATTACTCTCAAGTGAACATTACTCAGTATGTTGTAGCACGCTCCAGTTAAAGGGCAAGTTAAAAATTGCAGTTTGCATCTCAGATTTATAGCTGTTCAACCTTGAATGAAATAGGTTCAAATTTTAAAACCACTACAGTATATCTTGCAAGAGAAGTTTGAAGCATTGATGAAATGTCAAAACATGCACTGGAGCAAGTTTGAAATGAAATCTCATATTTTAAAACAAATCCATGTCTGGAATTGTTCTTCACTGTTACTCTGAAACCCCTTCACACCCATGTACCCGCAGCTTTGGACCTTTTCTTCGTATCTGACTAGCTACCTTTGTGTCTCTTTGTGTTGCTTCCTGGTCTTGAACAGCTCTGCTTTGCTGCGAAGACTTGGTATGGAGGCTTCTTGGGCATGATGATTTTTGGTGCCAGTGAAGTAAGCACAAATGTTGACTTGGGTGATGAAACGACGACTATGATGTGCAAATTTGTGGTTCGAGCTTCAGATGCATCAATCACCAAGGAGATTGGTTCAGATCTACAATCTTGGTTAGATGACCTTACTGATGGGGGCGTTGAGTACATGCCTGAAGAGGAAGTGAAGGAGGTTGCTGCTGAGAGGCTAAAAGTAGCAATAGAACGGATAGCCTTACTTAAGGCAGCTAAACCTCCTCCAAAGATGCCAAAATCTGATGATGAAGAAGAGGAAGAGGTTGATGAGGAAGATGCTAGTACAAAGAAGGAAAATGGTGAGCAAGATGGTAAGCCTAAGGGACCTTCAACTTTGTCTAAGCTAACTGCAGAGGAGGTTGAGCATCATGCTCTTCAAGCGGCAGTGCTGCAAGAATGGCATATGCTCTGTAAAGATAGAACCACCAAAGTTAATTAACGTCAATCTGTCTAGGGCAGTTTTGGTTATATTCCTTTTGCCCGTAGTTGGCAGCAGTTCGATTATAGAGGTGCATTTTTCCCTTTTGAATTTCCCCTTGCAATATAGTTTTGTTTTCTTAAACATCCTGTACATCTCAGTCTTGCTAGTTGAGTGCATTCATGTCAAGGTACTGATCTGTGCAATTGTCTATCTTGGTAGTTGAGAAATCCTTAAGTTTTTTTTTAGCACGAGGCCTTCTTGCCTAATACTCGTTAAAACTTGGAATTCTCTCCCCCTAGACTCTAGAGGGGCTTGGACAACAAGCTGTGTGTAATTTATATTATATTATTAATTTTATGAATTAACATTAAATCAAAAGATCCATACAGATTTGGTTAACAAAAGTTCATTAGCAGCTGCACACTATCCTTGAAAATGACCCTCGGACTGTTACTTTCATGTGTTTCAGTTTATGGGTATAAACTACCGCAAGCAACCTAATATATTGAGCAGGTAAACAAACTTAACCCAACCGAGGGGTTCAAATATTAGTCATAATTTGCAAAGCTCAGTTAACAAATAAAATTGTAATTAAACAGCTAGTTGCGCAGCAAAAGCTATTATATTAAGATAAGATTTCAAGACTTTAGATCTCAGTATGCACTGATAAACAAAATGATGGGTGAATTTTGTCTCAATTTTTACTACCCTTTCCAACACAAGGAGGATATTCCTTGCTTCAGATGTTTTACTTTTGAGGAACAGAATCATAGTCATCAAAGTCAAATCTCGGCAGCTCCTTTCCAGCCTGAATAAAACGGTAACTTTTTAATCATCCAATCCAATCAAAGGTGAATATTTATACAACTGAATACTGAAATATTTAAAAGATGTTTACCCTTGACAAGTATGCAGCATCACACGACATTAGTTCACGACATTAGTTCGTCCATAACAGTCAGCTTCTTTGACAATGTCATTATCCTGGAACATAAACAGAAAATAATCCACAACTTGTCAAGGAGCTGCGCTAAATCACATTAACAATATACACCTCAAATTGTCCATTCTTGTGAAATAATATACAACCAGACCAGTAACAGTTGTAATGTTCGTTAACCTTAACCATCCTTCTAGTGGGATATTATAGAAATATTATAAAAAAAATCTCCCAAAAGGACCCAAACCCATATAACATCCTTACCTAAGGCTGAGCAAGTAACCAAATTAGAACCGAAACCGCACCAAAAACGCACAAACCGCACCAATGGTTCCGGCATATGTGGCGGTTTTAGGTGGGTTGAAAAACCAAATTTACGGTTTCGGTTTAGTTACTAGTCAAAACCGCACGCATAAAACCGAAACCGCACCAAATAATCATCATGTTTTCTCAAATTTGCTACAAGTATATATAATTTCTCTACTATAAAATATTCTCCTCATTTTATTTTAGAAGACATATATTGCAGGGTTGAATGAAGAATAAATAATATCAATTATGTTTGCAAATCAAGATTGCAAATCAAGAGTGGCTTGATATTTCTTGTCATAACATAGTATTAATTAATCATATAATTGTTGATGCCTAGATCTATTTTACTAAATTAGCTCCATGATTGTGTTCACTGCATAATACATTTACGTGAATAATTTTGCTAACTATTTTACGGATTTATTATTTCAATTGGTTTTGGAACCGAAACCGCACCAAATGAAACCAAACCGCACGGTTTAAAACCGCACCGCACCAATCACAAATGGTTTCATGTGCGATTTTGAATTTTTCAAACCGCATCTAAGCGGTTTCGTGTGCGGTTTGAGCTTCAAACCGCACCATGCTCACCCATATCCCTACCTGTTCTCCTTCAAAAAAAAGAGAAAAAAAAAGAGAGTAATAGATAAGGAAAGAAACAGCAAGAGTCGATTGCATTTGGCAGTAACTGCCAAACTCATACTTCGCACACAGCAATAAATTGCATTACCATTTTCCTGTCTCATCTGTTGTCTTCCATTAAGCTGCTCATTTAATTATAGGCCATGGGTAGTGGAGAAGAGAGATTTAAATCAACAACTTCCGCATGGACATTTCTTTCCCTTGCCAAATAGAGGAACCAGTTAAAGGCCCTCTCGAGTCCGTTGAATAAAATATGAGCTCATTTGATTGTAGTTTTCGTTCATGCAACGGAAAACACATTTACAAGCTCATGTATAGCATACCATACCTTTGGATTGATGAGTCGATACGCTCAATCATCTCACATGATTTATATTGCTCCGGATCCTCTAGGAATCTCACCATTCCATCCTTCTGGTTGATTGTTGCATATATCTCACCATCTTGGATCTTAAATTGCACAAAAACAGTAAAATGAAAAGTTCTGGTATTGAAAACACCAACTGAATGCAATGTTAAAAGAAGAAAGAGCTGTAACTACCATTTGAAGAACATGCATTTCAGCCTCCTTGGAGCTATTCAGTTGCACTGTGTTGGCTATGTCTTGGAGAGAGAGAGTCAAGTATGTCTGAGTCAATCTCTGTATATTTCTCTTGTACATTGATGATACAACCTGCCTGACCAACCCAAGATTGTTGTCCTGATTAAGAAAATGGTATCAGGAAAAAAAACCTTTCAAGTAGACCAAAGCAATTTTTATAGAACTTCATACGAATAGAGTTTGGTATCAGGCCTCCTCTTAAATACTACAATTTGAAGAAAGACCGACATAGGCCACTTTACTCACCATTTGAAACTTCTCCCTATGTCCCTGGATACATGTCTCGAGTTCTAAAATTTTTCCGGTGCTATAAGAATTTGCCAAGTCAAGGTACGGCTGCTCAGGAGAAGAAACAACAAAAGACTGAATATTAGTTAATCCATGGAAAATACAAACAATATTATAGGACCAGTAATCTGTATACATTTCTATAACTTTTTGCAGATAAATAAAACAGACATGAGGTCAGATATATCCCTGTGGACCATCTAATCCGAATGGGAAGTGTCACCCATATTTCGAAGTGAACATTCACAACTAAAACTCAAAGGATACTGTACCTTGGCGCTGAATTAAGTGAGGCACATCAAGCTGACAATTACCCACGGAGATGGTGATTTCAAATAAGCCTGTCCAAAATATGACTGCTCCTACCCCGTGCCATAGCGCAAGCAATCAAATTAAATATCAAATTGCTTTTTGTGGCAGTATATGGAGTTTTGGACTATATAAAAACAAGAGTTGTTTCAAGTTTTTCTATTAGATATCCAAGTTTACTGGTATAAGTTCTATATCCAGAACTAATTAAAGCACAAAGATATATATCAGTTCGACATGCATAACATGAAGCAATGAATTTGGAGAAGTGTTCCTATGTAGATTAAAGTGAATTTAGCTATAATTAGTCAACTGAAAATTATACAGATACCATCATACCAACAAGTAACCCCTATATGAGTACCAATCTTTACCTGAGTAAAGTTCTTTAGATTCCTTTGAGCCACTGAAGACGTGTACTTCGGGAAGCTTGTAGTGAACTGCCAGTAGAAGACAACAAGTTCTAATAAAATAGATGTAAGGACCCCAATTAGAAAGTTTTAAAAAAATTATAAAAAAAACTTCCTAGTTAAGGCTAATCAAGCCAAACTACAGACACAAACAAAACCTGAAAAAATAAATTTTCTTATAAATTTATGGAAAATATTATCATGGATGACAAAATGGTAATTATGTTTTCGTGCATATCATATAAAAAATTACCAGAAAATGGATATCGCATAACAAGGAAAAATCCATAAGCAGCTTTAATGTAGTTATAGAAAACTTACCTAACCAAACCAAATCTTCAATTTTGTTTAATTACTTTAACAAATCCACCTTGAGGGAACCAACATCTATACAAGAAAGACTCAAGAATCACCCAACAAACCTGGGAGAAAAAAATTACCCTGAGAGCCAATGCCTCCAAAAAATCTTAGAATCGGAAAAGACCTCTCCCAGAAAAGTCTCATTAACCCTCACCAAAAAAAGGAGATGATTCAGCATAGTACCTCTCAACTTTTGACTCCTTTGAAACATCTATTGTTCTTTTCTCTCAAAAGCAACCACTTACACTTTGGTTTTTATTTTATTTTTTGGGATAAGCGCCACGTCTGCTTCTTCTTCAATGGCTTTCTAGTTTCTCACTTTAACCCCAGGCCATTAAATTAAAAACAGTCTACGACATAACCCAAGTCCCAAAACTTCAAATTCTAAACTTAACTATTATTAAGGGCTTAAGGTATTTTGCAAAAGTAAAATATTTTTGAAATACTACTAAACAAGAAATTAAATTGCCACTTTCTTAGAAGATTTTCTCCCTATACTACAAAAAAAACATCAAGTTGGTCTGTGAGAGAGAGTGAAGCAAACCTGCCCAACGTGAATGAGCGAAACCAGGATGTATTTTTTGTATGCTTCAACAGCTATAGCACTTATGTTGGACATAGGAGCAGTTACAATCTGAAAATGTTAAACACTAAGGACGATGAAGCAATTCAAATCATTGTATTAGGGTAAAATGGGTATAAACTACGTAAACTATGTTAAATCATGTCAATCTTATGTTACTCACACAGGTCTCTACAAATTTATCTCTTAGAATTATGCTCCTTTTCTCCCTTTGGTTCAATATAAGGTTGGAGATGATAAATCTATTTGCTTTTGGGAGGATGTTTTTGGTTCAGCGATTTTTTTTCCTTTTCGTCGCTTTTTCTTAATTATAAACCTTTAGTCTATCCAAAATGCGCATGTGGCAGATTTGTTTTTACCAGCACATATGAAGTGCCTTGCAACTTTCATTTTTGTCTTACTCAGGCAATAAAAACTACAAAGTTTTGCCCCCCCAGACATTTTTGTAATTTGTTTGCAGGCTAGTAGTGATGCACAAATAGCCCGCGGGCTGCAGCCTGGCCTTGGTCTGGCTTAGGCCTGACCTGGTCAAGGCCTGGTCCAGTCAAGCCCAGCCTACAAGGCTGGAATCAGACCATCATTTTTAGACTCATATCTGGCTTGGCCCGACCTTCTTAAAAGTCTGGCCTAGCCTGGCCTACGACCTAGTCCAGCCTGGACAGGCATGGTATTATGCATTAAACTTAGCTTGATACTTGCCAGTACTTTTATAAGGGAAAATCCCATAGTTTTATCATTTTAACCAATGTGGGATGCTGGGACTTGGTCATTTAGAATTAAAATGTCGGACTTGAGGATTGCTTAATAAACCTAAACAGGGATGAATAAAAATGTGGGACTATCAGTGTGCTAACCTAAACAAAATGTGTAGTGTGGAAGGTCATTACGTTAATAGGAGTTGGTAGTGGATATGAAGTGTTGGGTGGATAATTCATGTTGGGAATGGAAAGTCAGGGATGGCAGGTCTGTGCGATTTTAGATGGATATATGGTGTGGTTCTATGATATTGAAAGATTGGTTCCCAAGATCATTTTTATTGTCAAATTCAAAGGAAGCAACTGTACATCAAAGTATGTCTAAGAAAGGGAATAATAATTTGTGGGATTTTAAATGGAGGACAGATTTGTTCGAGTGGGAAAAAGAGGAAGAAAAACATCTTCAAGAGTTGATAAAAAAATGTAACATTGTAGAATGGGATCGAGGACAGACTCTTGTGGAAGCATGGAAAAGATGGGTTTTTTGCTGTTAAAACACGCACTTAAGTTATAGAGATTCAAAGAGGGCTACAGGATTGTTTCATGGAGAAATTGTGTATGGAGGAAGGAAGTCCCAACTAAGATCCAATCTTACCTATGGCTTGCTGTTCAAGACTCACTTGCAACAAAGGAGTTTTTGTTCAGAAGGAAGGTTCTAAATGACGGTTCTAGAATAATGTGTTTGTGGTGTGGAAGTTGAGAATTACATCTATGAACTATTACCTTGTCTCATTGATAAATAACTAATCACAAATTGTCATTCAAATCTGTGTAAGCCTTTTGAATATTACAAATGTTCAGTCTAAGGGAGGGGTAGGGGACTCACTTGGATGTTTCCCCAAATAACTCTCTTCTTTTCTTATAGCTTTCAACATTCTAAATCTCTGCTTTCTATCAATTCAAGTTGCACAAGTGTTGTCCAAATATGTTACAGAGCATATGACTTGATTCTCTAACAAATTTAAGAGGGAAAAGAATAAGGATTTTTCAAGTAATATGCACCTCTGGGTTTGAAAAATGGGGGCATAAGACTTTAATCTACAAGGAGAAAACATTGTCTGCCTGCTTTTAGATGACTATAAAACTAATCTAGAACTAATTTTTGATCTAGTAAATTAGCCAATTAGGTAGATTAGGGCCAGTTTGGAATTGCCACTGTAAAATGCATTCTTCTCTAGTAATATTCTTTCATCATCTTCATTTTTCCTTCTAAAATAGTCTTTAGTTCAATTTAAACTTGTTTAAAAAGGCAAGTTAAAGGCTTGTAAGTTTGAGGAGTTGTTAGAATACAAAGATGGAGATCATGTGCCAATAGACGGGCAAAGATCTTCTCATCTTTCATGTCTTCTCACCATATTTACCTTATCTTCTCCTTATTTCTCTCTCCAAATATATAACATATGGAGAATTATATATACACATGATAAAGTGAAATTTTAATTCTAAACAAGGCCTTACCATCTTCTAAAATGGTGTTGAACCATCCAAGATTATCTTGTACCTCTCAAGGAGCTCTGTCAAATGGGATTTGTATCATTATAACATACATCCCACACAGCTTCCAAAGTCCCACATCGTCTATTATAATTCTTTTCTCTTGCCTTTGTTCTATAAATACAGGAGTAAGATAAATTTTTTTAATTAAGTCACAAATGCCCAAAGTGGAATTCCAAAGGTTTGGCCTGTGTTGGGCCTGGCTCGGCCTGGCCTGTAGGCCTCAACAGGCAGTATATTATTTTGCTAAGTTTGGCCTGGCCTGGCCTGGCCTTGCATTCCAAAAGTAAAGGCCTGGCCTGGTCAATGGACAAGGCCTGGCAGGCTCAGGCCGAATCAGGTCAAGCTGGCCTGTTGTGCATCCCTGCCGAAGAATCAAAGATAGCTCTCTTTTGTTTCACCACTACCCTGAGGCCTGAAGTTCTAGTCTTTGTTATCTAGGGTTGTAGTAAATGTTGGGTTTGTCTAGTGAAAGTTGAAGAGTTGCATCTTACCAGGTTTCAAGACTTTGGTAAAAAGAGATGGTAAGGTGCTCTGGCATTGTGGACCTTGTTTTTTTGGTATTATATGAGGTATTTGGTTAGAGGAACACTCAGATTTTTAGCAACGAATCCATGTCCTTTCCTGACTTCTTTTTGGTCTTCAATAATCAGTACTTTTAGTGTATTTTATATCTAGATTTGCAGTGGGACTGAAGAGCAGCCATCTTCTAAGGGTTTTGTATTCTTTCACTTTTAGTTTAGGATCTCTCATCCTCCGATTAGCTCTAATATGTCTCTTTTTTATATTAAAACTTATTTTTCTATTAAAAGAACTATGTAAATTATCGAATTTAATAAATGAGTAGAAGATTAACACACATTGTGCAGGAGCTCCAATGCTTTGCGAAAGCACTTTTGACCAATGCAGATCATCCCCCTAAAATGACAAGAGAAAGATGGTCAGTAAGTTTCCTTGTTGATTCATTATTCAAATTAATAAGATTATAAGAGAGACATGTTGAAGGCTGCCTGACAGTGAATCAGGATTTTATATGACAAGGATATGCATTAATGATAAGCAGAGACATAGTTTGAACAGGTAATGACCAGATTTTCTGGTCGAGATTCAACCTGATTCCTGTACAGCTATCTACTGTTTAGCACCTAACATATCCCATATTTATCAAGGGTAGGCTCTGAAATCTCTCTTGGATGCTAAGGCAACTCACCCATAATAGCAATAAAGGAAGAGGTCCCTTGGCTGATCAACCTCATATATGTCATCTGCCAAAATAGATAGACCGGTTTTATAGCACTTCGCCAATAAACAGAGAAGAAGAAAGTCTGGATGTAAAGTGGTTAAATGTTCAGAAGATGATTGCAGCTTTCTAATAGCAGTTCGCATAGGAGCGACACCTCGCATGGGGGCTTCAAGCAGCACAATGTGGTCCTTTAACCGTCCACATACAGATATAACTGCAACATCAACAAATCACCAGTCAAACGATCCATATTATACAATGTCCACATACATCAAATAATATAAATTGAAGAGTTAAGATTAATACATTTATCAGGCGCCAGACGAATCTGTTCAGCAGCGCAAGTATTAATAAATTTCGCTACAGAGATAACAAGCTCATTAGCCTGCTCTTTTGTTATCAGTCCTGTTGTGCAGGCCTCCCTGTTGATGCCATACGTTCGTAAGCGAATAGAAACATCAGCCATCCCTAGAGTGTAATTAACACAATTTTTAACAGCCAGACATTTATGAGGTGGCATAAGACTACTTACAACGCACAACTTTTAATTCTCCAATTAGAATTCTAGAGATCTATGCTAAAATAATTCATCGTAACCTAGATAATTAAACAATGTGTAATTCCAAGGCACGCAAACCCTAGCACAATCAATCAAGTATCCCGAATGTTTGATTTGGTTAAAAAAAGTAACATGAAAAAAATATATATATAATATACATAGAGGGTAGAAGGCGGCTTACAATATGTATAGGTAACCGATGGAATGAATGGAGGGGTCAAGTTGAGAAAGAAAAGGAGCTAAATGAGTCGACTCGGACCGAATCAAGTCCTCTGATTGTTTGAGAAAACTGTGGAGTTGCGCTATGTCTTGGGCACTGCTCGATAGCCCTTGGATTTGTCCCACAATTGACTCCACCGAGCTCATATTTAGGTTCATTCTTCCCTCTAGGGTTTAACCAGTACTGTGCTCTCTGAATGATTCAATTCGATTAAAATTGAAGAGGAGGAAGAATTACCGGAAATTATTAAGAAAAGGTTTTGTTATACCAGGCCTCTATTTATATATCACCGGAATACTAGTATGATGAAACTTGGGCTCAACTCGATCCACTAATTGAGTTCCATGGGTCAAGTAATGTTGGACCGGTTTTTAACCTTTTCCATTGTTATTTTTATCTAAAAACTATTGAACCTGTTTTTTGCAAATACTTTAAAAAATGGTAGAAAGTATTGTTATACATATAAGATTGATATTATTTTTTAAAAAACAAACCTAATAATTTTGAATTTGAAATTTATATAATTCACTTGAATTTTAAAAATAATAATTTTTAATTAATAACATCTTTAAAAAGTCAGGAATATTTATAATTATAAGTTATCTAAAGAGTTAAGAATCGTTTAAAAATTTGTAATTATTAATTATGATTACGACTTTAAATTATATAATTGATTTTAAAAAAATAAATTGTGTTTGGTAGATCAAAAACACTTAAATTAGTAAAAATGTTTGATAAAAAATTGTTAATCACTTATGTTAAGAGTAAATTATTAAAAAAGAATGTTTTAAGAAGTTAAGATAGGTAATAAATGAAATTATAAAAATAAATAGGAATAGATTAATAATATATTTGACTTGATTATTTGATTTAATAAATAATAAAAAGTTTTAAATTGAATCTTTTGATTATTTTAAAATGATTACAAATTGTTTTAAAATTTAATTACCAAATATTTTTATTTCTTAAAAATTATTATAAATAGATTTGAGGGTTTATAAATAATCCCAAACACATTCTTATAGTTATAAGTATTAATAAATTATCTCAATAATAATTTTATAATTTAGAATGTGAAAATTACTATTTTGTATACGAAAACTACCAACAAATGAAACTATTTTGTGAAAAAAGAGTAATTAATTTAATAATTTCCACCTTTTAAGATGGACAAATAACCATATTCAGTTTCATACAAATAGGAAAGAAAAACTTTTATAACAAAGATTAATGTATTTACTATTCATGTGAAATATTCCGACGGGAGAGATCCGACCTCTCTTCTCCGGCGAGGTAAGCTGTATATCTTCTTGTTTTTTTGATCGCCACTGTATATCTTCTTGTTTTTTTGATCGGCACTGTATATCTTCTTTATGTTTCTATACATATATATAATTGTATATACATGTATATACCTAATTGAACTTTTAGAGCTCTGAATCATTCGAATCAATTCTTTATTTATGCTTTTATTTAGTCTTATCCCTATCAGATACACCTAAGGGTTTTCATATAGTCTAGTTACTTAATTTTCCTTCTGAAACCCCCAAATTGGAGATATCAGCACATTTATTGGAAGACCTCGTTGGCTTCATTTTGTTTAGTGAAACAATTCCTTCGTATGATACTGACTTACAGTTTCTTTGGTGCCTTACTGGGTTAAGAAGTAACTACAAAAATCCTTCTCTCACTAGTTAAATTGTTAAGTACTCATCTGTATCATGGTTTCTTTCTTTATTTTTTTCTTTATGAATAATATTTTTCATTTGCATATATATTATCAATTCAGATATACATAGAAAGTCAGAGGTAAAATTCGATGGATTACCATTTTGTGTACAAGGACTTGGAAGGAGCATCAACACAGTGGGATGATATTCAAAGAAAGCTTGGAAATTTACCTCCTAAGCCACCTGCATTCAAGCCCCCTCCTTTTACACCTGCAGAAGATGAAGAATCCAAAGCAAAAGACAAATCTTGGATCAATGATAAGACTGAAGAAGAGCTTGAAGATCTAGAGGATGACCAGGATCTTGACGATGATCGCTTCCTGCAAGAATACAGGTACAAAAGCAAAATTATTTGAGACTTGATTTCTTCCCCATATTGAAGTATTTTTTTTCTCAGGAAAACCCGTTTATTTTGTCAGTTAAGATTTGTTTCTATTTAGCTTCTCAAATGGATCTTTATTTAGTTTCCATTTGGATGCTTTATTTGGGAGTTCGATAGTGATCAAAGATGTTGTCTTTTTCAACAGATGAATTTTAATTTTTAAGACGATATTATATTACATACATATTAGCGATTCAGATGCAACATGAAAAAAGAAAGAATTGAGAAAGAATCAGTGTAAGGGAGCTTTTTGTAAATTTGTTTTTCTCAATAAATAGACAAGCCAATATAGAGATTAACATACAAGCGTAACTTGAGCTGTAGCTACCATGGACTTGAGTATGAAAGCATTGAATGCCATATTTAGGTATGCTGATCTAGGCTGGGTTCCAATTTTTAAATTCGAACGGAACTATTTGCAGTTTGAACAAACTGAAGTTCTTTCATGCATTTGTTTGATTGGAAATTAAGCATGTAGTTATGAATGTTTTAGATTTTTAACTTTTTTTGATGATATAATTATTTGTTGCTTATTGTGTGGTTAAAGGAAGAAGAGGTTGGCAGAGATTAGAGAAGCAGCTAAGGTTGCAAAGTTTGGATCAGTAATTCCAGTTTCTGGATCAGATTTTGTGCGTGAGGTTTCACAAGCTTCACCAGATGTTTGGGTTGTTGTTGTCTTGTATAAAGATGGGTAATACTTTTGATTGATGTGATAAATTTCCAAGGTTTTCTTAGTGGATTATATAGTTTTACTTTCTTCCTTGTTTAGTCTTTTTTTTGTACTGTATATGTGTTGGAACATAGATATATATGTTTGTTACATGTTTTTATATGTGGATTTGATCAATTTTGTAATCTAATAGGTACCCAGAGTGTGGGGTGCTTTTGCAGTGTCTGGAAGAACTGGCGGGAAAATACCCAGCAACAAAATTTGTAAAAATAATATCAACTGACTGCATACCTAACTATCCAGATCGTAATCTTCCCACTCTGCTGGTGTACAACAGCGGTGCTGTTAAGGCAAATTATGCGGGATTGCATAATTTTGGTAGGAGATGCACTCCTGAAGGTATTTATATACGTTTTCCTGTTTTCCTGTTCGTTAAAATGTCCTGTTAAGTTGTTACTCCTACATAAAGAGATGGCCCGTCTTAGTCCTCAATTTAGGTACTTTCAAGTCATATTATGTGTAATGCTATTGATAATTTGGTATTCATCTTTTTCAGTTTTTTGTATAACTAAGTAATTTGGAACTATTGCTTAATTTTGGATTTGTTACTCTTTAATGGTTGGTGATCCTATTACCTGGTAGTTTTCATAGGATCAAGAATGTCCATATAGTATATATAGGATAATGTTATTTGGTATTTTTTTTGTTATTATTAATATTGTTATTGTTTCAGTTATAGTGGGTGGAGAGATATAGAACCTAACCTCAGAATCTATTAAGTAAATAAGACTACCATAACAGATAGAAGTAATGGTTTCACTAAGGCTCAAGCTCTTGACCACTCCATAAAAGAGATAGCGGGATACCACTTAAGATAGAGCTTGTTGGTAAGCAATTTGATAAATAAACAAATTCAATAATTAACTCAGATGTAAATACGTATAGTGTTACTTCGCTATGAGGAACTGAAGGGCTGATAATACATTTTTGTCTTTATTTGTTTTGTTGTTAAGTTTTTAGCTTTGTAGGTTTATATTGTATATACATATATGTATGCAACTATGCATGTTATGTGCGTGTTTTTTCTGTTTTTTTTCTATATATATTTCCATCTTTTTTAATTTTAGTTTTTTTAAAAAAAATATATTTTCTTATTTGTATCTTTTTTATTTTTCTCCTTTCCTTTCGACATTTACTCTTACATATGAGATTCATTTTCAGCCTACCTCAACTAGTCAACTAATTTGGGATAGAAGGCGGTTTGAGTGACATTTCACCCCTAACCACAACTCACCCGCTGATTATTCAACATTAGTCGGTTCAGACCTCCACTTAGTTTGTTGAGCTGACAGTACAGGCCTTTAAACTAGCATTATACGATTATTTGATACAATAAAGTTTCATGAATTAAGTACAAACAAATAGATACAAGCAAAGAGTGGTTGGTATTCCTTTCCTGTCTTGAGATGTCTATATTTACAGCTGACTTGGACATTTAAATTATATAGAGTTGTGTATTCTTCTGTATTTCATGTTTGGATTTGATTGAGCCTGTAATGCTGAAAGAGACAGTAATGATGACAGAACCCTTCTAGTGATAACTAGCCTATAAGATAAAGTTGGATGGTTGAGAAGTGTTGGAACTCTAGTTTTTTATTAATCCACTTATTAATTGTGAAGAATAGAGTAAATTATCCTATTTGGATGAATCTTGATTTGCAGTTCTTGCAAAAGTTATAATGGACTTTCAAGCTGTTCTGCAAATGACAAACGACCAAGAATTTTACCTGTTTTTAATTTATTTAAAAATAAAAAGAAATTTTTTTGGGGCGTAATCCTGAATAATTAGCGTATCTCCAAGAGTATGGTAAGTGTTTGAATAGCTTAGTTGTTGTGGTTGTTTGTATAACAGCAAGGCATTACTCGTGAAGTTTGAGTCCTATATATTTATAAGACGCTTCAGGAAAACTTTCACAAGTTTTTGGTCACTGGAATTGTGTGTTTGCATGCATTAACTTGATATTCAATCAGCTTGGCCTTTTTAGCAAATGTTCATGGCTGCCGATACTTGTGTCTTTTGGATGTTAAATTTTTTAATTTTAAGTGCTCTTGATGTCATTTTCTTGTGAATTTTGCCGTTTACATGCTAAGAATTCTGCTTAACCTGTATGTTCTTCCATGTTTCTAGGTGTTTCACTGGTTCTATGCCAATCTGATCCCGTACTTAATGATGGTCAAAGTGGAAGTGATGCGTCTAGAAAAACAGTACTTGATGGTGTTAGGAAGAGGTTTATAGAGAAAGTTGTGGCACAACATGAAGAAGATGATGATGGATCTTCAAGTGATTAGGGCCCCCAACCCTTTATTTCTTTCTGTACTTCTATTACCATTATAAGAAATATTGTGTTCCCTTGTGCTGGAGTTGTTGCACTCTTTTGCAACCAGTTTGTTGCTTCAATTGCAACTTTGTGTCCTTTCGATAGGGGTGTATTTATGTTGATCTATGGAACAGTTTTTTGCCCCTCCCTCTCTTACATTTTCCCAATTTTTCTTTTGTCCATTTTAGCTTTTCCTTAACAGTAGGTGATCTGATCACACTTATTCTTTGTCTCTGGTAGGTATCTTAATATAACAAGGGGATACAAAACCTAGTGATGCATTGTGTAGCTACCAAGAAATAATAAATTTGCTTTGAGTCGACTTTCTGTCGACAATTTTTATCACACGATAATTGAAGGTGTTAACGTCAAATTTTGTACACATGATGAAATTATCAAAACAGCAGACCAAAATTGCGCTAACAAGTTGATTGTATTGTTATGAAATCAAACTCACGAAATATACTCACATAAACATAAACAAGAGATATAAAATATGAACACAGGAATTTACTTGAAAATCTAATTGGGAAAAAAAACAGAAATCTACTATAATAATACGGAGAGTACAAAGTGTTTAATCAGTAGTAGAAGTCTTTTTGTAGAATAACTTTATAACTGCAATTAATGGCTGATAGATTCCTTTCCAAATTAAACCTTCTTATCTCATCAAACAAGGAAACACAATCTTACTTTAATAAGGACTCTCATTGTCAAAATAAATATATATGATGAGTCAACACCAAATCTAGTCCATTAAATAAAATGGGTCATACATTGGCTAGACCCAAATAATCACACCCCAACATTGCCCCAAGTCTCTTATTTATAAGGAACTTAAAATAAAAAAGTATACAAATTTATACCAATCGAAAATCCATCTCTCGAACTCCAAAATTTTTGACTCCTAATATCGCCACCTCTGTAAGACCCCAAATTTTATGAATAAAAAATTTAATTTTCTTGAAATATTTTTTGAATATTATGGTGTGGATTTGATATAATGTTATAGTTGTGGGTAATATTTATAAATTTTGCAAAGTAAACAAGTGGTTATAAAATATTCGATTGGTCGGGGAATATTCGTTTTAACAGAGAATTTTAAATGACAACCAAGACAATCTTTGGTGGACCCACAAAACGAAATTATTATCGGAATGAGAAAACGACAAAATATATTTTATGAAAATAACGGCGGAAGTTTTACCGTTAATCGTTGAAATACCCATTAGTAAAAGTACGATGTCTGGCGTGGTTGCATAGTAGCACACGGTATTGATTATTGATGCTTACGTGAAAGTCGCTCAGTTTTGTTCAATTATTATTACGATAATTCTTTGCGATAGTATCTCACGTTATTTGATTCAATTATTGTCGATATTTTATATATTATTAAATCAATAATTGAAACGATACAATTATTCATATTATTATTTACAATATTAACGATGTCTAGAAAATTCTGTCGAGGGGAGGTTTGGTCACCTAATTGCGCGCCAATAGGGAGAAATCCTTATTGGAAAGCCCCCTCTTTCCTGGGAACGATCTGGTTGTTAAATATTGCGAATTATAATAATGATGATAAATATTGTTAAAAATACATTGAATGAATTTTATAAAGTATTTGTTGTGGATTTTGGCGTATTATTTGGACCCCCATTTACCCATTTTTCAAAATAATCGGTAGAAATTTATTCTTTATAATAAAGGTGGGGGCCACATGTGGGGCCCACGTGTGAAAGAAATGATTTTAGAAAAAGGGGGAGAGTATACGTAAAGGGGAGGTAATTTATATATATAAGTATGTGTTGTGTGTATATATATATATAATTGGTGTATGTGTGATACTATATATATATATATATATATATATATATATATATATATATATATTAGCGATAACTTAGCTTTTGAAGGCAATTTGTATAATTAAGAAATTTACCATGTGAATTTATATATCACTTGTTTACTTAAATTTTGTCATTACAACTCAGTATTTTGACAGATATATGGGATTTGCACTGCTCTTTCTTGACAAACACATGCTACTAAGAGGAGAATTATCTCCTAGTGACACAAAATCTAGACGCATCATGTATATATAACAACCATCTTGAAAGTAGATTAGATTAATACCAGTGCATGATGTACATATAACAACATAAAGGCATAACGTAATGAAAAATATTACATTATCTAAAGACATATACCACCACAACAATTAATACATGCTCAATCATCAACACATATTCAACCACCAAAACATCAAGCTAGTCGGTACTCTTTTTAAGAAATTTCGACAGAGTTTCCTTTAAAAAGATATCCAGAAAATTCTAAACCTGTCAACAAAACTTACAATCATCAATACATATCCAAACCACCAAAAAAAACAATCATTCCATACCCAAAAATCATCATAACCATATGTATAATTAGTTAACTTTACAAAAGACGGAACCAAAAATATACAAACATGCAGAAAATAGAGAAACAACATGTTGAGCATAAGACCCATTACTTTACAGCTTACACCATGTATCCTTCAATATATACTTGAAAATATTTAAAATATAAAATTATTGAGATATGTGAGTCATAATAAAACAAATGTAAATCCGAAACATAAGAACCCTTACTTTACTCTAAATTATCTAAAAAACAAATGACCGCACACATATTTACTTTATGAACAACACAATACTCTGAAAGACCTCCTCACCTTATATATTATTCCAGTACTCGGTCCTAGTAAAAATTTTGAGAAAAGATATCACTACCTGATCCTCAACCTTCATATGCTTTGAGAAAAGCTTGGCAGCATGACATTCTTTAGTCAAAGGTCACAAACCCCTGCAGTAACAAAAGAAACATGATATACAATACTCTAAAAGACCTCCTCACCTTATATATTATTCCAGTACTCGGTCCTAGTAAAAATTTTGAGAAAAGATATCACTACCTGATCCTCAACCTTCATATGCTTTGAGAAAAGCTTGGCAGCATGACATTCTTTAGTCAAAGGTCACAAACCCCTGCAGTAACAAAAGAAACATGATATACAAACTACTCCATTAGCTGCATTGTCATAAGTTTCTCTCTCCCATTTTCTCTACCTGAAGTAAATTTTGTAGAATTATGAATAAACTGATATTAATAAGAAGGTTCGACTGTACTATTCTCCATTAAGACTCAGTTCAAAGCTTTAGCCTTTGTTTGAATTTCTGGATCCTAAGACAAAGTCTCAGACAATCATTTTAATTGGTTTACATAATTAAAGAAATTATTTGTCTTTTTGATCATAGAAAAGGAAGCATGATGATGGAGATGAAGATATAAATGACATCCACAGACACAAGAAAAGTAAGGTAACATCAAAACGACCAATTTCTTCTAGTTATTATGTTTATTATTGATTGTTAGGAGTCAATCTATATGTAAGACCCCAACTTTTATAAATAAAGATGAATTTTTCTATAAATATTATTTTTGAATATTATGGAATAAATTTGATATAATGTTATAGTTGTGGGTAATATTTATAAATTTTGCAAAGTATGCAAGTTGTTATAAAATATTCGTTTGGTCGGGAATATTCTTTTTGTTAGGGAATATTAAATATAACTACTCAATCATTGGTGGACCCTACAATGTAATTATTGTCGATCGATTGAAAAACGACCAAAATATTTTATAAAAATAACTACGCGAGGTGTTACCGTTAAAAGCTGTTGATTTACCCTATGGTAAAGTAAATGAATGTCTGGCGTGGTTGCATAGTAGCACCGCAGTATTGATTATTGATGCTTACGTGAGAAGTCACTCACCTATGCTTAATTATTACTACGATAATTCTTTGCGTCAGATCTCTTATATTATTGATTCAATTATTGTCACAGATCATCCGTATAATATGTTATAGTATTAAATCAATAATTGAGACGACAAGTTATAAATGATTAATAATTGTTAAAAGATTAAATATGTGTTGATGAAAAATAAAATGATTTGTGGTAAGTTTGATTATTTTATGGGGGCTCTATATGTCATCATCTAAGAGTCTCTTCGTCGATAGTAATTACCTTTGTGAATAGTAATTACCTTCGTCGATAGTATTTACCTTCGTCGATAGTAATTACCTTCGTCGATAAGTAATTACCCTTGTGAATAGTAATTACCTTCGTCGATAGTAATTACCTTTACCGACGTCGAACCACTTGTCGTTTCACATTACAAAGCGTCGAACCACTTGTCGTTTCACATTACTGATGATCGAACCACTTGTCGTTTCACATTACAAAGGCCAAACCACTTTTCTTTTCACATTATTAGTCGTCAAGCCACTTGCGCCTTTTCACACGGCGGTCTTCAGCTAGAAATCTTCTATAAATAGAGGCCTAGTGCTTCATTATTTTCACGAATTCATTCAAGCTATAGAGAGAGAAAGTATAGAGAGAATAAGAGAGAAAAGAAGAAGAGTATTTTGTTACTACACCTTCTTTGCGAAGATTCAATCCTCCTACCAAAAGTAAGGGGTGTTATTCTTTCTTATTCATGAAGAGAACTATTGTTATTCCATTGCTTATTATTCTGCTGGAATAACTTTTGTATACGTGGTTTACCCTATACTTGGTGACATTCTTCTATTATTCATTGGAACATCCTCGTGCATGTGTTTTACACCGACCGGTTCCGCTCTTTATTATTCTTGGAACATCACATGCATGTGTTTTACACCGGGACTGGTTCCGCCTTTATTATTCTGTTGGAACATCCATGCATGTGTTTTACACCGGACTGGTTTCGCTCTTTATTATTCTCATTGGAACATCACATGCATGTGTTTTACACCGATCGGTTCCATCTTTATTATTCTGTTGGAACATCCCAGCTTGCGGTGTGAATTTCACCGACCGTTCCGTTATTTATTATTCTGTTGGAATAACTCGTCTGCAAGGCCTATCACATGCATGGTGATTTCTTTTGTTATTCCATTCTTTATTATACCTAGTTGGTTAAAACTTTGACTTCTATACTCCATGAAATTAGTGGAATATCCTTGATATTTGCGTTTCATCCAAAGATCTTTTCATGAAAATATTCTTCCGATCATTCTTGAATTTTACTCTACAAAACAAAGATTATCATGTTGATAATTTGACGTTAATAATTCCCGGATAAAATAATTCTTGAACTTGTTTTATTGAATTCTTATATCATTGTCATCATCCTCATGTTTATATTATGTTGAAAGTCATCTGTGGCACAGAGTGCGTAGATGGACTTGGTATGATTATGACCGAGAGACTATTCTTGTAATCATGGCCGTAATGTTACAAATGATGTGATAAAAATCCTCGATGGTCGTAGTGCATTGATGGACGATTGTTGGCATGATCATGACCTTTAATGAATACACAACTATTCTTGGCCGTAGTGCATGAATAATTGTGGTCGTGATACTAAAGAATATCCTCGGCCGTAGTAGTGCGTGGGTGATTCGATGATGTGGAATATTTATTAAAGTTTGAGTCTCATTTATAACAATGATGAAAAACCTTTTAAAACCTAAAAGATAGTAGACTTTATTTTCTACTTGACTCTTTTAATGGATTTCATATTCATTTGCAGCTTAAACCGGTTGTCTATTGTATTTTATCGGTTTAACATTGTTGAAGACTATTGATAATTTATTACGCATTATCTTAGTCATAATATTTCTTCTTTGGGCTAGTTGAGCTCACCCTTTCTTTCAACGTTCTCTTCTGAAATGAGAATATAGGCTGGGACGAGTCGGAAAAACGAGTGATGGTCCTGAAGATAAAGATTAGTAGTCCTCACTATTCTCAAAAACAATTGTGATAATAATTGTAATGAGGACTCCTTTTTGAGTTTGTATAATATCTAGTAGACGATATTTGTATTTAAACTCACGCTTTATGTCAGATTGTACACGGCGCTTATGTTAGTAAGTTGTATTTAAATTACATACTATGTAAGTGGCGACCCAAGATGGGTGATGTATACCTAATTTTGGGGGCGTCACAACAGTATCGAGCTTAGGGATATGATCCTGGCTAAGATGTGAGAATAGTACTAGGAGGGAGAGACGGGAATACCTTCACTAAGTATGACCTACCTAAGTTTATGTGCTATTTTATTGGTTGGTCGGAAGATAGGGATAATTTGTTACATGTCAATTAACCTTTTGTTTTGTGGCGATGTCTCGAGAAAATGACATCCGAGAATGTTGAGAATAGCAATGGAGCCTTGAGCGATCATTGATTCACCACATATCAATAATCGGATAATGTGCATCGTGAAGGCGACAATCCTCATGCAAACAACAACACTTACCAAATGATGAATGATCAAATGTTCAGAGGCTTTATGCAATTTATGCAACAATGATAGAGCGACTCATTCCAAAACGTAGATGGAAACAAGGAAAACTCTCGGCGCGGTCACCGCTAAACAATTCAAGGAGCTGGGACCACCGAGTTTAAGGGAGAGCAAAACCACTTCTCAAGGAAGCATGGATAAAGCAGATTACCAAGATATTTGATGTCTTGGGATGTTCCGAGGAGCAAAAGGTTCCCTTTCACGCCTTTATATATCATGCGCGAGAGCAGATTCTCGGTGGGAATCGGTAGAAACGACTCAACTTCATTGTCTCAAGATATCTTGGGAGAAGTTCCAGAGTCGTTCAACGACAAATACTTTCCCGAAAGTATTCGCCACATGAAGGAGGTGGAGTTTATCAAGTTAGAACAAAACAATATGACCAGTATCGCAATACGAGGCAAAATTTGCGAGTTATCACGATTTGCGTCCCCACTTGGTGGATAATGAAAAAGAATGGTGCGAATGTTTTTAGAGGTTTGAAGTCGAGATACGCCAACATCTTATTTCTCATAAACCGTGTTTGTATTCAGATGTTGTAAATAGGGCTCGATTAGTGGAGCGCGATAACGAGTCAACGAATTAAAAGAGAGCGGTAAAAAAATTATAATACCAGCGAGACTAGTCATCGAAGCGGTGACAACAAGCGTGGAGGGAATCAACTGGCCAGATATGGTAACCACTTCGGTGGTAATCAGGGCCAAAACAATAAGAATGGACATTTTAAGAAAAGGAGATTCAACAATGATGGAAAGACGTCAAAGACCAAAGACCGTTGTTAAGGAAGCGAGAAAGACCACCTATCATATGCTTCAAATGCGGAGGAGAGGGACACATCGGTCAAATAGCTACCATCAGTCCAAAAGTGTTATAATTATGGAAGAGAAGGTCACTTGGCTCGATTTTGTCATTTATCAAGACAAATTCAACTAGGATGGAGGCACCAAAAGCCGTCATTCCGTGAAAAGTCAAAACCGTGAAGTACAAGAGGAGGCGTTTGTTGTGACCTCCAAGAGAGCAAGGAACCCGAATGAGGTCATCACGGGTAAGCTTATCATAAACTCTAATGAAGTCTATACTTTATTTGATACCGGTTCTACCCATTCTTTTATTTCTCCTACTTGCGCCATCGATTAAATTTGACTCGAGAAATTAGACTTTGACTTATCTGTGGAAACTCCGTTGGGAGAAACCTTCATTACATCCACTCGCTTATAAGTCTTGTTTGGTTCAAATCGGTACCCTCACATTACCTGTCGATCTTATTTCATTAAAAATACTTGCATTTGACGTGATTCTAGGGATTGATTGGTTAACTACTTATCATGCAAAAATTGATTGTTTTCGTAAGGTTGTTAGCTTTCATATTCCTAATCAACCTATTATGCGAATTCAAATGACCAAACCATTAAAATCAATCACGGTCATCTCAAGCCATAAAGCTATTCGTTTATTGAAAAACGGATGTCAAGCTTTCTTAGCTCATGTCACAGATTTAAACAAAAATACGTCAGTTTTGAGCGATATTTCTATTGTTAATAAATTTCCTGACGTATTCCCCGAAGAACTTCCTGGCCTACTGAAAGTAGTATGCACACAAGCCAATCATGTTTGATGATAAAGCATATACTTTGTAACAATCTTATTCATTTATTAATAAAAAGTATTAATTTATTAAAGGCTTTTAATTATCTACATGATGCTGTTTTAAAATATGTGATAAACCCATAGTTTTAAGCAATGCTTTTAGAATAATGATGATGATCATTCTAATGAGATCTAAATTCTTAGAAAGCTTAAAACTAAAATAGTTCCCAATCATTGGATTACTAAATTGGGGATTAGTGAATCCGGATAGATTGGTACATACGTTGCTTGCTCATTGGATGAGGATGATTGATCTCACGATCATTTGTGTGGAGACACTAAAGCAAGTATGTAGGTGCTTATTAGAGAATAAGTTCATCGAACGTGGCTCGCTAAGGAATACCTAATGGAGTTTTATTTGCTCATCAATAGGAATTCTGTAGTGATAGTAAGACAAGTAATCCTTGGACTTGAGATCATCATAGTATCTTGTGTATGATGAGTTATACTTTGAATTATTCCTTAAGACCCTTAGGGTATATCAAAGGGTATGCTTGGGTATAATAAGTTGTATACATGGAGATAATGTATGATCAATAAAGAATCTACCACTTCTAATAAAAGAAGAGAATGTCCTATGTGATTCGATAAATGACAACCCAAAGAGTCCTCGGTTATATAAGTAATGAAATTAGAAAGGAGTTTCTAATTTGCATTATTTGAGTTGTGCATTTAAGGATCGAAATACATATAATTAAATAAAATAAGACTTGACAAGAATTCCATGCCTTATATTTAATTGGGACATCAGATGGTGGAAGGATTGAATCGCATTTGGAACTATTTACTCAAAGGTTCTTTAATGATTAATGTTGAAATCTATATTATCCGGAAAGTCGCTGATCGCTAGGAGGCTTATCCTATATCAGAGAATAAATATTATTTAAATAAATTAATTGTTTAATTTATTTATTTAAATAAGATTAGAATTGTTCTAATTGATTTATTCACAACCGGCTTAATATGGAGAACCTAAAGGGTCACACTATATAAAAGGAAGAATAATTATTTAAGAAGTTAATGGCATAATCGTAATAATATAGTTAAGTATATTTAATTTAATCTATGGTGATAGAATAAATTAAATAGCTTAATATTTATTATTTAATATTTTAGAAATATTAAATATAAATTAATAAGAGAGAGTCTTATTAATATTATTACAATTATTATTATTTTAATTTCTAAAAGAGTTTAGGAATTAATTTAATATAAGTACTCTCATTTATTCCTAATAGGATTAGGAGGAAAAATTAGTTAAAGGAGTTTAATTAATTATCCCTAATAAGATTAGGGAGCTTAATTAATTAAAATCCAATTCCTTAATTGTTAAAGGTGGGTTGCGCCACATCTATAAATAAGAGGAGTCTTATTATGGATGATAGGGAGTTGTTGACTTTTTCAACATACCTGCATATAATTCCAATTGTTGGAGAAGACACCTTTTTCTATGTAGATAGAAAAACTAGGGTTTAGCCAACCACCCTTTTCTTGAATCATTATTATTCCTCGGTGGATCACCTCTGAGGCCAAACATATGGGTGGCTAACGCTGATCAAAGGAAGGAACAAAACCCCTGGATTCAAGATTGACGCGAAAGGATTTGGAGGTGAACTTGTACACGAGGAAGCTCGATCTTCAAGGGTATGATTTTATTCTTTATCTCTTCGCTTAATTAATAATTGTGCATAAAGGATGATCCGGGTATATGGTTTGTAAATTTTTAAACTCGATTTTCTACGCTCGCTTAATTTTTACAATTTGATTGCATGCATATGAATATTACAAACCTAATAAAGCATCGAGCCAAACCTTTATGCGAATTATTAATTGTTTTTTAATTTATATATTGATATGTGTTTAGAACAATTTAATTGGGCATAATTTTATTGTATAAAATTTATTAAAAAAAAATTAAAAAAAAAAAAATGCTGTAAATATGTGACATAAAAAAAAAAAAAAAAGGGTGCGATCATCACTAAGCAACAGGATAATGCAAAGTTGTGAAACTATAAAAAAAGTGCAAAGATTACGGTTTTAAAGGAAGTGGGATACTGTGATATATATATATATATATATATATATATATATATATATATATATATAGTATTCCTTTATCACTCACCAAATGTCACATCTTTGGACATTAAACTAATAAAAAAAAAAAAATTTTAAAGAACTCTAACTTGACAACTTGAGCAAAGACGGATTTCAAAAGAATATATATATTCTTAATTATTATATAATTAAAATAAAAGTATATTTTAATTTTAAAATAAAAGGTTTATTTTAATATTAAAATATAAAGTTTTATTTTTATTTTAAATAATTTTATAATTAAAATAAAAGGTTTATTTTAATCTTAAAATAAAAGGTTTATTTTAATATTAAAATAAAAGAGTTTATTTTAATTTTAAAATTAAATTTCATGCTAACTAATTAGAGTTGGAATTTGATTTCATGATAACTAATTGGAGTTGAAATTGGATTCTATTGTTTCCTTAAATAAAGGAGTTTATTTAGATATGAAATAGGATTTCATATTATTCAAAATAAAAGAGTTTGTTTGTGAATAGGAAAGAGAATCCATGTTTCCTTAAATAAAGGAGTTTATTTAAATATGAAATAAGATTTCATATTATTCAAAATAAAGGAGTTTATTTGTGAATAGGAAAGAATATCCGTGTTTCCTTTAATAAAAGATTTTTTTTTTACATGGAATTGATTCCATAATTAATTAAAATAAAAGAGTTTATTTTAATTAAAGATTTTTTTTTACATGGAATTGATTCCATAATTAATTAAAATAAAAGAGTTTATTTTAATTAAAGATTTTTTTATATGGAATTGATTCCATAATTAATTAAAATAAAAGAGTTTATTTTGATTAAAGATTTTGATTAAAATAAAATAGTTTATTTTATTCAAAATTAGATAAATTAAAATAAAATAGTTTTATTTTTGATTTAAATTTGGATTAAAATAAAGGAGTTTATTTTGATTCAAAATAGATTTTATACTAACTAAATTTGCCCATTAAATGATATCAATATATATATTAAATGTTTATTATTCATGAGATGAATGTTATTTATTGATGCATATGGTGATGTGTATGATAATAAATGGGATTGATTATAGATCATCGACCAATGCGATTGGATTTATTTTAGTTGGATGCATGAATGTATGGGTTTTATTAAATGGGGTCTCACAAGCGTACTGCCTTCTCTAATTTTTTCTTAATGTAAATTCTATCTCCTCCTATGTACTTCCCCTCGATCACGATCAAGGTTTCTATTTATTTTAAATAGTTTTGTAATAGAATAGTTAGAATTAATTTTTGAAAAATTGAGGTCAAGGGCAAGGAGCTTGAAGACCCGTTTGTAATGGAGCCCGGTTTTAAATGTAATAGTTATATTTAAATATTATTTCTTGCACCCCTAGGGTTTGACCTTTTGGTTCACTTGGTGGCTCTAGTGAACCAAACTAGAATAAAAGTCCATAATCAATCCGTGTAGAATATAGTATTCTATATGTGCATGCTTATACTATATATATATATATATTATGCAAACATGCTTCACATGTTCATTAATACGACGCGTATTTTATATATATATGTGCATGCCATTAAATAAAATGAGACAAATTAATAACAAACCCCTCAATTTTTATATTAAGTCCTAAGCGCTCAAAGATATTTGGAATATCGAACGTCGCCTTCTAGCATGATAAAATTAATAGAGTATTAAATATTTAATATGAGTTTGTTGTGTCACCACAAGGCAAGTATTAAGTATTTAAGATGTTAATTTATCACATTTGATGCTTATAAAGAAAATTGAACAATATTGTTTTGTTGTGTCACCACAAGGATGATATTTTTCTTTTTGAATATATGGAGTGCTAGGTCGGACTTAACTTGGATAATTTTGATTCTGGATGTGCCACCACTTGATCAAAATAATCTAAGAGGCAAAATACAAGGAGTTGATAGTTGATGTAATTGACAAAAGTTGTCTACCTATTTATTTATATATAGTTTGTTGTGTCATCACAAGGCTATATACATTTGAAATGGGATCCTTATTCTCACTAGCAAATCTTTAATTAGATTTTGCGAACTATATAAGTGAGGTAATATAGTTTGAAGAAAATAGTGGGAGAGATACCAATTTAAAACAAGACCTAATTTATTTTGGTAATTAATAAAAGAATGTATGTTAAAATGTTGTTAATTACAAATTCATTTACGTAATTTTTTACAATGTCTAAATTACTATCATCATGAAACATATTAGATGTTATTTAATCTGATCAATTAAACGGATTGGTTAAGGAATTTGAGAATAGTTCTCACGGCTAAAAACGCTATCTTATATCCTTAATATGTCTATCCTCGCAATGATTGCGCATAATGCCTCTGAGGAAGAGATTGCTACTTTTAGAAAGTGGCAAGATGATGCACAATTAGCTCAATGCATCATGCTCGCATCCACGAAAAAACGAGCTTCAGCCACGGCATGAAACTATGGATGCTTCTTCTTATATTCCCCACATCAAGTAGTTGATGGTGAGGAAAGTAGGGATCGATAGATATCGACATATCTAAGGAGCTCTTCCGATCTAGAATGGCCAATGACACTATAAATATGCATAAAAAGTTCTTAACATAATCAATTTGATTGATCAATTAGACAACCGGTTTTGTCATGGATGGAGAGTTGAGCCAAGATTTGATCTTGCACTCACTTCCTGACTCCAATTCACAATTGTTGTGAATTTTCATATGAACAAGCTAGATATCGCCTTTCATTGATTTGCTTAACATGTTGAAAAATGTTGAGAGTCACTTTCCAACCAAGAAAGACAATGTCTTCTTGGTAGGGACCAAAGGATCTTCCTCAAAAGAAGATTGATTTAAAGAAGGTAAAATGTAAAGGCGTAAACAAAGGATAATAAGAACAAAACGACACGGATAGCAAAGGAGTTTGCTTCCACCGCAATAAGCTTCGGACAATCGGAAAGAAATCATGAGAAGTATCTTGCAGAGGCTAACCAAAGAAGCTTAGTGAAGTTTCTATTCAATACGCTTTTTGTTCATAATTTAAAATAATTTTTCTTTAAGTCAAGGTTCTACTTGGTATTGGATACCGACTTTGGTTATCATAAATATAGATTTATGAAGGACCAAGCAGTAAGTAGAAAGCTAAACAAATATAAGTAATCCTATGTGTAGAAAATGAAGCAAAGGTTCTTTGATTAGCCATAGAAACTTATAGTTTAGCAATGCATACGAAAGCAAATCTATTAAGTCAATAAGTTGTTATTGTATTCCAGTTCTTGTTAGAAACATTATTTCCATTTTATTGTTGGAAAATAAAATTTTTGGTATTATAATTAAGAACAATTGTTGTTCTATTTATAATAATAATGTTTCAGATAGAATCGAAAGATTACTTAATGGATTTTGTATACTGACTTACGTGAAAAATTATTTTGAATATCGAACAAATTAGTATAAGAAAAGGAGATGATCATTCAAAGAGTTGAATGTATGTATTTGTTGAATACAAGTGTGAATTATTTGAAAGGTTCAAAGAATTGGAAGTGAAACAAATTGGCAAAGTATTAAGATTCTTTGATTAGATCAAGGAATAAATACTTGTGCAATAAGCTTCTAGATCATCTCAAATGGTTTTCTCATAATGGACACATCCCGATACGCAATAATTGATTGATGTATCCGAATGAAAAATCGTACCTTGTTGGACATGGTGTGGTCCATAATGATTTTACCGACATTCCAAAGATCCTTCTAGGATCATGTCCTAGAAATGGTCAGACATATCTCTTAAAAAAGGTAACCTCAAAATCCAAATTTCAAGACTCTATAAAAGTTATGGATGGGAGGATTCCTAATCTTAAGTATGTTAAGATAAGGGTTGTCCAACTTATGTGAAAAGGTTTCAAAGGATAAGCTTGGGACAAGATTTTATAAGTGTCGATTTGTGGGACATCCTAAAGTAAGTTTAGGGTATATGTTCTATAATTCTACTTAACAAAAGGTGTTTATTGCGAAACACCCTGCCTTCTAAGATAAAGGTGTTTATCATTGAAGGGGCTAGTGGGAGGATAATAGATCTTGAAAAGTTCATGATCCACAAAACACTATAAGTCAAATAAGAAGAACCTGTAGATAGACCTATTGTACCACAACCGAATCGTAAATCTGGAATAGTACCAAAGATACCTAGGAGGTATGGATTCATCATGGATGATGATGATGAGGTACACATCATAGAAGATGATGATCCAGAGTTACATTCGATGAGGTAAGACTTCTAGTGTGTACAAAAGGGTCAATGGAGCGTCGTGAAATTTCTAGTATTATATGTTGATATACTACGGATGAGGAATTACATACTAATGCTATAATCAAGAAAATAAAGTTGTCTAAACATTCCTCCATGAATAGTTTGGGAAGAGTATCTTAATTGGGGATAAAATCTATATAGATAGATACAACAGGATGCTCGACTTAACCCAAGGAACGTATATTCATTTGATGCTAAAACGTTTAGCATGACAAACTCCAAGAGATGTCTCATGTCGATGAGCTATGGAGTGTATCTCTTTAATAGTCCCCACAGACTCTCGAAAAGAGAGATCGCATGAAAGGACACAATCATGTATGCAATGAAATGTACGAGACCGATGTTGATCACCATATTCGGAGAAGTTCACTATGAGTTAGTGAAAACATCTTAAAGTGCTTAACCCAAGACTAAGGATGTGATCATATTCATGGTGGGTCTAAATTAAAACTAGAGGGCTTACAGACTCAAGTTTTTCGACATGCACCAAGACGACGTGAAAAATCCACTTTAAGGTAAAAGCGTTATCTTGATCGCAGTGGTGCGTTGAATTGGAAAGGTTCCAAACAAAGAAAGAGTTCTTCACGTTTAGTGATAAAGACAAAGTATATAGCTATAAATGAAGTCGTAAGTTGATTGTTTGGATTAAAAGTTCATTACGTAACTAGGAATAGTTCCTAAGTCTCATCTTGGATCTAAACATGTGTTGTGGCACTTTCATTTGATTATTAGAATCATTGAAAGATGGGAAATCACTATAGAGATAGTGGACTCTCATAAACAACATTACATATCCATTAACTAAAGCTTATCCAACAAAGCAGGATAATCGCCACTTGTAGAAGAAGAGTATGAGTTACCACGACGATCGGCTTTAGTGCAAGTGGGAGATTGAAAGTAGTATGCACACAAACCAATCATGTTTGATGATAAAGCATATACTTTGTAACAATCTTATTCATTTATTAATAAAAAGTATTAATTTATTAAAGGCTTTTAATTATCTATGATGTCTTTGTTTTAAAATATGTGATAAACCCATAGTTTTAAGCAATGCTTTTAGAATAATGATGATGATCATTCTAATGAGATCTAAATTCTTAGAAAGCTTAAAACTAAAATAGTTCCCAATCATTGGATTACTAAATTGGGGATTAGTGAATCCGGATAGATTGGGTACATACGTTGCTTGCTTCATTGGATGAGGATGATTGATCTCATGATCATTTGTGTGGAGACACTAAAGCAAGTATGTAGGTGCTTATTAGAGAATAAGTTCATCGAACGTGGCTCGCTAAGGAATACCTAATGGAGTTTTATTTGCTGTCAATAGGAATTCTGTAGTGATAGTAAGACAAGTAATCCTTGGACTTGAGATCATCATAGTATCTTGTGTATGATGAGTTATACTTTGAATTATTCCTTAAGACCCTTAGGGTATATCAAAGGGTATGCTTGGGTATAATAAGTTGTATACGGAGATAATGTATGATCAATAAAGAATCTACCACTTCTAATAAAAGAAGAGAAATGTCCTATGTGATTCGATAAATGACAACCCAAGAGTCCTCGGTTAGGCGTAATGAAATTAGAAAGGAGTTTCTAATTTGCATTATTTGAGTTGTGCATTTAAGGATCGAAATACATATAATTAAATAAAATAAGACTTGACAAAGAATTCCATGTCTTATATTTAATTGGGACATCAGTATGGTGGAAGGATTGAATCATATTTGTAACTATTTACTCAAAGGTTCTTTAATGATTAATGTTGAAATCTATATTATCTCGAAAGTCGCCGATCGCTAGGAGGCTTATCCTATTGTAGAATAAATATTATTTAAATAAATTAATTGTTTAATTTATTTATTTAAATAAGATTAGAATTGTTCTAATTGATTTATTCACAACCTGCTTAATATGGAGAACCTAAAGGGTCACACTATAAAAGGAAGAATAATTATTTAAGAAGTTAATGGCATAATCGTAATAATATGTTAAGTATATTTAATTTAATCTATGGTGATAGAATAAATTAAATAGCTTAATATTTATTATTTAATATTTTAGAAATATTAAATATAAATTAATAAGAGGAGTCTTATTAATATTATTACAATTATTATTATTTTAATTTCTAAAAGAGTTTAGGAATTAATTTAATATAAGTACTCTCATTTATTCCTAATAGGATTAGGAGGAAAATTAGTTAAAGGAGTTTAATTAATTATCCCTAATAAGATTAGGGAGCTTAATTAATTAAAACCCAATTCCTTAATTGTTAAGGTGGGTTGCCCACATCTATAAATAAGAGGAGTCTTATTATGGATGATAGGGAGTTGTTGACTTTTTCAACATACGACATAATTCCAATTGTTGGGAGAGTACACCCTTTTTCTATAGAGATAGAAAAACTAGGGTTTAGCCAACCACCCTTTTCTTGAATCATTATTATTCCTTGGTGGATCACCTCTGAGGCCAAACATACGGGGTGGCTAACGTTGATCAAAGGAAGGAACAAAACCCCTGGATTCAAGATTGAACGCGAAAAGGATTTGGAGGTGAACTTGTACCGAGGAAGCTCGATCTTCAAGGGTATGATTTTATTCTTTATCTTTTCGCTTAATTAATAATTGTGTATAAAGGATGATCCGGGTATATGGTTTGTAAATTTTTAAACTCGATTTTCTACGCTCCGCTTAATTTTTGCAATTTGATTGCGGCATATGAATATTACAAACCTAACACTACCCCAGGCGTGAAAATTGAATTTTGTATCGACCTTGAACCCTTGATAAAACCTATTTCCAAAGCCCCATATCGAATAGCTCTATTGAACTTCGTGAGTTAAAGACCCAACTACGAGAATTGTTAGACATCGGCTTTATTCGTCCCCCTAGTACTTCTCCTCGGGGTGCTCCTGCTCTATTCGTGAAGAAGAAAGATGGGAGTATGCGACTTTGTATTGATTATCGGGAGTTGAATCATGTCACCATCAAAATAGTATCCATTGCCACGTATTGATGACCTGTTTTTGACCAACCAGCAAGGAGCCAAATTCTTTTCAAAGATAGATCTTCGTTCCGATATCACCAATTGAAGATTAGAACCCATGACATTCCAAAGACGGCTTTCGAACTCTTGCATCGAGCATTATGAATTCCTAGTCATGTCCTTTGGATTGACTAATGCTCCTAACGCCTTCATGGATATGATGAACCGAGTATTCAAGGAATATTTAGATCACTTTGTGGTCGCCTTTATTGATGACATCCTTATTTATTCCAAAAGCCGTGAAGATCATGAAGCAACACTTGAGGTCGACACTCCAAAAGCTTCGTGAATATAAGCTTTATGCCAAGTTGAAGAAGTGCGAGTTCGGCTTCAAGAAGTAGCATTCCTTGGGCACGTGGTATCAAGTCATGGAATATCTGCTGACCCAAAGAAAGATTGAAGCTATTCAAAGTCGGGAACAACCTAAATCGATGGATCGAAGTACGTAGCTTTCTCGGTTTAATGGTTATTATCGGAGATTCGTGGAAGGATTTTCTCAAATCGCTACTCCATCGACTCAAATTGACTCGAAAAGATACAAAGTTCGGTTGGAGCGAAGAATGTGAGAAGAGTTTTCAAGAACTCAAGAGAAGACTTATTTCAAAGACTGCTCGACAATACCATCCTGCCTCGAGACGGATTTGTCATCTACAAAGATGATGCTTGCAAAGGGTTGGGTTGTGTTCTCATGCAACATGGAAAAGTTATAGCTTTATGCCTCGCGATAACTCAAAGAATATGAGAGGAATTATCCTACTCATGATCTAGAGTTAGCAAATTTGTTGTCTTTGCACTTAAAATTTGGAGGCATTACTTGTATGGGGAGAAAGTGGAGATCTTTACGGATCATAAAAGCCTCAAATATTTCTTCACTCAAAAGGAACTCAACATGAGACAATGACGTTGGCTTGAATCTGTTGAAAGATTATGATCATACCATCCAATACCATCCCGAAAAGCGAACGTGGTAGTGACGCATTGAGTAGAAAATCATATGCAAGTACGAACGATATTGTCAACGCAAAGGCCCATTTGTGTGACTTGCAAAGGATGGAGATAGAGTTAAAGACTCAGGGACGCATGTGATGATAAGCGGTATACGAGTAGAACCAGACTTTAATCGATAAAGTTAAAGTCGCTTCAAGCTACGCACTGGAGGAGTGATGCGTATGAGGAAGAAAGTGCAAAGAAGGTGCTACGCCAAGCAAGAATCGATGAAGAAGGAATACTTGAGTCAACTCCGGACTTTGTGTTCCTAACGACCACGATTTAAAGTATAATATCATGATGGAGGCGCACAACACACCATTTGCAATCCATCTCGGGAGTACCAAAATGTATCATGATATTCGCTATACATTTTGGTGGAGCAATATGAAGAGAGAGAGATACTGCTTTATCTCAAGGTGTCTAACTTGTCAACGAGTTAAAGCGAGCATCAAGTACCAAAAGGTCCATTGCAACCACTTGAAATTCCGTAATGGAAGTGGGAGCACATTACCATGGATTTCAAGCTCGGCCTTCCTAAGGTTTCTCAAGGCATTGATGCGATTTGGGTCATTGTTGATAGATTGACCAAGTCCGCTCATTTCTTACCAATACGAGAAACTTATACACTTGAACGCCTTGCTCAGATGTATATAAACGAGATTGTAAGATCGCATGGTATCCTAAGATCCATAGTTTCCGATCGAGACCCAAGATTCACTTCACGATTTTGGGTTAGTTTGCAAAAAGCTATGGGCACAGACTTTCACGATTTAGCTCTTGGCGTATCATCCTCGAAGACGGACGGACAATCGGAGAGGACTATTCAAACTCTTGAAGATCTATTAAGACTCGTGTCCTTGATTTCAAGGGGAGTTGGGACAAGTTCTTACCATTGGTGGAGTTTTCCTACAACAACAACAGCTTATCGAGCAAGTATCGGCATGGCTCCATTCAAGCGTTGTATGGAAGAAAGTGTCGTTCTCCAAGATCTTTGGGATGAGGTGGGTGAAGCAACGTTGTTGGGACCGGAGTTGGTACGCATATGACTACGGAAAAGATTCAAACGATCCGACAACGTATAAAACCTCACAAAATCGACAAAAAGAGTTATGCTAATCTTCATCGAAAGGACGTGGAATTCGATATAGAGAGATCATGTGTTATTAAGAGTTGCTCCATGGAAAGGAGTTACAAGATTTGGAAGAGAGGAAAACTCAATCCTCGATTCATCTGGTCCATTTTAATCCTCGATCGAGTAGGAACTGTGGCCTATAGACTCGCCTTCTACCGCCAAGTATGTCTCGTATTCATAACGCTTTCACATATCCATGTTACGTAAATATGTGAAAGACCCGAACCATATTATTGAGTTAGAACCGAGGAAATAGCGGAAGATTTGACGTATGAAGAGGTTCTTGTTCAAATTTTGGATAAGAAGGAACATATTCTACGCTTCTAAGGTTATACCTCAAGTCAAAGTTTTGTGGAGGAACCACATTGAGGAGAAATGACTTGGGAGTTAGAATCAGAAATGAAATCAAGGTATCCTTACCTCTTCGACATACCAGGTACGTACCCTAATTTCGAGGGTGAAATTTCATAAGAAGGGGAGGTTGTAAGACCCCAACTTTTATAAATAAAGATGAATTTTTCTATAAATATTATTTTTGAATATTATGGAATAAATTTGATATAATGTTATAGTTGTGGGTAATATTTATAAATTTTGCAAAGTATGCAAGTTGTTATAAAATATTCGTTTGGTCGGGGAATATTCTTTTTGTTAGGAATATTCGACATAACTACTCAATCATCAGTGGACCCTACAACGTAATTATTATCGGATTGAGAAAACGACAAAAATATTTTATAAAAATAAACTATGAGGTGTTACCGTTAAAACCGCTGAACTACCCTGGTAAAAGTACAAAGAATATGCTGGCGTTGTTGCGTAGTAGCACACAGATTGATTATTGATGCTTACGTGAGAAGTCACTCAAATATGCTTAATTATTGCTACATGATAATTCTTTGCATCGTATCTCTTATATTATTGATTCAATTATTGTCACACAATCATCTCAGATAATATGTTATAGTATTAAATCAATAATTGAGACGACAAGTTATAAATGATTAATAATTGTTGAAAGATTAAATATGTGTTGATGAAAAATAAAATGATTTGTGGTAAGTTTGATTATTTTATGGGGGGCTCATATGTCATCATCTAAGAGTCTCTTCAATCGATAGTAATTACCTTTGTGAATAGTAATTACCTTCGTCAATAGTATTTACCTTCACAGTAATTACCTTCGCAATAGTAATTACCCTTGTGAATAGTAATTACCTTCGTCGATAGTAATTACCTTTACCGTGACGTCGAACCACTTGTCGTTTCACATTACAAAGGCGCCGAACCACTTGTCGTTTCATTATTACAAAGGCCGAACCACTTGTCGTTTCACATTACAGGCGTCAAACCACTTTTCTTTTCACATTATTAGTCGTCAAGCCACTTGCCTTTTCACACGGCAGGTGCTAAGATAGAAATCTTCTATAAATAGAGGCCTAGTGCTTCATTATTTTTCACGAATTCATTCAAGCTATAGAGAGAGAAAGTATAGAGAGAATAAGAGAGAAAGAAGAAGAGTATTTTGTTACTACACTGCTGCAATATTCAATCTCCTACCAAAAGTAAGGGGTGTTATTCTTTCTTATTCATGAAGAGAACTATTGTTATTCCTTTGCTTATTATTCTCATTGAATAACTTTGTATACGTGGTTTACCCTATACTTGGTGACATTCTTCTATTATTCTGCTGGAACATCTTGTTCATGTGTTTTTTACACCCACTGGTTCCGCCTTTATTATTATTCTGTTGGAACATCCTGCTCATGTGTTTTACACCCGACCCGGTTCCGCCTTTTATTATTCTGTTGAACATCCTCGTCGTGTGTTTTACACCGGACTCGTTCCGCTCTTTATCATTCTGTTGGAATATCCTATCTCGTGTGTTTTACACCGGATCCGGGTTCCATCTTTATTATTCTGTTGAACATCCTCGCTTGTGTGAATTTCACGATCCGTTCCGTTATTTATTATTCTGTTGAATAACCTCGTCATGCATGCGGTCTATCGCATGCACGGTGATTTCTTTTGTTATTCCATTCTTTATTATACCCGCTTAGTTAAAACTTTGACTTCTATACCATGAAATTAGTGGAATATCCTTGATATTTGCGTTTCATCCAAAGATCTTTCATGAAAATATTCTTCCGATCATTCTTGAATTTTACTCTACAAAACAAAGATCATGTTGATAATTTGGACGTTAATAATTCCCGGATAAAATAATTCTTGAACTTGTTTTATTGAATTCTTATATCATTGTCATCATCCTCATGTTTATATTATGTTGAAAAGTCATCTATGGCTCGTGTGTGCATAAATGGACTTGGTATGATTATGACTGCAGACTATTCGGTGTAATCACGACCGTAATGTTACAAATGATGTGATAAAAATCCTCGATTAATAGTAGTGCATTGATGGACAGATTGTTGGCATGATCATGACCTTTAATGAATACACAACTATTCTTGGCCCGTGTAGTGCATGAATAATTGTGGTCGTGATACTAAAGAATATCCTCGGTCAGAAAAGTGGGGGTGATTCGATGATGTGGAATATTTATTAAAGCCGAGTCTCAAATATAACAAAGATGATGAAAACCTTTTAAAACCTAAAAGATAGTAGACTTTATTTTCTACTTGACTCTTTTAATGGATTGATATTCACCGCAGCTTAAACCGGTTGTTCATTGTATTTTATCGCTTTAACATTGTTGAAGACTATTGATAATTTATTCGCATTATCTTAGTCATAATATTTCTTCTTTCGGGCTAGTTGAGCTCACCCTTTCTTTCACCGTTTCTTCTTGAAATGAGAATATAGCCGGGACGAGTCGGAAAACGAGTGATGGTCCTGAAGATAGCATTAGTAGTCCTCACTATTCTGTGAAACAGTGTGATAATAATTGTAATGAGGACTCCTTTTTGAGTTTGTATAATATCTAGTAGACGATATTTGTATTTAAACTCATAGTTTATGTCGTATTGTACACGACAGTTATGTTAGTAAGTTGTATTTAAATTCTGTACCATGCAAGTGGCGACCCAAGATGGGTGATGTATACCTAATTTTGGGGGCGTCACACTATACCTAATGCTAAGCTTGAAAAAATAAACTTCCATGAAAAAGAAATCTACAATACTAATCTGCAAAATAGCTTAAATGTATATGAAAAAACTTCAGGCACGGGTTATCGCTAGTAAATGTATATGAAAAAACAATCTATAATTATGAAAGTGATCCAAATTTTCACTTAACTTAATATGAAAGTAAATAGATTAAATTTTTTAAAAGTAAATCATGATTCATTGGCATAATTCATATAGGTTATAATTTCTCCTTTACTTCCAGAACTCGCAATTTCTTGTTTTCTCTTTTATACTTTCTAATCAGGGTCTGGGAGTCCGTGTTACGCAACTCAGTGGATAGTTCTTCATACAAGTCCATTATCAAATCCCATGCACACAGACTTTTTTGTACTACAATTTTTAAAAATCAAGGGGAAAAAACTTGAAGATGGTATGACACTCCGACCAAAATCAAATTTAGTAATGCACAGAGTGATTAAAGGAAACACCATTATTATAAGGCTTACGTGCTCCCTTATTAAAAACTCACCCGTCCAAAAATGAAAGTCTTAGTTGACTTTTTTAACTTTCTTTTATACTTACCAAGATTTGCGTATAACACACTTTGAGACATAATTTATTTTATTTTTTGAACTCAAATTTTGTTTTTGGAAAAAATATTATAGAAAATTCTCAATAATTTGAAAATGTCTATTTATGAGCCTTTTCGGGTAAGGAATCAAAATAAATTTAACATTTTAAAAAGTTTGAGAAAGGAAATGAAAGGAATATAACCTTTTGTAAATTTTTTTTTTTGTGAATTTGGTAAGAAAAAGATAGACAATAAGGGATGTGTCTGTCAAAATTTGTCAATATTTTATTAATAAGGGAACAAAGGAAAGCTTCACTAAGTCAATTTTATTTTCATAACAAATCTTACAATTTTGTTTAGGAAAATTATTAAGGAAAGTTGGACCAAATTTCCTTATTTCCTTGTTTCCTTTACCTTTCTCAACATAAAAATATTACCATTTCATTTCAATTTTTTTTACTATTAATATGTTCAAAATATCTATATAATAAAACAGAGCCTTCTCGTCTTCAAAGGACTCAGTGTTATGAGCATGCATGCTGTTTAAATGTTGCAGCATAAGAGCTCAAAGATTGATGAAATGGGTGCAATAAGGGTAGCAAGATGAGAAGTTCACGTGGTACATGTTTAGCTTGGGTGCAATAAGGGTAGCAAAAGATAATATATCTAGTACTCAAAGCGTTGATTAAACTCGACTTTCCAACACCACTTGGACCCACAATCACATATGTTTTCTCTCTCAATATAAACTGAAGTGTATCGACTCCATACTTGGTTTCAACAGTACTGCAGAATACTGGTTCATATCCCCAACCACGAAGTCTAGACTTCAATGTGATCAGACTATACATAAGTTATAAATATTGTGTTGTAAATGGATTAATCTCTAAAGACTAAAACAAAAGTTGTAACCAATCAGCCAAAAAAGAACAATCACGTAAGATGTTGTGGTGTATCTTTTTCAAAATTTCCTAGAAAAATATAAAAAAGAGTGGTAAACTAAATTTAAATTTGGTGTATTGGGAAATTCAATGAAGGAAATGATGAGGTATTGATATGGTTGAACAAACTTGCTTCACCCATTGCTTAATGCATACAAAAATTTGGTTCCAAGTAAGTAAAATATTAATATAAGAAATACCTTCTACACAATTCACCTTCTTCAGTGCAATCAACCTTTCCCAAAAGAATGCGTCCATCCATTTCAGGGTCATATCTGAAAAAGTTTAAATATGAAATTACACTGATTAGAATCGTAAGACCCCGAATTTTATGAAATAAAAGTACTTAATTTTCCTATTTAGTAAATGGTTAAATTGATAAAAAGTAAAGTTAAGGGTGATATATTAATTTTTTTTCAAAATAAATAAGTGGCTATAAAATACTTATTGTTGTCGGGGAATATTTGTTCGGTCGTGGAATATTCTTGTTGTCGGGAATATTCGTATGACGCCGCAAATGACCGTTATGGGCCCCATAATGTAATAATTGTCGGATGAAGAAAGCGACAAGTTTAAGTTTTTATAAATAACGACGTAGTTATTACTGCAGATTAACATCGTTGGAATACACGGTGGTTAAAATATAGTAATACGGCGTTGTTGCCACAAAGAAGCTTTGCGATATTGCACAATATTTTTGAATTATTGATTCTTACGTAAGAAGGCACTACTCAATAATTGTTACAGTAATTACTATTCAATATTTTATTTTATTGATTCAATAATTGTTGCGTTGATATTTTATATTATTGCTGTTTCAATAATTGTCACGACATAGTATTTCAGATCAATAATTCATATTATTTGAATAATATTATTAGATAGCATTATTGGCAATGTCTAGAAAGTTCTGTCAAGGAGAGGTTTGGTCACCTAATTGCGCGTCAGTAAGGAGAAATCCTTATCGGAAAGCCCCTTCTATCCTGGGAATTGCCTGGTTGTCATTGTTGTGATTCTATAATTTGATTTGTGAATAATTAATTATTGATAAGGAAATATTTATTTGATACGAATATAAATGATGAATATATTTATGTGGTTATAAATGAAGGAATTAATGCTGAAGTGTTTTATTAGTATTTTGTCGAAATGAAGAACAAAATATGGGATTTTCAGAAAAATTAGTTTATTACTTGATTTTGTAAAATCTATAACTCTTTGTGTATAATTAGTTAGGATATGAGCCATATATCAAAAGAAAGCCCTGGAAGTAATCTAAATGTAGAAATTTGAATCACCCAAAAATCCTTTGTAGATTTATCGTGGTGAATTTTTGAATGAAACTGGTCCGAAGGACTAATAATCCGAAAAATCAATGTTCTTGAGATATATTGCGTGAGTTATAATTTTTAATCCGACCGTTGGATCGTTGTGATATTTAGATATGTTATACATATATGAGTTTAGTATATGTCCACAAATTTTGAACCGTTAAAAATTAACGTATGATTTGTTATGAATTTTAAGAGGTGACTGATTCATAAATTATTTTTATAAATGTTTTTAGTGGAAAATTCTAGAAGGCGGGCCCCACTTTTTGGTTGGTGATTGAATGCATGTGCTGAATTGGATTTTCAAAGGTGATGGCTGCCATTTTTTTTCAGAATGGCATGCATATAAAATAAATTAATATTTTATTAATTTAGTCTCCTTTCAATTTCTAAAGATTTTCCTATAAATAAAGTGCTTAAGTTAGAATTGAAAATCACACCAGAAATAAGTTTTCTTTCTCTCTATATTTTTGAGCATATTTTTGTAAGTATTTAGATACTTTGAGAGTTACTATTCAGTGCAAATTTCCTTCGGCTTTACATCCGATGTTCCGGTCAGAAGTACTGCTTTTTTGAGGTAAGTGATTTTAAGGGTTGTTATGTTTTTCATGTTTTGTAATTTTTTCGACCTTTAAAAATTCTGGAAAAATTTGAAATGATAATTTGATGATTTTTATTGATTTTGTCCAAAAATGGCAATTTTTGGATGTATAGATTAGGAGTTATGGATTTTATGAGAAAAGACTATTTTAAAAGTAAACGGTTATAACTCCGTGTGGTTAACTCCAAAATTGATGAAATTTTTATTGGGAGTACATGTATATAACATAAGTATATTCTGTAAATTTTGAAATTTTTGGACAAAAATACAATTTATGATAAATGTCTAAATATTCGGCAGTTTTGACCATGTAAAAAATAGTAAATGAATTTTAAAAATTCCGAGAAAAATATATGTTCAATATGTGACTATTTTATAATAAATCCCAGAAAAGAAATATTTTTGTACTGATTTGGTATTTTTAATGAAAATGTTCTAGTTATGAGTAAATGAATTAAATATGTTATGTGAAGTAACAAAATTGGAAAATAGGATTTTATGGCTTGGGAATCCTATATAAGGTATATGTAGATTTTTGATGAGGGTTTTGATTATTGGTGATGAAATCTTATGAGTTTGGCATTTTAGGATGATTTAATGCATTAATTAGTAAAATATAAATAATTAAAATAAATTGTTTATCGGTTTACTTAAATGATAAAATGTTGTGGTAATATTAATAATATTAGATTATGAGATTATTAAGTGATTTATAACATTTGGATTAAGGTGTTATAAAATCATTGATTTATGAATCTTACTCTTGAAATTAAATGCAGTTGTTGATCGTATTATTTTTATTATCATATATAACATTTTTATAATCCCGATGATAAAATTTCTCTTTGACTTAAGTGTAAAGATGGGTAGATTATTGGTATGAACGTGACTATGGGTTCTCTTTGGACAAGAAGGTAAAAGATGAATTGTTGAATTTGGTATGATCGCTGACCATTGAATTTACAATTGAATATTTTTAGCTTAAGTGCAAAGGTGAATTGATCAACATGGTTATAATTATTGTTTATATAAATTAAAATGATTATATATTTCTTTGAGATATGAATATCTTTGGCTCAGAGTGAAAAGATGAATTGTTGATGAATATCTTTGGCGTGTAGTCTGAGATGACTTGTTGTTGAATATCTTTGGCCGTAGTGCAAAAGATGACTGTTGTTGAATATCTTTGGCATGTAGTGCAAAGATGAACTGTTAATGAATATCTTTGGCCCGTAGTGCAAAGATGAATTTATTAGTATGATTATGAACAGGAACTGTGATTTGGTATAACCATGATCTTTGATGTTTCAGGTAAAGACATGTGATGAAAAATATCTTCGTCTTGGATGAGAAGAGAAAATTAGAACTACAATTATGATTATGAAGTTATTCACATGACCGTGAAATGGGATCTGGCTGATTAATGTTACAGGGGTTAAAGCATTGTTGGTGGACTTTTAACATGGAGAAGGTAATAGACTTTATATTACTATTCGACTCTTCTAATGGATTGCTTCGTTCACCGCAACTATGGTTGAAAAGTTTTATCATCTACCATATGTTCTAAATCTACGATTTATTATCTGATGAAGGTTATTGATAATTTAATTATCTTTAGTTATGATATTCTTTATCGATTTACTCAGTTGTCACCCTTTTTTGCTTCACAATTCCTTTCGGTGTAATAAAAGTGTAAATTTGGTCGAAATGGCCCGGGATAACAGGGAATAGTGTGGTGGTCCGAGACTATCAAAGTTTCTCAACACATTATAAAAGCGGCATGACATACAATATATAATTGTATTGAGGACCTAAGATGTGTGTGTATATATTACGCCACTTAATAATTGATTTTGGTGAACAACAATAGGGTGAGGTGAACCTAACTTTGGAAGGGTGTTTTACCACTATCATACAAGATGTCTAATGACATACAATCTCGTGTTATCATAAGAAAGGGTTGTGCGTGTCCACTTCTTTGAGTATATCTACGAGCACTACCTATATGATCTTGGAGTTGGGTTGAAACGTAATGTTCAATCGCGAGACGGTGGAGATAGTTATATGTCGAGAGAAGACTCACCATCGAAGGAACATGATAGTAACCTTCTCGTTTTTCTTTGGGTTCTATTGGATCAACCAAGGATAATTCTATGGACATATGATATCTATCATAACTTAGATTCATGGCCTCCTATGTACGAAGGTTTCCTTGAGCATTTCCCAAAGATTTTAATTTCTAAAATGATTAGATTGTACCTTTATGTAAGGTATCACCGTGAGGTGTTGTCCATAGTTGGGACATGAGTCACGATTGGTATTAAAACTCACAAATATGTGTTGTTGTATTTTACGCACGACAATTATAGTAATAAAGTTGTAGTTGTTTTACATACCATGTATTTGGCGACTCGAGAATAGGTTGGATGGATTGGACCTATTTTGGGGTGTCACAAGAATATCTTGATAAGTAACTCCATTTATAGAATGAAAAGGTTATTCTTTGAGTAGATTGTCAAGGATGAATAGGAAATTCAAATACACCTTTCTCTAATGATTTTTGCTTTGCTTTCTCGCATGAAGGTTTACAAATAAGCGGAAGAAATGCAAGAAAGGATATTTAAACATTAGTTAAGTTTAGAATGGCATTTACTTTGAAATAAAGAGCTAGGATTTATCAAGTCCATATTATGAAATATTTAAAGACATTAGCTAAGTTCGTAATCAGATGGTGAGACTTGCAACCTAGGTGCATACTCTTCAAATGTCTGATAAAAAAATAAAGCTTCTTGGAAGGTCTCATAGAAAATAAAATAGCACATAGTCCATCACTATAATATGAACATACAGATAGAGTGATAACATAACAACAAAATGTGAAGAAGTCAAAAGAAAGAAAATGACAAAAATTGATATCATGGAAATTAATTGGTGGTTTTACTTGAATCATAAAATAATCTTTATAATAATTAATAATACTCTATATGAAAGAAAAGGGCAAAACAATCACCAGGCGGTTACTCCAATAGCACCACGGAGCAAAAAAATTTACAACCAAAAAATTTGATACCTGTAGAATATTACGGTGCATATATATTTAACCACAACAATCACAGGGTTTCAAGAAAACAGTTAAGATATACTTAGAAAAATATAAGGAAGAGCGGTACACTAAATTTAAAATTTTGGACAATTCAAATCAATTAAAGTTATAAATTCGTATAGTAGACTGTCTACCAAAATGCAGTATTGCATAACAAAACTCATGTTTGAAATAAATGTTTGATCTACATGCATGTGATATGAATTCTGATAACATACAAATCCTGCCCTTGACCATATGAGCAAAAATTATGGCGAATTTGGTAGTGCTTACCACAATAATGTGTACAAATTAAAAGGCCATAAGATGTTTGGATTTTTTTTCTTGCCATATGGTGTTTACAAATTAAAAGGTCATACGGTGTTTGGATTTGGTAGTGCTTACCACAATAATGTGTACAAATTAAAAGGCCATACAATTTATTTTAAATTTCCCGCTCACCCTATTAAATCATCTGAGCCGTCCAAAGTTTAGGATAAATCCTACCTCTATGTAGTGTCGGAGTTACGGTACACTACTATTACTTATATATTATATCAAAGTAGGATCTCTTTGCCAAGTCAGTCATATCAAAGTATACAGAATTGCACCAACTTAAAAACCAATCTTTGACAAAAAATGTCTTTTTTAGTTAATTTATAAAATCTAAAAATTCAAATTCAATACAAAAATTTTAGATTTTAGTATATTAAACAATTATAATTATTATAAACTAATCATAAAATATTACTAATTATTATATTTATTACTTTTCAAAATTTAACCAAATTCATAAAAATTTAACCAAATTCATAGTAATTTTAAAAATTAATATTTTAACTAAAAAAGACAATTTTTGTCAAAGATGGGTGATGAGGCCAGAGATAATTAAAAATAATTTCATTTTAATTTATTTTATTTGTCGTATAAATTTTGTTCATGCATAAATCATTTTCCAAAATATATTTACCATATGGTAAAATTATTGGTCTAAAGACTCTTCTAAGCTCAAAACTAGACTCCGAGAGATTGACCGAGGAAAGAGAAAAAAATAGAGAATGGAGTGTTCCAGTGTACAAACATTACCATTATCCGTGGCATCAACAAAATAGTTTAAAAAATACCCAATATCTTCAATTCATAATCTAGGGTTTTACATTGATAAATTGAATGAGGGTAATATAATTAGGAGACCATTTTACTTGGGTGTTTCGGGATCTGCTCTAAGCTTCTCTACTTGGGTGTTTAGGGTTTTGGAAATCTGACTTTCACCCATCATTTTTTGAAAAAATAAAATTGACCCACTTCAAAAAAACTCAAACCCAAATCCCAAATTTCTCTGATTCAACTCAATGGCTCTGAAAAAAATTAAAGTGAAAGTGCAGAGGGAGAGGAGACCAAAAGACTTTAAAATAAAATCTGATAAAGAAAAAGAACCTTGCTACTTGCTGTTTCTGCTGCCGCCACGCTGCTTTCAGGAAGATGACCCCTGCAATAGTGATCGAAAATGAAAAAGACTTGATTTTGGGGAAAATATTTGTATTGGATTTAAATATAAAAAGGAGACAAATATTTAGGAAATGACCGGCGGGATAAGGAGAAGGCAGAATGATAAGGGGTATAAGGCGGGACTTGGGTAGAGTTTAGGGGGATTTTTGAAATGGGCATTTTTTTTTGTTTTTTGTTTGGCTGAAATGAAATCAGATCCATTAGAGTCAATAGATCAAATCTGAGTCATTGGATGATGAATTTTTAATCGAGGCCGTTGTTTGTTGAAGACGCTCTATTTTATTATATAGATATTTGACATGTGTGTGTGTGGTGGGAAAATAAGGGGGTGGGGGAAGATTACTTGGATGGAAGGGAATTGGGTTGTGATTTTGGAATTTTCGTATGTGTTAGTGTGGGTGTGTGAAAGGAGTATGGTGGTGGGAGAAAAGAAAGAATGAAAGTGATGTGTGTGTGAGTGGAAAATGATGGAAAATGAGTGAAAGTGATGTGTGTGTGTGTGTATGAAATGTGGTGGAGGATGATGATAGCGATGGTTGTATATATATATGTTATAAAAGTTGCCTTATTATTTTGAAAGTAAGCATCCGTGAATTGCATAGATGCCCGTGATTCTTTCGTCTGAAATCCTACTGTAGGTCCGTGATAATTTTTTTAAATAGTATCATTTCATTCTCCTATAAATAGGATGCTTAGTTAGAATTGAAAATAACACCAGAATCAGAGAATTCTTCTATAATATTGAGCGTATTTCTTTCGAGTTTTAGAAAGCTTTGAGTATAGAAAACAGTGAAAGTTTTCTTCAAGAATATCCATGCTATACCAGTTGGAATACTCTTCTTTTCAAGGTAAGGGGTATTATTTATTTTACATTCTGAAGAGATATTATTTTTCGTATTCGTATGAATATTATTTCCGTTCAATATTCATAAGAAATATTATTTTCGTTCAATATTCATTGTATTCGTTTAATATTAATATGAATATTATTTTTATTTAATATTCGTAAGTGAAATATTATTTTCGCTCAACAAGTAGTAAAGAGTATTATTTATTTCATATTCGAAGAGATATTATTTTTCATATTCGTAAGAATATTATTTTCGCTCAATATTCGTAAGAAATATCATTTTCGCTTTAATATTAAGTAATGAATATTATTTTGTTTAATATTCGTAATGAATATTATTTTGTTTAATATTCGTAATTTAATATTATTTTCGTTTAATAATATTCGTAAGAGATATTATTTTTGTTCAATATTTGCTTGAAATAATATTTTCTTCCATACTCTGTAGTATGTAAGTAATATTATTTTGTTTCAGATTTTGAATTCTATACTCATTTTGTTAAAGTTTTGGCTTCTATACTCCATGAATTAGTAGAATAACCTTGATATTTGCGCTTCATCCAGTATCTTTTCATGGAAATATTATTCTGAGCATTCTTGATAAGTTTTAACTTTTTCATGTCGGGGTACTATTCACGGGTTACTATTCACAAAGTACTATTCATGGGATACTATTCACTCGAGTACTATTCATCTGGGGTACTATTCATGATAAAAATTGATTCGTTTTCGGTCCAAATCATTTTTGGTACAATATTATTCTTGAATTTTACTCCACAAAGCTGTATCATGTTGACAATTTGAACGTTATTGAATTCTGGATAAATTAAATTATAAATCTTTAAAATTTATCTTTGAACTTGTTTTATTGAATTATTATGTCATTGTCATCATCCTCATGCTTATATTGTTATGAAAGTCATCTTTGGCCCGTAGTGCATAGATGAACTTGGTATGATTATGACCAGGGATTATTCGGTATAATCATGACTGTAATGTTACAGATGATGTGGTAAAAGTCCTCATTAGCCCATAGTGCATTGATGGACAGTTTTTGGTATGATCATGACCATGGGTTCTCTTCGGCTAAGAGTGCAAAGATGAATTGTTTTATGGCATGATCATGGCCGTTGATGAAAAGACGATTATCCTTGGCCCGTAATGCATGGATAATTCGTGGTCGCGATACTAAGGAATATCCTTGGCCCATAGTGCAGGGATAATTCGATGATATGGATTATTTATTAAGCTGAGTCTCAGCGATAAAATTGATGATAAATTTTTAAATCATAGAAGATAGTAGATATCATGCTCTACTTGACTCTTCTAATGGTTTGTTTATTCCGCTGCAGTTGTTGATGTAAAACTTGTTGTCTATTATATTCTATCAGTTGTTATACTGTTGAAGACTAAGGATAATTTATTCTGCATTATTTTAGTCATAATATTTCTTACTGGGCTAGTTGAGCTCACCATTTTCTTTCATTGTTCTCTTCAGAAAATTAGAATATAGCTGGGACTAGTCGGGGAACGGAGTGACGGTCCAGATGGTTGCATTAGTAGTCCTCACTATTCTGTGAAATAGTGTGATAATAAATGTAATTAGGACTCTATTGAGTGTGGATATTGTCTAGATGACAATATTCGTATTAAAACTCTCATATTATGTTTTGTCGTTTCTTACACGACTGTTGTATAACTAAGTTGTATTTAAATTTTGTACCATGTATTTGGAAACTCAAGAATACCTATTTTGGGGGCGTCACAACCCTGACTCCTCTTGTTCACTAGTAAGATAGATAAACAATTGCTCTTATTACCACCAAAGATATAAAGAACGAACCTTATACCAACCGAATCAACCTTATCACTACCAAAGATATAAATAACCAGTATTATACAAATCGAACCAACCTTATCACTACCGAAAATATAAAGAACCAACCTTATCACAAACAAATATCTAAAGAATCAACCTTATCACAACCGAACCAACCTTATCACTACCGAAGATATAAATAACTAATCTTATCACAATCAAAGATATAAAAAAACCAACCTTATCACAACCGAACCAACTATATCACAACCGAAGATATAAAGAACCAACCTTATTACAACCGAACCAACCTTATCACAACCGAATATATAGATAGTCGAGTTAACCTTATTACAACCGAAGATAGATAAATAACCCACTGAACATCAATAAATTTTGATCGCTTCCATGAGCAGAACATGTACCACCTAACAGTACCAAAAAATCTCGTTCGCTCTCAGGAACCGAACATATGTCACCAAATACCAAAAAATCTAGTTCTCTCCCAAAAGGAGAACAGATTCCATCAAACACCAAAAAATCTCGTTCGCTCTCAAGAGCCAAACAGATTCACCAAACACTAAAAATTCTCGTTCTCTCCTAAGAGCAGAACAGATTTCACCGAACACCGAAAAATCTCGTTCGTTCCTAGGAACAGAACAAATTCAACCGAACACCAAAAAATCTCGTTCCCTCCTAAGAGCAGAACAAATTCCACTGAACACCAAAAAACCTCGTTCGCTCCCAAGAGCCGAACAAATTCACCAAACACCAAAAAATCTCGTTCCCTCCCAGGAGTCGAACAGATTCCACCGAACACCGAAAAATCTCGTTCCTTCCTAGGAGCAAAACAGATTCCACCGAACATAGAAAAACCTCATTCGCTCCCTGGAGCCGAACAGATTCACCAAACACAAAAAAATCTCATTCTCTCCCAGGAGAATAACAGATTCCACCGAACACCAAAAAATCTCGTTCCTTCCAAGGAGCAGAACAGATTCCACCGAACACCGAAAAACCTCGTTCGCTCCCAAGAGTCGAACAGATTCTACCGAACACCAAAAATTTTTGTTCCCTTCCAAGAGCAGAACAGATATCACCAAACCTCCTTTAACACCAATGTTCACACAAAGGCTGAACGTATCTCCGAACATAAAATAATTGTTCGTCCAAAGGCTAAGCACACACCATCGAACATCCAAAAATACCAAAGTTCGCACAAAGGTTGAATGTATCTCCAAATATAAAATAATTGTTCGCCCAAAGGCTGAACACACACCACTGAACCTCTAAAAACACCAAAGTAGATAGCCAAAGCCAGAATGAGGTCGATATGACGTAATTCGAACTTTAACAGTCACAGACCATCATTCTATTCCCCTGTTATCCCCGCTCGACCCAGCTACACTCTTATTACCTGAAAGGAATTGTGAAGTAAAAGGGTGAGCATAAATAGCCCAATAAGAATATTATGACTAAAGATAATTAAATTATCAATAGCCTTCATTAGTAATAAATCAGATATTTAGAACATATGATAGATGATAAAAGATTTCAACCATAATTGCATCGGAATCAACAATCCATTACAATAGTCAAGTAAAAAATAATATCTACTATCTCCTCCAATTTAAAAGTCCATCATTAATATTTCATTCGTGTAATACCCATCAACAGTTCTTTGTTGTACCCAAGACAAAGAGAACTTTCATCACTTGTCTTCACCTGAACCACCAAAGATTATAGTTAAATTCATAATTTATGTTTATAATCATGTAAATCAACAGTTTGTTCTTGCCACAAAGGCTTAATAGAACTTTCACTCAATGTACTTGACCCAAAGGCTAAAGACACTCAATAATCATATCGTCTTTACTACACCAAAGACATTCAATTATAACAATAATAATCATGATCATACCAATCAATTATCTATCTTTGCACTACGGGCCAAAGATATTCATTTATATCATTAGTGGTCATGATAATGCCAAACACCTGTCCATCTTTGCATTACGGGCCAAGATATATTTCAATATAATTTAAGTATGAGAATTATGACAATGACATAAAGTATGAATCAAGTGAGATCAAGGATAAATATTAGAGATTTATAATTCAATTTATCTAGAGTTCAAGAATGTCCAAATTATCAACATGAAGATCATAACATGGATTCAATTTCAAGAATAAGATTAATAAAAGATAACTTGGACAAAGAAAAGGAAACTAAATTTCGTTGTGAATAGTACCCATGAATAGTACTGTATAAATAGTAATATGAAATAAAATAATATCACTTACATAATATGGAGTATGAAAGAAAATGATATCTCTTGCGAGTATAAATAATATCCTTTACAAATATTAAAAGAAAATAATATCATTTACGAGAAAAATAATATCCTTTACGAATATTGAAAGAAAATAACATCCTTTACGAGAAAAATAATATCATTTACCTTAATAGTAAACTAGATCTGACTGGTATAACGGGTATTATCTCGAGAAAATCTTGTACTATAAACTAAACTCAAAGTATCCTTATACTAAAAAAAAATACTCACAATATTATAGAAGAAGAATTTCTGATATGATGATGGTGTACCTCATCTTCTGAAAGAGCCTTCCTTTTATAGGCAAGGTTGGGAGGTCACGAGTTTCAAACAAATTTGACAAAGGCCACTCATTGTACAAAAAGTCACAATATGCCAAAGTTTTTAAAAAAAATAATGCACACACTTAGAAAGTTTGTCAATAAGGAACCATTATTGAAAAAGGAATCTGCAACATACTGATTTTGAAAAACAAAGGAGTACTAGACAAAGCTTCTCATCTCCACATGCTTATATATATATATATATATATATATATATATACACACACACACACACACTATAATAATATTACTACTAAAATATATATATATATATATATATATATATATATACACACACACACACACACACACAATACTATAATAATATTACTACTAAAAAAATTATAAATTATAATTTATATTATTATAATATATTATTTGAATGAATATTTTCTCGAAGATCTTTTGTTGATCATTCATCTATCTCTATGTATACTTTATTATATCCAAATATAACCTATAACATACTCTTAGGTATTAAAAAATATGACAAAGTATATCTCAAGTCCAATAATTAATTGTACAACTATTACTATAGGAACTCCTATAGATTTAAGCGAATCACGTTCAGTGAACTTATTCTCCAATAAGCACCTATATACTTGTTTTAATGTCTCTACACAAATGATTATGAGATCAAACATTCTCTTCAACAGATCTAGCAAGCATAGTATGTATTAATCTATCAGAAATTAGTAATCCTACATTAATTAGTTATTCATACGATTAGAAACATTATTTTTAGTTTTAGAGATATCTTGAATTTAGATCTCATCGTCCTCACCCTCCTCCTCATAATCTTCAATTTTGAATATTGAATTGAATCAAACGCACAATACATATATACAAGTTAAAACCCTAGAGAGAAGGGGAAGAATGAGCCTAAATATGAAGTCAATTGCGGGACAAATCCAAGGGTTGTGGAGCAGTACCTAAGACATACATGCATCAACTCCAGTACTCCACAGTTTCCTCAATTCGATCCGAATCGACTCACTTAACTAAGTGATGTAGTGATGTCATATCATTTGAGATACTAGCATTATGTACACAAGTGAGTGTGTTAATTTTTTATGGGCAAATGTGGGTGAAAGTCCTGCTTTTTGTTGCCTCTTTAGATGATACCGAGGTATTCCACCAGCGGTTAACAACTTTCAGATATAATTCTTTATAAATCATAATAATTTAGTTTTCTAATCACTAACTAGGAAGATTAGCAAACATGTTTAAAAATATAATGCTATCTGCCAATTATTTTTTTGCATGTATTAAAAACTGGAGGGTTTGTTAATGTGAAGCAGGATAACTCGATCGTATGATTTTATCTCTGCTCTGCAGACTACCAAATTGAAGCAAGCTAGTGAAGCTGATGGAACATAATAGGGCAGATCATAGATCAGAAACTGAAGGCTTTTGTTAGTGCATAATTGATGAAATTGGATAGTAGTAGCTAATTTAGCATGAACACGTTGTATATAACTTATATGTGAACTTCCTGAATGAAGGCGATAAATTAATGTAATCTCTCCTTCATATTAAAACCGCAGGTTTTAATTTTAGTTCTCAAGCAGTATTATAGTGTTCGACTGTACTTTTGCATGCTACATCAAAATTTGGTGTTAAAATTGCTACTATGGTGGGTTTGAAGCTCTCTTTAATTATCAGCTGTCTTGCGAATGCATGCGCACACGAACAAAAAAACACCATTGGAAACACCAAGCAATTATGTACAGAAAGTTGAGAGAATTGAATTGTAAAGGAATGGCTTGAAGCCAGTTTTATTTATGGAATTATAGCAATTCAACAAAGAGAGATGAACACACTTTTATTATCTGATCATATTAATACAGCAGAGACATGGAAACACCACACTTATCTGCCGACCAGATGCCGAAGAAAAACCTCAATGAAACCATATATAGTACATACAAAAGAGAACCTATTTATTTCATTTCCCTTCTTCGGTCCAAGATTTGAACCAGCCTGCAGATTCTTTGGGTATCCTGTTCAAATTATTGAGGTAATCTGTGTAGTAAAGACCAAACCTCACTTTATAACCTGATCCCATTTCCATGCAGTCCATCAGTGCCCACATGAAGTAACCGTTCGCATTGGCTCCCAATCTGCAGAAGCAACAAATTAAGAAGATAAATAATTTTTTGTTTTTATTTTATATTTTTATAAATGAAATTCATGAATTGGTAAGCTTAAGATTAATATAAGAAACTTACTCCATAGCTTCATGAATAGCAGTGAGATGGTCAATAATATGCCGAATTCGTTTAGTATCTTTAAGTGCATCAGCTAGTGAAAGCGTGTCATCTCGCTTATCAGGATACCCTGTTATAGAAGATGAGTTTAGAATTACAAGGACATTGATAATATATATATATATATATATATATATATATATATATATATATATAAATATTAGGGATAAAGTACTGACCATTTTCAGTAATATACATTTTCGGGTCGTTGTAATTTTTGCTTATGTAAACCAGAGCATCCTTCAGCCCTTGTGGGTACACATAAATTTGATCACTCCCAGGCGTCTGGAGAAGGGGTAATCAAGTAGACCAAATTTAGAACATATCAACTCCACAAGGTAAGAATCACTTATTTAAATAAAAAAAATTGTAAATCTATATCATTATTTAAAATAATACGTACTGAAATTTCAATACATAGGTCTATATATATATATATATATATATATATATATAATCTTTGTAAATTAACATTAATATCGTAAATCATACCGAATCTCCAATAGGAACTCCATTTCTGTCAACTGCAGCGCCAAGACGACAAAGTATGGAAGGCAGGAAGAAAAGAAAATATCAGATATAATATATATATATATATATATATATATATATATATATATATATATATATATGTAAAAATAATTAATGATCCAAACATTAATTAAGGAAGATGAATAAAAATAATAGTGTACGTACGTACCTTTTAATTGAGCGTGTTGGTACTCATCGTGTCTATTGTAAGTCTGATCAGGATTTATTGGAAGACCAAGAGCATAATTAGAAGTGTAGTAATTCACTCCAATAAAATCATAAGCCCCCTTCACCAAAGCTTTCTCTTCTTCTGTAAATGTCGGAAGCCCATCTCTCACCAGAGCCTTCATAATGAATGGATAATCACCATGCACAATTGGATCCAATAACCTTTATAGTTTATATAGAAAAACAGAAAAACAAGTTAAGGCGGCATTAATTAATTATATATGCTGAAATATATTGATAAAAATACTCTACTACATATATGAACTTCAATTAATCACCGCAGAAAATACATGCACTACTTTTCTAAATTGCATAGTACTGACCATCCCACCAAAAAGTCGAAGGCTCTCTCAGAAGCATCTATGTCTTTTCGGGTGCTCCCATGAGGCTCAAACCATTGTGTCATCAATGAGATACCAATCTCACCATTTTGAGTAGGCTATATATATATATATGGAGCCACACACACAAAAAAAAAAACTTTAGTACATGTATATATATGTTATAAAATCATGCATCTAAAAACCTACTTATATATGTTGGTTGAAGTCTTTATGACAATTTAAAATGCATGCATGAAAAAGTGTATATTAAATTGAACTGAAAGAAGTGCATATATATATATATATATGATCCTAATTCGCGTGTTACTTACTTGATAAGTCTGTTTATAGAGTTTAGCAGCAGCAGCATGGGCTAATATGATGTGGTGGGTAGCAAGAAAAGGATCAGTTGCAGGTTTTGCATTTGGATTTTTCATGCCAATTTTATATCCAAACTGCCCAAACACTTGTGGCTCATTGATTGTAGTCCAGTGCTTCACTCTGTCACCATAGGTTTTGAAACAAAGATCTGCAAAGGCTTTGAAATCATCCCTATATAGTTGAAATTAAACAAAAAAAAAAAAAAAAATTTATAAAACAAAAACAAATCACGGCTAGAAAATTAAAATAACAAAAATATATTTATTGAATATTGGGGCAAGAACCATACACAATCTGCTTATTCAAGAATCCCTTGTACTTATCTTGGAGTGCTTGTGGCAAGTCAAAGTGGAAGAGTGTTACAAATGGGGTTATTCCTGCACATGATATATTGATTTAAATATTTTTTTAGCACATTATATCTTGAGTGGGAAAATAAAATAAATTAAGAATTTTTCACTATAAACTTGTTAAATCAAATTAAAGAGTTCAACAAATTAAGTTAATCTAACTTTACTGCTCACCATTTTTTAGCAATTCATCGATGAAATTGTTGTAGAAATCAATACCCTCTTGGTTAATACCCCCACTCACTGTGCCATCTGCATGTTTCTCAACAACATTAAGGTAATAAAAAAATACAAAAAAAAAAACTAGCTTGTAATTAATTAGACTAATAGTAATTAAAAAAAAGTTTTTTTAAAAAAACCTCATGTATTAATTGACATTTTAGGTGTTTTACACATTAAATAAATTACATCCGTACATCTAAGAAAGTTATAGATATTATACTTGTGAAATTGTAAAATATATACACATTTAAACGATAATATTGTAATCAAAGAAAATAATATTGTAATGACAAATATATATTTAACAATATTTGTATAATTATTCTATTGATATTTGCATTTTAAATGATATTACTTTGAGAACATTATTTTTACAATGATAATATTATTACGAAAAGAGACTTGCATTTTTAATCAAATTAACTATATAATTAAAAACACAAATTAATATAAGTGTGAATTTAAGTTTTATGGGTATTGGAGGGCTTTTGCCCCAAATTATTAATCACAGCTTACTTTTCAGCCACCACGTTGCATCATTGCTCGCTGCCAAATTTAGTTATTTAATTAACTTGTTTATCTGTATTTTATGGTTAGTTAATACTTACTCCGTATGTCAGTTTTCCTTAGAGGCCATGCCAACTTTCATTTAAATATTCAGTATCAGGGGTCACTTATATACTACTTCATTGTCAATTTTTTTACTCCCATTAACCCCACACTTTCTTTATTAGGTTTGGCTTTGATTATTGTGTAAAACAATGTTAGCTTTTGAAAACTGATATTTTTAAATTATTTTTTAATATCTTCACATATTAGTTAATAAAAATTCGATATATTAATTAATATGTGGACTTTAATTACGTGTGAAAATATCAAAAAATAATATAAAATATCAATTTCTTAACTTTTTAAAAAAATTATATATATATATATTCCTAATAAATATGTAAATGAACCAAACTATTTACAAAACACATATAAAAATGAATTAAAATTTGAAATATAATTAGACGTTTAACATTCAAAGATTTATGTTAACGAGCTGAGTACTAGTCTAACTAGTCTGAGCTCGACTTGTTAAGAAAACAAGCATAATAAACTCGAGCTCATGTCTTTCAATTAATTTACATATGAAATAAATAAAGTATATATATTTGCATACTTGATCCTTTTAAAAGTAGCACAATACAATACAGATATTCGTCAAATAATTAAGAAGGTGCGTGCGTGCGTACCGGGAAGGAGCCTAGACCAAGATATTGAAAATCTGTAAGAGTTGGCTCCCATATTCTTCAGCAGTTGCACATCTTCCTGCATATGCAAACCCCATTTCCATCTTCATCATTAATTTTTACTAAAAAAAAAGTTAAATTTGCCTCTTTTTATTAATTAGTATCTATTTTGCTCCTCTTTTTTTTAATAATCTTTATATTTAATTTTAAATTATAAATCATTATGAGCCGAATACTTTCGTAACTTGTTTTAACTTAATTTTTGACTTTTAAATTAAATTAATATCGAACGTTTTTAATTATAAATCACAGTTTAAAATAAATCGTTGCGGAACGGACTCTAAGAGGGGGCGAAGGTTTTTTATCAACCTTTGAAATGACAAAATAGATCAGACTTGATTATAGTTACAGCGGAGTGTGTTGTTTACAAAATCTTATTTCTAAATTTCAATGATAATAGCAAACAGAAAAAGTAAGCAAAATAATGATCATAAACAGTTTTTAATCATGGTGTTTCTTTCTGTATTTTGTTCCATATATAACAACTACTACTATCATTCTCCATATATATATATAATATGGGATGAACCACCGACCTTATAGCGATGGTAAGAATCAACGGCGATATCGACTCCGGCAATATCATCTTGGATAAAACCATCCCATGTGCTTCGTCCTCTTCCTCCTTCTGTTCCTGATCCTTCTGTCTGCACCATCCAATATGAATATATTCACCCAATTATATACCTGAAGTGGAGATCAAGTGGAGAGAGAGAGATTAGATATATATATACCTGAAAAGCAGAAGTGGAGCATCCAAACTTAAAGTCAGCCGGAAAGTCCTTTCTTTGTATAATCTGGGGTTTAACCGGCTTTACGGAAGGGATAACTCCTCCGATAAAGTTCTCAATGAGCTCCGCTGGAGGAGCTACATGTCCTTTCCAACTTCGTACGGTTAAGGAGAATAACCACCCTTTCTAAATGCCACCATTCTCACTTGTCCTCCCTTAGGAACACTTGGCTTTCAGCTGATCGATCTAGTTGAGTACTCACCGTGGAGGAACTCATCGCCACCGGTATACCGTTCATGAGAGCCATCTTTGTTGAATTCTATGTCCTTGTGTTTGTGTGTGAGAGAGAAGTTTGTGGTTTGCAGGGTAGTAATGCTTGAGTGCTGGCTAGGGGTATATATAGATTGAAGGAAGAGTCGAGGTAGAATTGAAAGGGTATTTACAAAATATTCATATTGCGCTAGCTAGAACAATACATTCAATATACAATCATACATGTGCATTAATATAAAATAGTATTAATTTTTTGTTGCTTGAAATATCATTACTCAATGCGATTGTTTTGTTCTTTTTTATTTGTCAGTTTAGACTATAATTTTTATTTTTTTTACTTATTATTGCAGAGTTTGGACAAATTTATTTAACTTGAATGGATCAAACTTGAACTCGAACCCGATTATTATTTATACTGTATACTGGCAGACTGGATTCAATATCACTCCAATCCATCTTCTGATTATTATGAAAATAATGTAAAATAAAATATTAAATTATTTTATTATTTTATTTTAAAATGTGGTGGAAATTTTAGTTATAAAATTTAAACTGATATGTCAAAAATTGATTATCCGTATCCTCTGTCAGTTTGGGCTGTTTTGCTATATTGTCTTGATCTACTTACCTATACAATTATCAAAGAAGGCAAAATATGACAATAATATTAATTTTTTTAAAAATAATTTTTACAATGATTAAATCAGAGATATGAAGATTATTTTATTTCTAATTTTATTACATTTTTTGATGCTCTAATTTTGTGTTTATGATTAGATTTATAAATAAATTTCATAAATAACATCAGCATATTTATTAAAAAAAAAAAACAAAACTACATACTACAAACTAGTAGTATCTGTCATTGTCACGTGTATTAAATACTGCACGTTCATTTGGATCAGATCTAAACTACTACTACTGGGTAGCGGCTGTCTGATTGATTGGGAAGATGTCCGATTAGGGTTTTGAATTCATACTAGGACCAATTGAACCTTGATTTTTATTTAAATCACAATTTGAGCCTTCTTTGGATGATAGAATTTGGAAGAGAGAAATGAATACAATTGAGTAAGGTTTTTGTTAACGCCAAGATCTTCTGCCACGTCCTAATCACGTAAGACGCCCTGATCCTGCACAGTAAACACGATAAACACCACAAGCTTGACGGCGGTTCATCGGGGATAGCTTCAGCGTGAGAGTCGATAACGTGTTCACAAGGTTAACAAAATGGAGGTCAGAATGCCTAGTGTATTGAGAGAGAGATAATAATAATTCTTCTTTTTTATATCCGATTATGAATGAATAATTGTCTCGAGAACGCATTCCTCGTGATGACTTCCTCATAAGCTATATCCTCTCTTCTGGATTACAGTGTCACCCACTATTACCTGACACACCCCTTGATCTGATGGGTTCCACCGACTGCATATAGTTTATCCACTGCTTTTTGGTCATTTGCTTTTCACCGTGCCAGTAAGTATAATCCCATCCACATTAATGCATGGCGGGTTCTCTAATCAACCGTCATGCTTTTTCATCATCATTCAGTCAAAATAATAGATATTAAAATATCCAAAGGATCGACCCAATTGGACCTAATTCCTACCTTATAAGTTAAAATGGAAATAATAGGATAACTGGGCTCAAAGACTTTCATGGTTCAATAACAAAGGCCCAATAGATTAATTAAAAGAGTAAGCCCAATATACCCGGCTCAATGAGAGAAAATATCATGACCCAACAGTTTTCTTTGACAATATTAGATGTTAAATGATATGTGAAAGAAGAAAGAAAGCACATAAATGAAGAAGAAGAAACATACATAGGTTACTAATATTTTATTTTAATTTCTTCAAGCATTTTTTAAACCTTTTTTTTCAATTAAACAATGTGTCTTTTTTTAATTTATTTGCATTGACACGTAAATAATAATTAAACTGTCGTTTAATTAATTAGTTAGTTATTTTATGTGTAATTTTAAAAAATTTAATTAGTTAGTTATATATTTTAAAATCTTGTGGTGTAGTATTTAAAAGCTTCAAGAACGACAATGAGAATGGGTTAATACTATTTTTTGCCGTTTATTTTACCAACTTAGAAAGCTTTTGTATAATTTTTTAAAAAGTACTCTCTCAATTTAATTTAGACATGCGCAATTTAAAATTAACGATTTTTTTTAAAAAAAACATTAAATTCTTAAGTGAAATATTGTCGTAATGACATGATAGTATTCAATCAATCTATAATATAATTAATAACACGTTAATTTGAAAGTTAATGCTATTTTATAATCTAAAATAAATAGTGTATATGTTTAGAATTGGATTAAAGAAAAATGAGTCTCCCTCTTTTCAAACCTTCCCAACCATTTGATTCAACTAACCCAGTCCATAAAATTTGATTTTTGCGCTTGGTGTCAAAAGTTTTTGCTTCTTAAATTTGTTCACACAACTCCAAATATCGAATTTTCACACAATAAGGAGGAAAACAAATCTCAGTATTAAATCTATTTATAACTATTTTCAAAATCTTTCCTTGCGCCTCAACTACATAAAAGCGTGTTCAATTCTGCACAGTTCAACAGGTTAATACCAGAAGCTTGACGGCATGAACCATCGGGGGATAGCTCTGACGTGAGAGTCAGTACAGACAGATACAAGGATAACAATGGAGGTTATTAGCTCTAGTGTTTTGATAAAAGAAATATCAGTTACCTCTTGTTGTGTTATCCTCTGCTATCATATACTACTCTTTTTTGTTTTGCATGTCGCCGACCTACTATGACATCAACCAACTACACGCAACAACTCATCTGGATAATCCCATCACAATCCACCATCGACTAGGCTCATCCAATCCTCATTAATGAAATGCAAGAATAACAGTCAAAGTTTATCTTTGTAATGATCACCGGTCAAAGCCCAACTAAAGCCATTATTCACCTAATGGTCTGGCCCAATGATCCGACCCAATACCTTCAAGACCCCGGCCCAACATGTCTAAAGTTTTATGGTCCAACATTGCCCCCCAGTCTTTTATTAAACAGAATGTTTAATAAAAGAGTATAAATGGCTCAATGTACTAAGCACAATCTGGAAGCCCAAACAAACTTAAGACAAGCCCAATTAGTAAGATAAACCAAAACTGGAAGCCCAATCCGGTTAATATCTTTTCAAATTCATCATCATTGCTGTCATTTAATGTGCCGCCTTCATGTTTCGTGAACCACTGAAGAGACAGTCACTATAAAAACTCAATTCTCCCAATTTTGACGGTTTCACTTGCTTAATTTTGAATTCCTAGCTCTTTAGCTTTCTTCTTCCTCTCGACCTACTTTTCTTTACAAATCACTGTTAATGGATTCCCAAGATTTCGGCGATGCTGTTCCCCTCTCTGTAACTCTGATCACCTTCATTCCTCCTAGCCCAAGCTCGACCAAAGAGGCTTCAGGTTCAAACCCTAAATCAACAACTACCTCAAGCAAAAATCCAACACCAAAACCCCTTCCAAACCCTTCTTCGAGTTCTTCAAAACGAAGAGAAATATCCTCACGCAAATACCCCTTCTTCATTATCTCGAGAATGATATCCGCATTGCTCGAGAACGATATCGATTTCTGATACCCATCATCTAAGAAGGCCTTCCTCAACCGAAAAGGATGTATCAATGTCCGGATGGTCGACGACCATACCTCTCACCCTCCCCGGAGAAAGGAGTTTGATTCCCACCCATGTCTTTCTAGTGACTCTACTAGGGTTTGTTGGTGTCAGATTCGCCCAACTTGTCCCGAACTCTTACATCCACATCTTCACTTTCATCGCCTTCTGTCATGAGGTAGGCGTTGTACCCACCCTCGATTTCTTCTTTTCCATTTATAATATCAATAAATCCCGTGAAAAGGGATTTAAAGTTCTGAGCAAACAATCCTCGAAGCCTGGTGAAAAATTTGAAAAGCGATCCTTGGTATCCACTCTTTCCAACAACAAAGGATGGCATAAGGAGTGGTTCTTCGTCAAAGGACCAGAAATCGCTTCTCTGATAGATTGAACCACCTTGGAAAAAGTCTTTGTAGACTTTGGTGACATTCCCGAAGAACATATGAACGAGATGATAGAACTTCTGGAGAACTTCCCGAAGAAAGAATGGAATTATGACTCTTGACCAAGCAGGTGTGGTTATATGACCACAAATGTAAGTCCCGAACTCTTTTATTGTACAATTTTTGAAATCTTCAATTGTGACGCCCCCAAAACAGGTATACATCACCCATCTTGAGTCGCCAGATATCACACTACATAAATCAAATACAAACTTAATTATACAACAGTCGTGTAAGATACGACAAAACATAGCTGAGAGTTTAAACATGAATATTGCCTTCTAGACAATATCCACACTCAATGGAGTCCTCATTATATTTATTATCACACTATTTTATAAAAATAGTGAGGAATACTATAGCCACCATCTCTCACCATCACTCCATTCCCCGACTCGTCCCAGCTATATTCTCATTTCCTGAAGAGAACAGTGAAAGAAAGGGTGAGCTCAACTAGCCCAGTAAGAAATATTATGACTAAGATAATGAAGAATAAATTATCCTTAGCCTTCAACAGTATAACAACTGATAGAATACAATAGACAACAAGTTTTAGATCAACAACCTGCAATGAATAAGCAATCCATTAGAAGAGTCAAGTAGAGCATGATATCTACTATCTTCTATGATTTAAAAGTTTATCATCAATTTTATCCCTGTAATACTCATCAACAATTCTTTATTATACCCAAGACAAATAGAACTTTCATCTCCTGTCTTCACCTGAACCACCAAAGATGTTAGTTAAATTCACAAGTCATGTTTATAATAATGTGAATCAACAATTTCTCCTTGCCACAAAGGCTTAATAAAACATTTACTCAATATCCTTACCCCAAAGGCTAAAGATATTCAAATGTAATAACAATGATCATACCAATCAGTTGTCTACCTTTTCATTATGGGCCAAAGATATTTAACTATAAAACCAATGGTCATGATCATACCAATCAATTGTCTGTCAGTGCACTACGGCCAAAGACATTCAACTGTTAACTAATGGTCATGATCCTGCCAATCATATCATAGATTTATCCATGCACTACGGGCCAAGGATATTCGTTATTATCACCAGTGGTTATGATCATGTCATACACCTGTCCATCTTTGCACGTAAGCCAAAGATATACAACTATAAAACCAATAATCAACAGTCCATCTTTGCACGTAAGCCAAAAATATACAATTGTAAAACCAATAATCAATAGTCCATCTATGCACGTAAGCCAAAGATATACAACTGTAAAACCAATAATCAACAGTCCATCTATGCACGTAAGCCAAAGATGACTTTCATCACAATATAAGCATGAGGATGATGACAATGATATAAACATTAATCAAACGAAATCAAGGATAAATATTAAAGACTTTAAATTTATCCACAGTTTAAAAATATCCAAATTGTCAACATGATCTTTGCTTTGTGGAGTAAAATTCAAGAATAATATTCATGTACCAAAAATAATTTGGACGAAAAAGAAATTTATTTTTTGGGTGAATAGTACCACAATGAATAAGACTTGAGAATAGTACCACAATGAATAGTACCCGGAACACACGAAAAGTATCCCGAATACCCGAGTGGATGATACTATAATGAATAGTAATCGGGTGAATAGTAACCCGTGAATAGTAACTCGTGAATGTACTCCGGCACGAAAAGTGCCCCGAATACTAGAGTAAATAGTAACCCATGAATAGTAACTCGTAAATAGTACTCCGGCACAAAAAGTGCCCCGAATACCCGAGTGAATAATACTAGAGTGAATAGTAACCGGGTGAATAGTAACCCGTGAATAGTAACTCGTTAAAAAAATACCAAAAAAAATGATATTCCATGATGAGTACAAAAGAAATGATATCTCATACGAGTATAATAGAATATACGAAACTACAAATGGATTTTCACCCGCCATGCGGTAATCCACGTAGAAAGATCATTTTCACAATTTAATAAAGAATGAATACGAAGGATCATTCACCATGCATGCGGTAATCCACATAGACAGGTTATTTCAACAGAATAATAAAGATGGTGATACTTCTTGATATACTCAGTAGCTTCTTTAAAGATGGTGAACCAATAATACCCCTGCCGAAGTACTTTGTAGGCTAAAGACTTTGCAGCCATGTGATCGCTATAAATACCTTCATGAACTTCTCGAAGTACATAATCAGCTTCAGAAGGAATTAAACATTTTAATAATGGAGACGAAAAGGCCCTTCGATAAAGATCTCCATCAATAAGCACAAAATTGGCGCTCTTATACTTCACCTTCTTCGCTAACATTTGATCCGAAAGAAGTACGCCATCTGCCAGATAGGTTAAGTACGGAGTCATCCAGCAATTTGAACGCTCTATACACATTACCACTTCATGCTGGATACTTGGTTGTTGTAAAATATCCAAATACACTGAACCATCAAAAGTGCTTACCTCAATAATAGCCAGCTTTGATAACGCATCGGCTATGGAATTGTCGTTACGATCAACCCCCTGAAACTCATAGAAAAGGAAATACTGAAGACGATCTTTTAACTCTGCCAGATACTTAACCATTCTTGAACCTCGATGTAAGACCCTAAATTTTATGAAATAAAAGTATTCAATTTTTATAATTATTATTTTATTTAGTAAATGGTTAAATTGAGAAAGGGTTAAAGTTAAGGGTGATATTTGAAAATTTTACAAAGTAAGCAAGTTGTTATTCGTTGTGTCGGGGAATATTCGATTGGTCGGAGAATATTCGTTTTCACAGAGAATATTCGTTCGACGAAATAATCATTAGTGGACCCCCCAACGAAAGTATTGTCGTATTTAGAAAACGACAAATTTATCTTTTATTAAAAATAACGGCGAAAGTGTTACCGTTGAAACTGTTGAACTACCCGATAGTAAAAGTACAGTAATATGCGTGGTTGCATAGTAGCACATGGTATTAATTATTGATGCTTACGTAAAAAGTCACTCAGTTATACTCAATTATTGCTACAGTAATTGCTGCATCATATCTCTCATATTATTGATTCAATTATTGTCACAGTATCATCTGCATAATATGTTATATTATTAAATTAATAATTGAGATGACAAAGTTATTCATATTATTATTTCCAATATTGACAATGTCTAGAAGTTCTGTCAACGAAAGGTTTGGTCACCTAAATGCGCGCCAATAAGGAGAAATCCTTATCGGAAAGCCCCCTCTTTCCTAGGAACGACCTGGTTGTTAAATATTATAAATTATAATATTAATGATGAATAAGTTCGTGTTGATTAAAGATGAAATTGATAGTTCCATTGTGTTGGAATTATTAGTGTTAGTGAAAATCGATATTTATTTCGATAATAATTGATGTCTGGAGGTTATATTGACCAATCGGGTAATTAACCGGATAAATGAGTAATTAATTGCTATTGATTCACATGATTATAACTGTAAGACCCCAACTTATTATTAATGAAATTTAATTTTCTCTATTTATTATTTTGAAATAGTAAGGGTTGATGTGATTAATGTGGATAGTTAGGGGTAAAATACGCAAATATTTCAAAATAAGCAAGTGGTTATAAAATATTCATTGTTGTTTTAGAATATTAAATGCTTGTCGGGGAATATTAAATGCGGCATTTACTGACAAAATGTGGGCCCCCCATAACTGGAAAGCGATTGGATGAAGAAAACGACAAATATAAGTTGTTTAAAAATAACGGCGTGGTTATTACTGAATTAACAATGTTGGAATCACCCGGTGGTTAAAACACGATGTCTGGCGTTGTTGCAAGATGAAGACACCTGTATTGCACCAATTATTGATTCTTACGTAAAAGCACACTACTCAATAATGGTTACGATAATTACTGCTCAAGATTTTATTGAGTTAATAATTGTGCGTTGATATTTTATATTCTTTGTTGTTTCATAATTGTCATTACACAATATTTTTTCATTATCGAAGCAATAATTCATATTATCTGAATAATATTATTAGATAACATTATTGGCAATGTCTAGAAAGTTACGCTCTAAGGAGAGGTTTGGTCACCCATAATTGCGCGCTAGAAGAAGAAATTCTTATTGGAAAGCCCCTCTTTCTTTGGAAGGCGCACAGTTGTCGATATTGTGAGTCTGTAATATTATTTGTGAATAATTAATTATTGATTCATATGATGAGGAAAATATTAATTTTATGTGGATATAGATGGAGAAAATTTTAATGTGACAATTGTTGAAAATTAAAATTTTATCTTTTCTCGATAAAATAATTCATTTAAATATATTATTATATTTTAATAATATAATAATGGTGATATTTTTACAAATGAATGTGGGATATATGAGTATCTGAGGAGGAAGAGTATTTTTGTTGCAATAAATGTTTAAAACATGTTAAACATGCTCATGGACCCCATTTATTGATGAAATTTGATTATAACTTTGTAAAATTGCCCGTTTGTGGATTTCGGTCAATTTTTGTTTGGAATTCGAAAAACTTTCTTCTGCAAAGTTGTAGAGAATTGAATTTCCTATAAAAACTCAAGTGAGATTCGAATTTTCTGATAAAAGGGCTATTTATTGTGAATTATTGAAGTTCCGAAGCTCAGAAATAATTGATTTTTGGAAGTTTTAATTATTATTTTAAAGAAAAACGTTTTTTTGCATTTAAGTGGGCTAACATGTGATATTAATTGCTGAGATCAGATCTAAGAAGGTTGGCGTAGAAATTTTAATATATATATTAATATTTTATTAAATTTTCGCTTTGGTGTTCAAGCATTTTCCTATAAATAGGTGCTTAGGTTAGAATTGAAAATCACACCGGAAAGTCAAGTTTTCTCTCTATATTATCGAGTTTATTCTTGTGAGTATTTTAAGTATACTTTGAGTATTGCTATACTCTGCAAGTCCAAAGTCATAGCCTTTATATCCTGTGTTTAAATTTGTAAGTCTTAATCTTTTGAGGTAAGGGATGTTATTTTATTCAAAATGATATTATTTCTTCAATATCATTATGCTTAAAATATTGGTTGAAAATTTTTTATCAAATTTGGAACTTTTTCACGTATAGGGGTTACTATTCATGAGTTACTATTCACGAGTTACTATTCATGAGTTACTATTCACGAGTTACTATTCACGAGTACTATTCACGAAGCGTGAAGTTGTTTTTTTATGAAATTTCTATCTTTTGGAGTCGGAGTTACTATTCACGTATACGGCACTATTCACGTATACGGCACTATTCACGAATACGGCACTATTCACCAAAAAATGAAATTTCTTCTTTTCGTCCAAAATATCTATTCTGGATACTAGCTTTGATTGTATCCATGTTTTGATCATTCTTGAATTTTACACCACTTGTGATTATTTTTGAGGTATTTTTGGACATGGATAAAACAAAGTACTAATCCTTAATCCTTAATCCTTGTCATTTTGTTTCAATTGGATTCGTTTCTTTAAAAATATTTTTCATAATCTTGATTTTAAATGATGATATTATGGAATATCTTTGGCCTGTAGTGTGAAGATGAATGATTTCTGAAGAATATCTTTGGCCCAGTAGTGCAAAGATGAACATGTGTTTAGATGAACATGACCAATCGATGAATATCTTTGGCAGTAGTGCAAAGATGAATATTTGATTCCGATATATATATTATTGATGTTACGGGATAAAAGATGAGCGATGAACTTTTAAATTCATACATAGAAGATAGTAGTTTGCATTCTCTACTTAACTCTTCTAATGAATTATTATTTCATTGCGAATATTGATTTAAAATTTGTTGTCTATTGTATTCTATTAGATTTTTCCTGTTGAAGACTAACGATAATTTGTTGTATATTATCTTAGTCATAATATTCTTTACCGGACTAGTTGAGCTCACCCTTTTTCTTTTTGTTCCATTTTTCTTCTCGGGAGGCGAGAATATAAGCGAAATGCGAGTGAGGGTATGGAATGAAGGTTTTAGAAAGAGTTGTTTAATAGTCCTCACCATTTTGTAAAATAATGTATCAATAAATGTGATGAGGATTTATTTGAGTATAAATATTGTCTGTAAGATAATATTTGTATTCAAACTCACAGTTTTACTGTTGTAATAATAAAGTTGTAGTTGTTTCTGTACCATGTATTGACAACTCAGAATGGGTGATGCATACCTATTTTGGGGGCGTCACAATAACTATTTGTTCACATGTGTGTACTTATGATTCACATTCATTTACTATTAGGGGAGTTGGTACAAGATTGATAATACTTGCATGACTAAGTTAAAAATGGAGGTATAGATGGAGGTACTATACTGTAATTCATATTTTCACATGTCTAGAACTATTTGTTCACATGATTTACTATTGAATCACATGATTTACTATTAGAGGAGGTGGTACAAGTTTGATAATACTTGCAGGACCAAATTAAAAATGAAGGAAAAGAGGAAGGTATTATACTGTAATATTTTGAGCCCCAAAATGTGCAATTATTGAAATTATATTTTCCTATAAATAGAAGTTCATTCCTTCATTATTTTTTACCAATTCACTAAAGCTATAGAGCAATTATTATAGAGAGAAAGAAGAAGAGAAGTCTCAACTACCTCATTATTCCAATTATCCGCTTTTTCTAAGGTAAGAGATATTATTATTATAGTAAGGGTATTATTTCTTTCAGTATTCATAAAGAGAGCTTCATTATTCCATTCTTTATTATTATGTTGGAATAACTTTTGTCTGATCTGTCTGCCAAAATACCATATTATTTCATTCATGGTGAAATTATTCTCATTATTCCATTTCTTTATTATTATGTTGAATAACTGCCTACGCCAAGTACCGCATACACGGTAAAATTCTTACATTATTCTATTCTTTATTATTCATTTGGAATATCCATGCATGCGGATTATGCATGACACGGTTCCATTCTTTATTATTACATTTGAATATCCTCGTACATGCGTATTACGCATTTACCGCTTCCATTATTTATTATTCTGCTGGAATAACTCGTCTCATGCGCCTATATCGCGTGCACGATGAATTCTTCTATTATTCTATTCTTTATTATTCTGTTGGAATAACATGTACTATGTGGATTACCGCATGCATGGTGAATGATCCTTTGTATTTATTAAATTGTGGAAATGATGCATCTACGTGGATTACTGCGTGGCGGTGAAAAAATCCATTTAGCGCTTTTTATATTCTATTATACTCGTATGAGATATCATTTCTTTTGTACTCGCTATAGAATATCATTTTCTTTGGTATTTTTTTATGAGTTACTATTCATGGGTTACAATTTACCCGGTTACTATTCATTCTAGTATTATTCACCTGGGTATTCGGGGCACTTTTCGTGTCGGAGTACTATTCATGAGTTACTATTCACGGTTTACTATTCACCCAAATTACTATTCACCCGAATATTATTCACTCGGGTATTTGGGGTACTTTTTATGTCTGTACTACTATTCACGAGTACTATTCACGACTATTCATTGTACTATTATTTACCCAAAAAATATATTTCTTTTCTGTCCAAATTATTTTTGGTACATGAATATTATTCTTGAATTTTACTCCACAAAGAAGTATCATGTTGATAATTTGGATATATTTAAACTCTGGATAAATTTAAAGTCTTTAATATTTATCCTTGATTTCATTTGATTAATGCTTATATCATTGTCATCATCCTCATGCTTATATTGTGATGAAAGTCATCTTTGGCTTACGTGCAAAGATGGACTGTTGATTATTGGTTTTATAGTTGTATATCTTTGGCTTACGTGCAAAGATGGACAGGTGTATGACATGATCATAACCACTGGTGATAATAACGAATATCCTTGGCCCGTACTGCATGGATAATTCAATGATGTGATTGGCAGGATCATGACCATTAGATAACAGTTGAATGTCTTTGGCCGTAGTGCACTGACAGACAATTGAATGGTATGATCATGACCATTGGTTTTATAGTTGAATATCTTTGGCCCGTAGTGCAAAGGTAGACAACTGATTGGTATGATCATTGTTATTATATTTGAATATCTTTAGCCTTTGGGGTAAGGATATTGAGTAAACGTTCTATTAAGCCTTTGTGGCAAGGAGAAATTATTGATTTACATGATTATAAATATGAATTGTGGATTTAACTATAATCTTTGGTGGTTCAGGTGAAGACAGGTGATGAGAGTTCTTTTTGTCTTTGGTATAACAAAGAACTGTTGATGAGTATTAAAGGAATAAAATATTAACGATGTACTTTTAATCTAGAAGAGATAGTAGACATTATGTTCTACTTCTTGACTCTTAAATGGATTCTTTTATTCCACTGCAGCTTAAACTTGTTGTTTATTGTATTCTATCGGTTGTTATCTGTTGAAGGCTAAGGATAATTTATTCTGCATTATCTTAGTCATAATATTTCTTACTGGGCTAGTTGAGCTCACCCTTTTCTTTCATTGTTCTCTTCAAGAAATGAGAATATAGCTGGGACGAGTCGGGAAATGGATTGATGGTCCAGGATAAGTGGCTTTAGTAGTCCTCACTATTCTATGAAATAGTGTGATAATAATTGTAATGAGGACTCCATTGAGAGTGGATATTATCTAGAAGGCAATATTCTTGTTTAAACTCTCAGCTATGTTTTGTCGTATTGTACACGACTGTTGTATAATTAAGTTATATTTGAATTATTTAGTGTGATATTTGGCGACTCAAGATGGGTGATGTATACCTATTTTGGGGGCGTCACACTCGAGCTTCATATTCCCACAGAAATGCAGCGGCGACCAACTGAGAGTCACTGTAGATGATTAATCTCTGCACTTCGAGACTCTTGGCCAGTCGTAATCCTGTTAGCACTGCTTCATACTCTGCCTTGTTGTTCGTTGCTCTGAACCCGAATCTAATAGTCTGCTACACCTTGAATCCCTCCGAACTCGTCAAAATAATCCCTACTCCACTGATGTTCGAAGTAGAGGATCCATCTGCATACAGCGTCCACAAACTCTGATTTTGTTGAAGTACTGCAACCGCCCTATCAGACTTTTCACCTTCTCTTAAACTGTCATCAGCTTCAGAAAATGAACATTCAACCACGAAATCAGCCAGAGCTTGCCCATTGATAGCCGTTCGAGGATGATACTCTATGAAGAATTGAGATAACTCCATTGTCCATGCAGCGAGTCTCCCCGAAACCTCAGGTTTTCCCAGCACCTTCTTCAACGGCTGATCCGTGTATACTATTAACAAGCGACCTTGGAAATATTACCGAAGCTTTCAACTAGTTATGATCAAAGCAAAGTCAAATTTCTCAAGATTTGGGTACCTTATTTCAGCATCCCTAAGGACATGGCTTACATAATAAATCGGATGCTGTTTACCCCCAACTTTACGTACCAGAACTGCTCATACTGCTAACGAACTGGCTTTACCAACAAGTATAATGGTTCAGCAGGAGCTGGTTTTACCAACAAAGGTGCCGAAGACGAGTACTTCTTTATTCCTTGGAAATCATCTTCACACTCCAAAGTCCACTAGAACGTCTTAGCATTCTTCGATCCTTTCAACGTATTAAAGAACGGCAAACATCTTTCTGCCAATTTTGACATGAACCACTTCAAAGTTGCTATCCTTCCCGTCAAACGTTGAACATCTTTATAGGATTGAGGAGACTTCATGTCTATAATGGCATGGATCTTTTTTGGGTTGGCTTTGATACCCCATTTACTAATCAGATAGCCCAGAAATTTTCCTGCACCAAGTCCGAAGGTACATTTGGTTGGATTTAGCTTCAAATTGTAATGGCGTACTATCCGAAAACATTCCTCTAAATCATCCAAATGCCCGCACAGTCATGCTTTTGACAATCATGTCATCAACATAAACCTCCATATTCCTCCCTAGCTATCTGGTAAAGACAAAATTCATTATCCGTTGGTAGGTGGCCCCCACATTTATCAAACCAAACGTCGTCTTCTTATAAGCATATACCAACCGATGCGTAATGAACGTCATCTTCGGTATATCCTCTTGGCACATAGAAATCTGATGGTATCCTGAGAAAACATCCATAAAACTGAGTAATGCATACCCTGAAGTCGCATCGATGAGTTGATCAATGTGAGGTAAGGGATAAAAGTCCTTAGGGCAAGCCTTATTCAAGTCCGTGTAATCTATGCAAACTCGCCATTTCCCGTTCTGCTTTTGCACCAGCACCACATTCGCCATCCACTCTGGATAATCTATTTCAAATATAAAATCAGCATCCAGTAGTTTGGTGATTTTTTCATCAATGATCTTACGTCGCCTGCGTGCAAATATCCGCCTTTTTTTACGAATCGACTTCTTCACTAGAACCACTTTACGGTAGATGCTGCTCGCAACCTTTCTACTCACTCTAGGCATATTACTAGGCACCCATGCGAAGATGTCAGTATAACAATGAAATAGGTCTATTAAGTTCGTCCGGAGAGGTTCCGGCAGACCTGAACCTATCTTCACTGTCTTGTCCTTCTTACCAGGAATCAGTTTGAATTCCTCTGTCTCTCCTGCCGGTATGACTAATGGTTCTGAACTGCTTTCAGTAAAGGGCTCAATCTCAATACTCATAGCCTACTTTTGCTTACTGATCCCTATTCCTGAAGCAATCACAGCATTTCGATAGCATCGTCTAGCCAAATCCAGATCCTCAGCCACTTCTCCAACTCCATGTGCCGTTGGGAACTTGATTTTAAAGTGAGAAATCGACGTTACCGCCTGAAGAGCAGTCAAAGTGGGTTTTCCCAATATGGCATTGTAAGCCGAGTCTACATGCACAACATAAAATTTGCACATTATTTCTACCTGTTGTGGAGTTGTACCAAAGATAACTGACAGCTCAATAGTCCCTGCCACCTTGACCGGATCATTGCTGAAGCCATATAACGGAGCCTCCTGCCAGATCTCCATCTTTCGCCCATCCAGATGCATCCTCTGATAAACATGTGCATATAGAATATCAACAGAAGACCCATTATCGATCATCATCTGCTTCATATCCACTGAACCCACTTGTGTTGTAATTACTAGGGCTCTTTCATGGAGTTCAATGGGCTCCGAAGGGTAATCCTGATCAATAAAGGAAATTACCATCCACGGATACTGATGCATCAATCTCTGAGAGTGCATTCATTAATCGACATGATCAATCCAAGTATCCACGTCTTTTCTTCCCAGCAATCTTACCAGCAGTTCCCCTAGTAATCACATCAACGACGTGCCTAGCTGGCTGATTCGGAGCGGGTTGTGTAAGTTGAACTAGTTGAGCAGCCTGAACAAGCCTTACATTCCTCTGTTGTTCCCCTTGGTTCTCTCTCCCTGCCACATACTGAACCAACGTACCACTTTGGACATTCTTTTCAATGAACTTCTTTAAACTCCAATAATCATTCGTGGCATGACCAGACTCCTGATGGTAATCGCAATATTTACGAGAATTACCCGATCCAGGTTTAAGATTGTCATGAGGTGGTTCAAAGTAGGGTTATTCTTTGATCCGATCCAAAATAACAGCCCTATCCATATTCAATTGAGTGTATACCTTGTTCATCTTCTGGGTTGGAATAGGCGGACGAGCTCCTCCCGACCGCCAGCTATTGTTGTACTTCTTAGAGCCTCCTTCAGAACGATCATTATTCCCACTGTTCTTCTTCTGATCGCCTTCAGCTTTATCTTTGTCTTTTTCCTTCAGCCTGTCCGAAGAAGGACGCTTCAAGCTATTCATAGCTTCTTCCACCACAATATAACCTTCTCCTTTATCAAAGGCTTCAGCTAAACTCTTCGGGTGGTGAAACATCAACTTTTTCACCAGCTTTTATGACTTAACCAAGTCTAAACCATTCTGAAACAACCCAACAGCTTAAAGATCATTGAGATCAGACACTTAGCCAACTGCTTCTCTGAATCGTTTCACATATTGGCCCAAAGACTCATTCGAATATTGTCGAACTTGAGCCAATGAACCAGTAGGCTTTCCTCTTCTCTTGTTGCTCCCAAAACGAGCATGGAATTTGTTACATAAGTCTACCCAAGATGAAGTTGAATCTGAAGGCAAAGTTCCCATCCACTGCCTCGCATCCTTCCTTAGTGTCGTCATAAAAGTCTGACACTTGGCTGCATCCGAGAAATCATTGTAATCCATCAGCCTATCAAACGCATGGCTATGGTCATATGGATCACATAAACCATCGTAACTTTCCATATATGGAAGCATTTTAGTAGAGTCAGCCTTCTCTTTTAGAATCTCCAAGTAAAAAGGAGACGCCTTTTTTCCCAAAGTGTCTTTCACTTGTTGAACTTCGGCTAGCTGTTTCCGAAGCTCCTTTAATTCTTTGACCAAGAATTCTACTCCTTCTGGCTGTGAAGAGACTTCTTTCTTTGGAAAGCTTTCCTTCTTCTGAGTAGACTGGCCTTTACCATCTTAACCTGTAGCTCTAGATGAACTTCTTCGATGATGAGTATCCACAGGGCGGTGTGCCCTCGTCTGATTCTCAGGAGTGCGACTTCTGGATCTGCTTCGGTGTGGAGCTCTGTCACTATGATGAGAATACTCAAGGCGGAGTGCCTTCTTTGTATTCTCAGGTGTACATCCCCTGGACCTGCTCCTTCGTCTGCTTCTACCATGATCCCAAGAACCGATAGGGTGAGGTACCCTCTTCAGTCCCTCAGGAGTACGACTTCTTGACCTTCTTCAGTCTCGAGGGCGGCCTCGAGATAAATCACCAGAGTGCACAGGCTCCTTTTGTGACGCCCCCAAAATAGGTATACATCACCTATCTTGAGTCGCCAAATACATGGTACATAAATCAAATACAAACTTAATTATACAACTATCGGGTAATATACGACAAAACATAGCTGGGAGTTTAAACTAGAATATTGCCTTATAGACAATATCCACTCTCAATGGAGTCCTCATTACAATTATTATCACACTATTTCACAGAATAGTGAGGACTACTAAAAGCCACTTATCCCGGACCATCACTCCATTCCCCACTCGTCCCCAACTATATTCTCATTTCACAAGAGAACAATGGAAGAAAGGGTGAGCTCAACTAGCCCAAGAAGAAATATTATGACTAAGATAATGTAGAATAAATTATCCTTAGCCTTCAACATATAACAACCGATAGAATACAATGAGACAACAAGTTTTAGGTCAACAATGCAATGAAAATAAGCAATCCATTAGAAGAGTCAAAATAAGCGCATAAAATCTACTATCTTCATGATTTAAAAAGTTTTTCATCAACTTTATCGCCGAGACTCGACAATAAATAAAATCGAATCATCCACGCACTGCGGCTAAGGATATTCATGTAATCATCAATGGTCATGATTATACCGAATAATCCTCGGTCATAATCATACCAACAACCGCCCATCAATGAACTACGGTGCCAATGAGGACTTTTACCACATCATTCGTTACATTACGGTCATGATTATACCGAATAATCCTCAGTCATAATCATAACAAGTCCATCTATGCACGTAAGCCAAAGATGACTTTAATCACAATATAAGCATGGGGATGATGATGATGACATAATAATTCAATAAAACAAGTTCAAGGATAAATTTTAAAGATTTATAATTTAATTTATCTAGAAATCAATAACATCCAAATTGTCAACATGATCTTTGCTTTGTAGAGTAAAATTCAAGAATAATATTCATGTACAAAAAAATAATTTGAATGTAAAAGAAATATATTTTTCTATTGAATAGTACCCGTGAATAGTACTTCGGGAATAGTACCCCGTGAATAGTATCCCGATACGAAAAGTGTCCCGAATACCCGAGTGAATGATACTAGAGTGAATAGTAATCGGGTGAATAGTAACTCGTGAATAGTAACTAGTGAATAGTACTCCGGTACAAAAAGTACCCCGAATACCTGAGTGAATAATACCAGAGTAAATAGTAACGGGTGAATAGTAACCCATGAATAGTAACTCATAAAAAAATACCAAAGAAAATGATATTCCATGACGAGTACAAAAGAAATGATATCTCGGATATGAGTATAATAGATATATCTGAAACTATGAAATGGATTTTCACTCGCCATGCGGTAATCCACGTAGACAGATAATTTCCACAATTTAATAAAGAATGAATACAAAGGTTCATTCACCATGCATGCGGTAATCCACATAGACAGGTTATTCCAACAGAATAATAAAGAATAGAATAACAGAAGAATTTACCATGCATGCGATAGACCGCACAGATAAATTATTCCCAATATAATAATAAAGAATGGAACCAGGTCATACGTGTAATCGCATGCAGAATGTGATATTCCAACAAAATAATAAAGAACGGAACACAGTCATATGTAATCCTCACGACAAGATATTCCAAAGAATAATAAAGAATGGAATAACAACAAATTCACTGTGCATGCGATAGATCGCATGCATGTGTTATTCCAACGTAATAATAAAGAATGGAACCCGAGTCAAGTATGTAATTCGCATGCATGTGATATATTCCAATGAATAATAAAGAATGGAATAACAATAGAATTCACCGTGCATGCGATAGACCGCATGCAGACGAGTTATTCCAATGAATAATAAAGAATGGAATAACGTAAGAATTTCACCATGTATGCGGTATTTGATGTATGCGTTATTCCAACATAATAATAAAGAATGGAATAACAACCCTTATGAGTATTGAAAGAAAATAACTCTCTTCATGAATACGAAAGAATAATACCCCTTACGTCAAAAGAAGAATGGATACTGGAATAGTGAGGTAGCAGACTTCTCTTCTTCTTTCTCTCTATAATTTCTCTCTATAATAATTGCTCTATAGCTTTAGTGAATTGGTAAAAAATAATGAAGGAATGAGCTTCTATTTATAGGAAAATATAGTTTCGATAATTGCACGTTTTGGGGCTTGAAATATTACAGTATAATATCTTCCTCTTTTCCTTCATTTTTAATTTGGTCCTGCAAGTATTATCAAACTTGCACCACCTCCCCTAATAGTAAATCATGTGAATCAATAGTTCTAGACATGTGAAAATATGAATTACAAGATATAGTACCTCCATCTATACCTCTATTTTTAACTTAGTAGTCGCAAGTATTATCAATGTGACGCCCCAAAATAGTATACATCACCCATCTTGAGTCACCAAATATATGGTACAAAAATACAAAATATAACTTAAAAATACAACTATATCGTGTAACATACGACAAAACATAAAATTTGAGAGTTTAAACAAGAATATTGCCTTCTAGATAATATCCACTCTTAATGGAGTCCTCATTACATTTATTGTCACACTATTTAATGAGAATAGTGAGGACTACTAATGCTATCATCATCGGACCATCACTCCGCTCCCCGACTCGTCCCATTTATATTCTCATTTCACGAAGAAGAAGCTATGAAAGAAAGGGTGAGCTCAAGTAGCCCAATAAGAAATATTATGACTAAGATAATGCAGAATAAATTATCATTAGCCTTCAACAATGTTAAACTGATTAAATACAATAGACATCAAGTTTAACTGCAGAGGAACAAACAATCCATTAAAAGAGTCAAGTAGAGAATAAAATCTACTATCTTTTATGATTTAAAAAGTTTTTCATCACTTTTATCATTTGAGACTCGACAATAAATAATCCACATCATCAAATCATCCCTGCACTACAGGCCAAGGATATTATTTAGTATCACGACCACGAATTATCCATGCACTACGGGCCAAAGATAATCGTGTTTTCATCAACGGTCCTGATCATGCCATAAAACAATTCATCTTTGCTCCCTTGGCCGAAGAGAATCCATAGCCATAATCATACCAAAAACTGTCCATCAATGCACTACGGGCCAATGAGGACTTTTTTCACATCATTTGTAACATTACGGTCATGATTATACCGAATAATCCCTGGTCATAATCATACCAAGTCCATCTATGCACTTCTGAGAATACGAGATGACTTTCAACAAAATATAAACATGAGGATGATGACAATGATATAAGAATTCAATAAAACAAGTTCAAGAATTAAATTATCCAGGAACTAATAACGTCCAAATTGTCAACATGATACTTCTTTGTAGAGTAAAATTCAAGAATAATATTCATGCACCAAAAATAATTTGGACAGAAAAGAATCAATTTTTCGTCGTAAATAGTACCCCGTGAATAGTACTTCGGGAATAGTATCTCGTGAATAGTAACCCGACATGAAAAGTACTCCAAATACCCGAGTGAATAATATTCGAGTGGATAGTAATTTTGGTAAATAGTAACCCGTGAATAGTAACTTGTGAATAGTATTCTGGCATGAAAAGTGCCCCAAATACCCGAGTGAACAATACTAGAGTGAATAGTAATCGGGTGAATAGTAACCCGTGAATAGTAACTCGTAACAAAAAATACCAAATAAAATAATATTTTATGACGAGTACAAAAGAAATGATATCTCATACGAGTATAGTAGAATATACGAAACTGTAAATGGATTTTCACCCGCCATGTGGTAATCCACATATACAGATTATTTCCACAATTTAATAAGGAATGAATACAAAAGATCATTCATCATGCATGTGGTAATCCACATAGACAGGTTATTCTAATAGAATAATAAATAACAGAACCAGGTCATGCGAGATTCGCACCGACAGGATGTTCCAACAGAATAACAAAGAATGGAATAACAACAGAAATCACCATGCATGCAGTACTTCGCATAGACAAGTTATTCCAATAGAATAATAAATGATGGAACCGGTCCCATAAAACGCACGCATGTGATATATTACGACGAATAATAAATAGTGGAACCAGTCCCAGGCGTACGTCTGACGAGATATTCTGATAGAATAATAAATAATGGAACTAGGTCCAAAAAAACACATAGACAGGGATATTCGGCCGGAATAATAAAGAACGGAATAATAAAAGAATTTCACCATGTATGCGACTTTGCATAAACAGGTTATTCCAACATAATAATAAGGAATGGAATAACAGAAGAATTTCACCAAGTATAGGGTACCCCGCATATACAGGTTATTCCAACAGAACAATAAAGAATGGAATAACAAAAGTTCTCTTCATGAATACAAAAGAAATAATACCCCTTACGAGTACAACAAATAATATCCCTTACCTTAGAAAGAAACTAGATAGTGGAGTAGAGAGGTAGCAGACATCTCTTCTTCTTTTTCTCTATAGATTTTCTCTCTATAGCTTCTCTCTATAATTTTTCTCTATAATAAATGCTCTATAACTTTAGTGAATTGGTGAAAAATGAAGGAAGAATGAGCTTCTATTTATAGAAAAATATATTTTCGATAATTGCACGTTTTGGGGTTCGAAATATTATAGTACAATACCTCCAACTTTTCTTTCATTTTTAATTTAGTCCTGCAAGTATTATCAAACTTGCACCACCTCCCCTAATAGTAAATAATGTGAATCAATAGTTCAATCATGTGAATCAATAGTTATAATCATGTGAAAATACGAATTACAGTATAGTACCTCCATCTATACCTCCATTTTTAACTTAGTTATGCAAGTATTATCAATCTTGCACCAACTCCCCTAATAGTATAAGAATGTGATTCAATAGTACACACATGTGAACAAATAGTTATATAAGCATGTGAATTAGTAGCAATTAATTGCTCATTTATCTCATAAATTACCCGATTTATCAATATAACCCCCAGACATCAATTATCATCGGAATAGATGTCGATTTCAACTAACACCAATAATCCCAACATAATAGAACTATCAAATTCATCTTTAATCAACATAAACTTATTCATCATTAATATTATAACTCACAATATTTAACAACCAGTGTCGTTCCTGTGAAAGAGGGGTTTCAATAAGGATTTCTCCCTATCATGCGCATGATTAGGTGATCAAACCTCTCCTCGCGTAACTTCTGACATTATAAATATTGCAATTTAATAATATCAATAACTTTGTCGTCTCAATTATTGATTTAATAATATATAAAATATTATGCAGATGATCTTTGTGACAATAATCGAATCAATAATATGAGAGAGATATGATCGTGAAATTATTAGAGCAATAATTGAGTATAACTGAGTAACTTATCACATAAGCATCAATAACCAATACCGTGTGCTACTATGCAACCACACGTATTACTGTACTTTTATCACCGGGTGTTTCAATAGTTAACGATAAAACTTTCGCCGTTATTTTCATAAAATATTTTTGTCGTTTTCTCAATCCGACAATAATTCATTTGTGGGGTCCACCAATGATTGTGCCATCGTACGAATATTCCCTGTTAAAACGAATATTCCCTGACCAATCGAATATTATATAACAACTTGCGTACTTTGCAAAATTTATAAATACTACCCACAACTATAACATTATATCAAATACACACCATAACAAAAAAAAATTCAAGAAATTTAAATATTTATTCGTAAAATTTGGGATTTTATAATCTCCCCTCCTTATGAAATTTTGCCCTCAAAATTTACGTACATACCTGGTATGCCGAACAGATGAGAGCACTTCGTCCGATTCTAACTCTTGAGGTATAACCTTTAAGTGTTGAATACATTCCAGGATTTTAATAGGTACATCTTCATACGTTAATTATCCGCTATCTCGTCCGGTTCTAAATCAATAATGTGGTTCGAGTCGTCCACATATTTACGTAACATCGATACGTGAATAACGTTATGAACACGCGACATACTTAGCGGTAAAACGAGTCTATAAGCCACAGTTCCTACTCGATCGAGGATTTCAAATGGGCCAATTAAATCGAGGGTTGAGATTTTCTCTCTTCGTCGATTCTTGCTTCTAGAATAACGCCCTCTTGAACCTTCTTCTTCACATTCATCAGTTCTGAGTCTGTAGCTTGAGCGACTTTAACTTTATCGATTAAAGTCGATTCTACTCATATATTCGTTATCTACACGTGGGTTCGTATATTCGCATACGATCTTCTACTCAATGCGTCAGCTACCATGTTCGCTTTTCCACAATGGTATTGAATGTTACGATCGTAATCTTCAACAGCTCGAGCCAACATCTTTGGCGCATGTTACATTCGTTTTGGGTGAAGAAAATATTTAAGGGATTAAGAAATGGGTTTTGTACTGGGGTCAGTACAAAATTCGATTTCACGTTCTGGGGTAGGCCAAGAAGTCTTCAAGAATGCGTCAGGAAAATTATTAACAATAGAATTAACATTCAAAACTGTGACTCTCATCTAAGACTTGGATAACACAAGTAATGAAGGTTTCTCCTAACGGATTTTCAACAGATAAATCAAAGTCTAATCTCTCAGGAGTCAAATTTAAACGTTTAACGCAAGCAAGAGAGATAAAAGAATGGGTAGAACCGGTATCTAATAAGGTATAGACTTCGCAAAAATTTATAATTAACTAACCCGTGCTAACTTCGTTCGGGTTACTCATTTTTTGAGAAGTCACGAAAAACGCTCTTCCTGAAACCATCGACTTTGTTTTGTTCGTATCCGCCTTTGGTGCCACCGTCCCAACTGGACTTGACTTCACTATACGACAAAATTGAGCTAAATGACCTTCTCTTCTTGAAATTTCCACTTCTATTATCTTGGCCATGATTACCACCAAAGTAGTTACCATTCTTGGCATGATAATTTCCCCCACGATGGTCATCATTGTTCCGATGGTCGTTGCCACCGGTACGATTATTATCGTGTTGTTGGTCGTTACCTTTTGGTTGTGCTGACTCATTATCGCGCTCTAATAACTGAGCCCTATTCACAACATCTGAATATAAACAAAGTTTGTGAGAAATGAGGTATTGACGTATATCAGATTTCAAACCTCTTAGAAACATTTGCGTCATTCGCTCCTCATTATCGACCAAATGGGATGGAAACGGGGATAACTCCGTAAATTTAACACTGTCAAAAAACAAGGGTTAATTGACATATCACATATTATCCCTATACTCTGACCGACCAATTAAATACCAAATAAACTTAGGTAGGTCATACTAGCGAAGGAATTCCCCGTCTCTCCCCTCCTAGGTCTTGCCTCACATCTCAGCCAGGGATCATATCCTTAAACTTTGAGACTAATTGTGACGCCCCAAAACAGGTATACATCACCCATCTTGAGTCACCAAATACATTGTACAAAATTACAAAATATAACTTAATAATACAACTGTCGTGAAACATAGGACAAAACATAAGCTGAGAGTTTAAACAAGAATATTGTCGTCTAGACAATATCCACTCTCAATGGAGTCCTCATTACATTTATTGTCACACTTTATTTAAATGTAATACTGAGGACTACTAATGCTATCATCGGGACCGCCACTCGCTCCCCTACTTCTCCCGATATATATTCTCATTTTCTCAGAGAAACGGTGAGAAAGAAAGAGTGAGCTCAACTAGCCCAAAGAAGAAATATTATGACTAAGATAATGCGTAATAAATTATCATTAGCCTTCAACAATGTTAAACTGATAAAATACAATAGACATCAAGTTTAATTCCAGCGGAACAAACAATCCATTAAAAGAGTCAAGTAGAGAATAAAATCTACTATCTTTTATGATTTAAAAAGTTTTTCATCACTTTTATCGCTGAGACTCAACTTAATAAATAATCTACATCATCAAATCATCCCTGCACTACAGGCCAAGGATATTATTTAGTATCACGACAACGAATTATCCATGCACTACGGGCCAAAGATAATCGTGTTTTCATCAACTGTCCTGATCATGCCATAAAACAATTCATCTTTGCTCCCTTGGCCGAAGAGAATCCATAGCCATAATCATACCAAAAACTGTCCATCAATGCACTACGGACCAATGAGGACTTTTTCCACATCATTTGTAACATTACGGTCATGATTATACCGAATAATCCCTGGTCATAATCATACCAAGTCCATCTATGCACTACAGGCCACAGATGACTTTCAACAAAATATAAACATGAGGATGATGACAATGATATAAGAATTCAATAAAACAAGTTAAAGAATTAAATTATCCAGGAACTAATAACGTCCAAATTGTCAACATGATACTTCTTTGTAGAGTAAAATTCAAGAATAATATTCATGCACCAAAAATAATTTGGACAGAAAAGAATCAATTTTTCGTTGTAAATAGTACCCCGTGAATAGTACTTCGGGAATAGTATCTCGTGAATAGTAACCCGACATGAAAAGTACTCCAAATACCCGAGTGAATAATATTCGAGTGGATAGTAATTTTGGTAAATAGTAACCCGCGAATAGTAACTTGTGAATAGTATTCCAGCATGAAAAGTGCCCCAAATACCCGAGTGAACAATACTAGAGTGAATAGTAATCGGGTGAATAGTAACCCGTGAATAGTAACTCATAACAAAAAATACCAAATAAAATGATATTTCATGACGAGTATAAAAGAAATGATATCTCATACGAGTATAATAGAATATACTGAAATCAGAAATGCATTTTCACCCGCCATGCAGAATCCATATATATGCATCATTTCCACAATTTAATAAGGAATGAATACAAAAGATCATTCACCATGCATGTGGTAATCCACATGTATGCATTATTCTAATGTAATAATAAATAATGAAACCGTGTCAATGCGAGATTCGCACCGACGGATGTTCCAACAGAATAATAAAGAATGGAATAACAATGAAATCACCACGACATGCGATTACTTCACATAGACAAGTTATTCCAATGTAATAATAAATGATGGAACCAGGTCCGTAAGAAACGCATGCGATGTGATAATTCAACGAATAATAAATAATGGAACCAGGTCCCAAATAAACGCATTGCATGTGATATTCCAACGAGAATAATAAATAATGTTACCGTGTCCAAATAAAAAATGCATAGATGTGATATTCCGACGTAATAATAAAGAACGGAATAATAAAAGAATTTTACCATGTATGCGGTACTTTGCATAAACAGGTTATTCCAACATAATAATAAGGAATGAAATAATGTAAGAATTTCACCAAGTATGTGGGGTATTGCTTGCATATACAGTTATTCCAATGTAACAATAAAGAATGGAATAACAGAAGTTCTCTTCATGAATACAAAAGAAATAATACCCCTTATGAGTACAACAAATAATATCCCTTACCTTAGAAAGAAATTGGATACTGGAGTAGAGAGGTAGCAGACTTCTCTTCTTCTTTTTCTCTATAGATTTTCTCTTTATAGCTTCTCTCTATAATTTTTCACTATAATAAATGCTCTATGGCTTTAGTGAATTGGTGAGAAATGAAGAAAGAATGAGCTTCTATTTATAAAAAAATATATTTTCGATAATTGCACGTTTTGGGGCTCGAAATATTATAGTACAATACCTCCAACTTTTCTTTCATTTTTAATTTAGTCCTGCAAGTATTATCAAACTTGCACCACCTCCCCTAATAGTAAATAATGTGAATCAATAGTTCAATCATGTGAATCAATAGTTATAATCATGTGAAAATACGAATTACAGTATAGTACCTCCATCTATACCTCCATTTTTAACTTAGTTATGCAAGTATTATCAATCTTGCACCAACTCCCCTAATAGTATAAGAATGTGATTCAATAGTACACACATGTGAACAAATAGTTATATAATTATGTGAATTAGTAGCAATTAATTGCTCATTTATCTCATAAATTACCCGATTTATCAATATAACCCCCAGGCATGAATTATCATCGGAATAGATGTCAATTTCAACTAACACCAATAATCCCAATACAATAGAACTATCAAATTCATCTTTAATCAACACGAACTTATTCATCATTAATATTATAACTCACAATATTTAACAACCAGGTCGTTCCCAGGAAAGAGGGGGGTTTCCAATAAGGATTTCTCCCTATTGGAGCGCAATTAGGTGACCAAACCTTTCCTTGGCAGAACTTCTAGACATTGTAAATATTGCAATTTAATAATATGAATAACTTTGTTGTCTCAATTATTGATTTAATAATATATAAAATATTATACAGATGATACTGTGATAATAATCGAATCAATAATATGAGAGATATGATGCATCAATTACTGTAGCAATAATTGAGTATAACTGAGTGACTTATCACGTAAGCATCAATAACCAATACCGTGTGCTACTATGCAACCACGCCAGACATCATTCTTTTACTTTATCACCGGGTGTTTCAAATCAGATTAACGATAAAACTTCCGCCGTTATTTTCATAAAATATTTTTATCGTTTTCTCGATCCGGCAATTCCTTTTGTGGGGTCCACCAATGATTGTCTTAGACGTATTTAATATTTCCTGTTAAAACGTATATTCCCCGACCAATCGAATATTATATAACAACTTGCATACTTTGCAAAATTTATAAATACTACCCAAAACTATAACATTATATCAAATGCACACCATAACAAAAAAAAAATATTTTGAGAAATTTAAATCTTTATTCGTAAAATTTGCCATTTTACAATCAATCTTGCACCAACTCCCCTAATAGTAAATGAATGTGAATCAATAGTACACACATGTGAACAAATAGTTATAATTATGTGAATCAATAGCAATTAATTGCTCATTTATCTGGTTAATTACCCGATTGGTCAATATAACCTCCAGACATCAATTATTATCGAAATAAATGTCGATTTTCACTAACACTAATAATTCTAACACAATGGAACTATTAATTTCATCTTTAATCAACACAAACTTATTCATCATTAATATTATAATTCACAATAGTTAACAACCAGGTCGTTCCCAGGAAAGAGAGGGCTTTCTGATAAGGATTTCTCCTTATTGGCGCACAATTAGATGACCAAACCTCTCCTTGACAAAACTTCTAGACATTGTAAATATCATAATTTAATAACATGAATAACTTTGTAGTCTCAATTATTGATTTAATAATATATCAGATTATGCAGATGATACTGTGACAATAATCGAATCAATAATATGATAGATATGATCGTTAATTATCAGTAGCAATAATTGAGTATAACTGAGTGACTTCTCACGTAAGCATCAATAATCAATACTGTGTGCTACTATACAACCACGCATATTACTGTACTTTTACTACCGGGTAGTTCAACAGTTTTAACGGTAACACTTTCGTCGTTATTTTGATAAAAAGATAATTTTGTCGTTTTCTAACTATGACAATACATCCGTTGTGGGGTCCACTAATGATTGTGCCGTCGTACGGATATTCTCCGACAAAAAGAATATTCCCCGACCAATCGAATATTTTATAACAACTTGCATACTTACAAAATTTATAAATATTACCCACAATTATAACATTATATCAAATCCACACCATAATATTCAAAAAAATATTTCGGGAAATTTAAATCTTTATTCATAAAATTTGGGGTCTCACAATCTCCCTTCCTTATGAAATTTTGCCCTCAAAATTTACGTCGCATTACAACTGGTATCTAGAAGAAATGAGGATACCTTGACTTCATTTCAGATTCTAACTCTTGAGGTATAACCTTTGAGTGTTGAATACGATCCTTCTTATCCAAGATTTTAACATGTATATCCTCATAAGATAAATCTTCTGCTATCTCGTCTAGTTCTAATTTAATAACGTGGTTTGGGTCATCCACATATTTACGTTACATCGATACGTGAAAAACGTTATGAATACGCGATATACTTGGCGGTAAAACGAGTCTATAGGCCACAGTTCCTACTCGATCGAGGATTTCAAATGGCCCAATTAAATCGAGGGTTGAGATTTCCTCTCTTCATCGATTCTTGCTTCTAGAATAACGCCCTCTTGAACCTTCTTCTTCACATTCATCAGCTTTGAGTATGTAGCTTGAGCGGCTTTAACTTTATCAATTAAAGTCGATTCTAATTGTATATTCGTTATCTTCACGCGGGTCCCTAGAGTCTTTAACTCTATCTTCATCATTTGTAAGTTATACGAAATGGGTTTTTGTGTTAACAACATTGCACTCGTAAACGCATATGATCTTCTACTCAACGCGATCAGTTACCACGTTCGCTCTTCCACAATGATATTGAATGGTATAGTCGTCATCTTCAACATCTCGAGCCAACGTCTTTGGCGCATTATACGTTCTTTTTGGGTGAAGAAAAATATTTAAGGTTTTAGAAATGGGTTTTGTACTGGGGTTGTTGTAAGACCCCGAATTTTATGAAATAAAAGTATTCAATTTTTCTTATAATTACTATTCAGTAAATGGTTAAATTGATAAAAGGTTAAAGTTAAGGGTGATATATGTAAATATTTTCAATACGCGAGTGGGTATAAAATACTCATGGTTGTTTAGGAATATTCGCATTTACGGCAAGCAGCTATTTGGGGCCCATAACGTAATAACTGTCGGATGAAGAAAACGAAAAGTTTGATTTTTATAAATAACGGCGTAATTATTCAAGTTAACACTATTGGAATACACGTGGTTAAAATACGATAATATGCGTGGTTGCGGTGGCACACCAGATCATTGCAGTATTTTTAAATTATTGATCCTTACGTGAAGGCCTTTACTACTCAATAATTGTTACGGTGGTTTACTTTATTCAATATTTTATTTTATTGATTCAATAATTACTGCGTTGATATTTTATATTATTATTGTTTCAATAATTGTCACTACACAAGATATTCCCATCAATAATTCATATTATTTGAATAATATTATTAGATAGCATTATTGGCAATGTCTAGAAAGTTACATCGAGGAGAGGTTTGGTCACCTAATTGCGCGCGCCAAGAAGGAGAAATCCTTATCTGGAAAGCACCTCTTTCTCGGAACCCGCCTCGGTTATCATAATTGTGATTCTGTAATATTATTTGTGAATAATTAATTATTGATTTATATGATAAGGAAATATTTATTTGATGCTAATATAAATGATGGATTTATTTATGTGGTTATAAATGAAGGAATTAGTGTTGAGGTATTTTATCAGTATTTTTGTCTGAATGGAGGTATTAAAAATCAAATCAGTATTTTTACGATATATTGCATGAGTTATAATTTTTAATCCGACCGTTGGATCGTTGTGATTTTTGGATATGTTATACATATATAATTTTTGTATATGTCTACAAATTTTGAACCATTAAAAATTAACGTATGATTTGTTATGAATTTTAAAAAGTGTTGAAAATCATCCGTTTGTGGGTTTCAGATATTTTTTATCTGGAATTTGGAAAAACTAAAATCTACAAAGTTGTAGAGAATTCAATTTTAGGCTGAATGGACATAAAATTCGTATTTTTCTGATAAACATGCTATTTTCTATGAATTATTGAAATTTCAAAAAATAAAATAATTTTTATTTAAATTTGGGTGGGACCCACTATAGTTGGTGTTGAGAACATGTGTTGGAATTGTTGTTCAAGGGTGGTGGCTACTGATTTTCCAAGGTTGGCATGCGTAGATGTTAAGAAAGAATTAATATTATTTTATTAATTTAGTCTCCTTTGGCGTTCTAGCATTTTCCTAAAAATAGGTGCTTATGTTAGAATTGAAAATCACACTAGAAACATAAATTTTCTCTCTCAATATTGTCGAGCGTATTTTTGTGTGTATTTAGATACTTTGAGAGTTGCTATTCGGTGTAAGGTACCTTCGGCTTTTCATCCGATATTCCAGTCAGAAGTACTGTTCTTCTGAGGTAAAGACAGGTGATGTAAATTATCTTCGTCCTGGATGAGAAAAGGAATTTGAAATCACAAATATGATTATGAGTTATTCATATGATTATGGATAGGAACTGTTGATTGATGTTACAGGGATAAAACATTGTTGGTGGACTTTTAACATAGAGAAGATAATAGACATTATGGTCTATTTGATTCTTTTAATGGATTGCTCGTTCCGCTGCAACTATGGTTGAAAAGTTTTATCATCTACCATATGTTCTAAATCTCTGATTTATTACTAATGAAGGCTATTGATAATTTAATTATCTTTAGTCATGATATTCTTTACTGAGCTAGTTGTGCTCACCCTTTTGCTTCACAATTCCTTTCAGATAATAAGAGTGTAGCTGGGTCGAGCGGGGATAACAGGGAAATAGTGTGACGCTCCCAAAATAGGTCCATTCCATCCAACCCATTTTGAGTCGCCAAATATATGGTACGAAAAACAACTACAACTTTATTACAATAATTGTCGTGCAAAATACAACAACATATATGCTGTGAGTTTGGATACAAATATATACTAATCAGAAGACGTCACAATGACACCTTACATAAAGGTATAGTCAAAAACTGCTTTTAGAAATTAGAATCTTTGGGAAGTGCTCAAGGAAACCTTCGTATACGGGGGAGGCCATGCTTTTAGGTTATGGTAGATATCATATGGCCACACGTAATTATCCTTGGTTGACCCTAATAGCCCCCAAAGAAAAACGAGAAGATTACTATCATATTCTTCCCAATGGTGAGTCTTCTCTTGACATATCATTATCTCCACTTGTCTCTAATTGGGTATTATACTCCAAACAAACACCAAGATTATATAGGTAGTGCTTGTAAATATACTCAAAGAAGTGGATGAAAGACAACCATGTCTTATGATAACACGAGTTTGTATGTCATTAGACATCTTGTATGATAGTGACAAAACACCCTTCCAAAGTTGGGTTCGCTTTCACCCTATTTAATTCACCAAAATAACTATTAAATGATGTATAAAATACAACACACTAAAGTCCTCAATAAAATTATTTCCATACTTTTTAAGGAGAACCTCAACAACTATATACCACCGCTCTATTCCCTTGTTATCCCCGCCAACCCAAATTTACACTCTTATTACCCGAAAGGAATTGTGAAACAAAAGGGTGAGCACAACTAGCTTTCAAGAAAGAATATTATAACTAAAGATACATAAATTATCAATAGTCTTCATCAATAATAAATCGTAGATTTAGAACATATGGTAGATGATAAAACTTTTCAACCATAGTTGCAAATGAACGAGAAATCCATTAAAAGAGTCAAATAGACTATAAAGTCTATTGTCTTCTCCACGTTAAAAGTCCACTAACAATATTTTATCCCCAGAACATCAATCAACAGTTCCTTTCCACAATCATATGAATAACTTTCATAATCATAATTGTGATTCTAAATTCTCTTCTCATCCGGAATGAAGATAATTTTCATCATCGCTGTCTTTACCGAAACATCAAATATCATGGTTATACCAAATCACGCCCTCGCTCATAATCATACTAATAAATTCATCTTTGCACCACGAATCAAAGATATTCATCAACAGCTTCATCTTTACACTACAAAGCAAAGATATTCAACAACAAAAGTCATCTTTGCAAAGACGAGCCAAAGATATTCATCAATAATTCATCTTTGCCCTACAAAGCAAAGATATTCAACAACAGTCATCTTTGCATTCTGAGCCAAAGATATTCATCAATAATTCATCTTTGCACTACAAAGCAAAAGATATTCAACAACAGTCATCTTTGCAAAGACGAGAGCGAAAGATATTCATCAATAATTCATCTTTGCACTACAAAGCAAAAGATATTCAACAACAGTCATCTTTGCATTACGAGCAAAAGATATTCATCAATAATTCATCTTTGCTACTACAAAGCAAGATATTCATCAACAAGTCATCTTTGCACTACGAGCCAAAGATATTCATACATAATCATTTCAGGAGTTATATAACAATAATTATAACTATGTTGATCAATTCACCTTTGCACTTAAGTTAAAAATATTCAATTGTAAATTCAATGGTCATGATCATACCAACCACAATTCAACTTTTTCCCTCATCGGCAAAGAGAACCTATGGTCACGATCATACCAATAATCTACCCATCTTTACACTCAAGTCAAAGAGAAATATCATCATTAGGGTTATAAGAATGTTATATAAAATAATATAATCAAAACATCTAGATTTAATCTCAAGAGTAATATTCATAAATCAACTATAATTTGGTTAGAAAAAAACCAATTTTTCGTGAATAGTACCCGTATTAAATACATAGTCCCGTAGATACGCATGCATAAGAACCTCGATACGAAAAATAAAAGTTTCATAATAAAATTCATATCCATATTTATAACACCTTAATCCAAATGTTATAAATCACTTAGAAATCTCATAATCTAATATTATTAATATTATAATAATATTTTAATCATTTCTCGAACTTATAAACAATTTAATTAAATTGTTTACACTTTACTAATTAATGCATTTAATCATCATAAAATGCCTAACTCATAAGATTTCATCACCAATAACCAAAACCCTCATCAAAAATCTGCATATACCTCATATATGATTCTCAAGCCATAAAATCATATTTTCCAATTTTCTTACTTCACATAACATATTTAATTCATTTACTCATAACTAGAATATTTTCATGAAAAATACCAAATCAGTTCCAAAAATATTTCTTTTCTGGGATTTAGCATAACATAGTCCCATATTGAACATATATTTTTCTCTAAATTTTAAAAATTCATTTACTATTTTTCATATGGCCAAAACCACCGAATATTTAAACATTTATCATAAATTGTACTTTTGTCCAAAAATTCTGAAATTTTCACGGTATACTACTATTATATAGATGTACCCCCAATAAAAATTTCATCAATTTTGGAGTTAATCACAAGGAGTTATAAGCAGTTACTTTTAAAATAGTCTTTTCTCATAAAATCCATAACTCCTAATCTATACATCCAAAAATCGTCATTTTGGACACACTCTACAAAAAACTCATCAAAATATCATTTCAAATTTTTCCAGAATTTTGAAGGTCCGAAAAATACAAAACTGAAAAATATAATCACCCTTAAAATCCCTTTACTATCCCTTACCTCAAAAGAAAGAAGATCTTTGGAATGTCGAATATAACACCGAATCTAACTTGCACCGTAGATAGAAATACTCAAAGTATACTCAAAATACTCACAAGAATACGCTTCGATAATATAGAGAGAAAAAACTTCGCTTTACATGTGATTTTCAATTCTAACCTAAGACCCTATTTATAGAAATTGTTTAGAACACCAAAGTAGAAAATTGAATATAATAATAATATTATTATCAAATTTCAAACCCACCTCTAGACATTTGAAATCAGCTGATTTTGCACATGTTTAATGAGGCCACAAAATATAAAAAACGTTTTTATTAATAAAAATAAATAAAACTTCCAAAATCAATTATTTCTAACTTGAACTTCAATAATTCATAATAAATAGCCCTTTTATCAGAAAATTCGAATCTCGCGAGTTTTTATATGAAATTCAATTCTCTACAACTTTTCAGAAGAAAGTTTTCCAAATTCCAAACAGAAATTGACCAAAATCCACAAACAGACGATTTTTACGGTTATAATCAAATTTCAATCGAGAAATGGGGTCCACCGACACATAAAACATGTTTTAAATATTTTTGGTAACAAAATACTTCTCCTCCACATATACTCATATATCCCACATTCATTGTAAAAAATATCACCGCTAATATATTATTAAAATAATATATTTAAATGAATTATTTTATCGTAAAAGATAAAATATTAATTTTCAACAATTGTCATTTTAAAATTTTTCTCCATCTATATCCACATAAAATCAATATTTTTCTCATCATATGAATCAATAATTAATTATCCATAAATAATATCACAAAATCACAATATTGACAACCAGCAGCTTCAGAGAGCAGGGGCTTTCCAATAAGAATTTCTCCTTCTCGGCCTTAATTAGGTGACCAAACCTCTCCTTGAGACGTAACTTTCTAGACATTGCCAATAATGTTATCCAATAATATTATTCAGATAATATGAATTATTGCTTCGATAATAAAAAATACGTATAATGACAATTATTGAAACAACAAAGAATATAAAATATCAACGTAGCAATTATTGAATCAATAAAATAAAATATTGAACAATAATTATTTGTAACAATTATCGAGTAATGCCTTCTTACGAAAAAAAAAATTATCATGCTTCATGAATAGTACTTTCGTGAATAGTAACTCGTGAATAAGAACTCATGAATAATTGAATCATGAATAAGTAACTTTCGTGAATAGAACTCGTGAATAGTAACTCATGAATAGTAACTCATGAATAGTAATTATAAAAAAATTGAATACTTTTATTTCATAAAATTCGGGGTCTTACAAATAGTGTGGTGGTCCGAGACTGTCAAAGTTTCTCAACACATTATAAAACAGTATGACATACAATATATAATTGTATTGAGGACCTAAGATGTGTGTGTCGTATATTATACGTCATTTGATATTTAATTTTGGTGAACAACAATAGGGTGAGGTGAACCCAACTTTGGAAGGGTGTTTTGCCACTATCATACAAGATGTCTAATGACATACAATCTCGTGTTATCGTAAAGACGTGGTTGTGCACATCCACTTGCTTTGAGTATATCTACTTAAGCACTACCTATATGATCTTGGAGTTTATTTGAAATATAATTTTCAACCGGAGACAAAGTGAAGATAGTTATATGTCGAAAAAGACTCACCATTGGAAAGAACATGATAGTAATCTTCTAGTTTTTCTTTAGGTCTATCATTAACCAAGGATAATTCTTTTGGACATATGATATCTATCATAACTTAGATTCACGGCCTCCTACGCACGAAAATGTTTCCTCGAGCACTTCCTAAAAATTTTAATTTATAAAACAATTATTAATCGTGACGCTTATGTAATGTATCAATGTGAGGTGTTGTCCATAGTTGGGACATGAGTCAAAGTTGGTATTAAAACTCACAATATATGTGTGTTTGTTGTATTTTACTTGCGACAATTGTAGTAATAAAGTTGTAGTTGTTTTCCATACCATGTATTTGGCGACTTTTAATAGGTTGGATGGATTGGACCTATTTTGGGGGCATCACAGTTAATATCGAGCTTAGGGATATGATTTACGGCGGAGATCCCGGATTAGAACTAGGAAGGGAGAGACGAAAACATCATCCTTCACTAGTGTGTGTCCTACCTAAGTTTAATTTTCTTACTTAAGTTGACAAATTGTGATATGTCAATTAACCTTTGTTTTGAAGTCGTATTCTAGAATGATATCCTCAAATACGGGAGAGATGAAAGCAATGGAGAAATCATGATGGCCGGGAGATAGAATCAAATGAAAGCAAAGTATTCTCAACTCTTCGAAATACTAGGTCGTAAATTTCGGGGACGAAATTTCATAAGGAGGGGAGATTGTAAGACCCCGAATTTTATAAAATAAAAGTATTCAATTTTTCTTATAATTACTATTCAGTAAATGGTTAAATTGATAAAATGTTAAAGTTAAGGGTGATATATGTAAATATTTTCAATACGCAAGTGGTTATAAAATACTATGGTTGTCGGGGAATATTCGTTTAGTCGTGGAATATTCTTGTTGTCGGGGAATATTCGTATGCAACTGCCAGCGACCATTTGGTGGCCCCATAATGTAATAACTGTGCCTGATAAAAAAAATGACAAGTTTGAGTTTTTATAAATAACAAAGTAATTATTACTGATTAACACTATTGAATACACGGTGGTTAAAATACGATATGCGTGGTTGCACAAAGAAGCGGTAGCATTGCATTAAGATTTTTTGAATTATTGATCCTTACGTAAAAGAAAGCACTAGTCGATAATTGTTACGATTGGTTACCGCTCAATATTTTATTTTATTGATTCAATAATTATCATCGTTGATATTTTATATTATTGTTTTTTCAAGTAATTGTCATCGCATGACAAGATTTCCCATCAATAATTCATATTATTTGAATAATATTATTAGATAGAATTATTGGCAATGTCTAAAAAGTTCTGGCCGAGGAGGTTTGGTCATCTAATTGCTTGGCGCCCAAGAAGGAGAATCCTTATCTGAAAGCCCCTCTTTCTTGGGAACTGCTGGTTATCATAATTGTGATTACGTAATATTATTTATGAATAATTAATTATTAATTTATATGATAAGGAAATATTTATTTGATTCGGATATAAATGATAGATTTATTTATGTGGTTATAAATGAAGGAATTAGTGTTGAGGTGTTTTATCAGTATTTTTGTCGGAATGGATGTATTAAAAATCAAATCAGTATTTTTACGATATATTGCGTGAGTTATAATTTTTAATCCGACCGTTGGATCGTTATTATTTTTGGATATGTTATACATATATAATTTTTGTATATGTCTACAAATTTTGAACCATTAAAAATTAACGTATGATTTGTTATGAATTTTAAAAGGTGTTGAAAATCATCCGTTTGTGGGTTTTGGATATTTTTTATCTGGAATTTGGAAAAACTAAAAGCTACAAAGTTGTAGAGAATTCGATTTCAGGCAGAATGGACATAAAATTCGTATTTTTCTGATAAACAGACTATTTTCTATGAATTATTAAAGTTTTAAAAAATAAAATGATTTTTATTTAAATTTTGGTGGGACCCACTTTGGTTGGTGTTGAAAACATGTGTTGGAATTGTTGTTCAAGGGTGGTGGCTGCTGATTTTCCAAGGTTGGCATTCGTAGATGTTAAGAAAGAATTAATATTATTTTATTAATTTAGACTCCTTTGGCATTCTAGCATTTTCCTATAAATAGGTGCTTATGTTAGAATTGAAAATCACACCAAAAACATAAGTTTTCTCTCTCAATATTGTCGAGCGTATTTTTATGAGTATTTAGATACTTTGAGAATTGCTATTCGGTGCAAGGTACCTTCGACTTTTCATCCGATATTCCAGTCAGAAGTACTGCTTTTTTGAGGTAAAGACAGGTGATGTAAATTATCTTCGTCCTGGATGAGAAAAGGAATTTGAAACCACAAATATGATTATGAGTTATTCATATGATTGTGGACAGGAACTGTTGATTGATGTTACAAAGATAAAACATTGTTGGTGGACTTTTAACATAGAGAAGATAATAGACATTATGGTCTATTTGACTCTTTTAATGGATTGCTCCTTCCACGCAACTATGGTTGAAAAGTTTTATCATCTACCATATGTTCTAAATCTCTGATTTATTACTAATGAAGGCTATTGATAATTTAATTATCTTTAGTCATGATATTTGTGACGCCCCCAAAATTAGGTATACATCACCCATCTTGGGTCGACACTTACATGGTACAGAATTTAAATACAACTTATTAACATAATCGTGTGGTATAATACTTACATAAACTGTGAGTTTAAATACAAATATCGCCTACTAGATATTATACAAACTCAAACAAAAAGTCCTCATTACAGCTATTATCACACTATTTTACGTAATAGTGAGGACTACTAATGCTATCTTCGTGACCATCACTGCTTCCCGACTCGTCCCAAATTTATATTATCATTTCAAGAGAAACGGTGAAAGAAAGGGTGAGCTCAACTAGCCCAAAGAAGAAATATTATGACTAAGATAATGCGTAATAAATTATCAATAGTCTTCAATAATGTTAAACCGATAAAATACAATAGACAACCGGTTTAATCATAGCTGAATATGCAATCCATTAAAAGAGTCAAGTAGAAAATAAAGTCTACTATCTTTTAGGTTTTAAAAGGTTTTTCATCAAGTTATAGCCGAGACTCGACTTTAATAAATATTCCACATCATCGAATCACCCCTCGCACTACGGCCAAGGATATTCTTTAAGATCACGACCACAATTATTCATGCACTACGGGCAAGAATATTTGTGTATTCATTAATGGTCATGATCATGCCAACAATCGTCCATCAATGCACTACTACCAATCGAGGATTTTTACCACATCATTTGTAATATTACGGCCATGATTACACCGAATAGTCTCTCTCGTCATAATCATACCAAGTCCATCTACGCACTACAAAATACAGATGACTTTAAAAAAAAATATAAACATGAGGATGATGATGATGATATAAGAATTCAATAAAACAAGTTCAAGAATTATTTTATCCAGAATTATTAACGCCCAAATTATCAATATGATATTGCTTTTGTAGAGTAAAATTCAAGAATGATCGGAAGAATATTTTCATGAAAAGATATCGGATGAAACGCAAATATCAAGGATATTCCACTAATTTCATGGAGTATAAAGTCAAAGTTTTAACCAACCGGGTATAATAAAGAATGGAATAACAAAAGAAATCACCATGCATGCGATAGATCGCATGCATGTGTTATTCCAATGTAATAATAAATAACGGAACCGTCGTCGTGAAATTCACACCGGCGTGATGTTCCAATGTAATAATAAAGATGGAACCGCATCCGTGTAAAACACACGATAGGATATTCCAATGAATAATAAAGATTTTAACCAGTCCTGTAAAACACATGCATGTGATGTTCCAATGTAATAATAAAGATTTTAACCAGTCCTGTAAAACACACGCATGTGATGTTCCAATGAGAATAATAATAGAGAATGTCACCAAGTATAGGGTAAACTCACGTATCAAAGTTATTCCAACAGTAATAAATAAGAATAGAATAACATAAGGATTTCACCAAGTATAGGATATACGCCGCATATACAAAGTTATGTTATGTATAGGTATACCACTTTTACAAAAGTTATTCCAACAGTAATAATAGTGAATGGAATAACAGAAGTTCTCTTGAAGAAGAAAGAATAACACCCCTTACATTTGGTAGAGATTGAATACTGCAGCGGAAACAGTAACAAAAATAAATACTTCTTCTTCTCTTATTCTCTCTATACTTTCTCTCTCTATAGCTTGAATGAATTCTTGAAAAATAATAAAGCCCCAGGCCTCTATTTATAGAAGATTTCTAGCTTAGCACCGCTTGTGTGAAAAGGTAAGTGGCTCGACGATTGGTTTGGCCTTTTGTAATGTGAAACGACAAGTGGTTCGACGCTTTTTGTAATGTGAAACGACAAGTGGTTCGACGGCGTCGGGTAAAGGTAATTACTATTAACGAAGGTAAATACTATCGACGAAGGTAAATACTATTCACAAGGGTAATTACTATCGACGAAGGTAATTACTATTCACAAGGGTAATTACTATCGACGAAGGTAATTACTATTGACGAAGAGACTCTTAGATGATGACATATGAGCCCCCCCATAAAATAATCAAACTTACCACAAATCATTTTTTTTTCATCAACACATATTTAATCTTTCAACAATTATTAATCATTTATAACTTGTCGTTTCAATTATTGATTTAATACTATAACATATTATACGTATGATAATCGTGACAATAATTGAATCAATAATATAAGAGATATGATGCAAAGAATTATCAGTAGTAATAATTGAGCATAAATGAGTGACTTCTCACGTAAAGATCAATAATCAATACCGCAGTGTCTACTACGCAACTACGCCAGACATCGTACTTTTTACCAATAGTTCAACAGCTTTTAATTTAGTAACACCTCCGCCAATTATTTTTATAAAATATTTTTGTCGTTTTCAATCCGACAAATAATTACATTATTGGGGTCCACCAATGATTGAGCCATCAGATTTAATATTCCTAACAAAAAGAATATTCCCACCAAACGAATATTTTATAACAACTTGCATACTTTGCAAAATTTATAAATATTACCCACAACTATAACATTATATCAAATTTATTCCATAATATTCAAAATAATATTTATAGAAAAAAAATTCATCTTTATTTATAAAAGTCAGGGTCTTACAACCTCCCTTCTTATGAAATTTCGCCCTCGAAATTAGTGGTACGACTGGTATGTCAAGAGGTAAGGATACCTTGATTTCATTTCGATTCTAACTCCCAAGTCATTTCCTCAACATCGTGGTTCCTCCACAAAACTTTGACTGAGGTATAACCTTGAGCGTAGAATATGTTCCTTCTTATCCAAAATTTGAACAGAACCTCTTCATACGTCAAATCTTCCGCTATTTCGTCCTGTTCTAACTCAATAATATGGTTCGGGTCTTTCACATATTTACGTAACATAGATATGTGAAAACGTTATGAACACGAGACATATTTGGCAAGTAAAAGCGAGTCTATAGGCCACAGCTCCTACTCGATCGAGGATTAAAATGGACCGATGAATCGAGGGTTAAGTTTTCCTCTTTCCAAATCTTATAACTCCTTTCCATGGAGCAACTCTTAACAACACACGATCTCCTATATCGAATTCCACGCCCTTTTGATGAAGATCAAGATAACTCTTTTATCGATTTTGTGAGGTTTTTATACGTTGTCGGATCGTTTGAATCTTTTCCGTAGTCATACGTATCAACTCTGGTCCCAACAACGTTGCTTCACCCACCTCATCCCAAAGATAATCGAGAAGCGACACTTTTTCTTCCATACAACGCTTGAATGGAGCCATGCCAATACTTGCTTCGATAACTGTTGTTGTAGGAAAATTCCACCAATGGTAAGAACTTGTCCCAACTCGCCTTGAAATCAAGGACACACGAGTCTTAATAGATCTTCAAGAGTTTGAATAGTCCTCTCCGATCGTCTTCGTCTGTCCGAGGATGATATGCCGAAGCTAAATCGTAAGTCTGTGCCCATAGCTTTTTGCAAACTAACCCAAAATCGTGAAGTGAATCTTGGGTCTCGATCGTAAACTATGGATACCGCATACCATGCGCCTTACAATCTCGCTTATGTACATACGAAGCAAGACGTTCAAGTGTATAAGTTTCTCGTGATTTGGTGAGAAATGAGCGACTTGGTCAACCTATCAACAATGACCCAAATCGCATCAATGCCTTGAGAAACCTTAGAAGACCGTGCTAACGAAATCCATGGTAATGTGCTCCCACTTCCATTCGGAATTTCAAGTGGTTGCAATAGACCTTTTGGTACTTGATGTCCGCTTTAACTCGCTGACAAGTTAGACACCTTGAGATAAACAAATATATCTCTCTTTTCATATTGCTCCACCAAAATGTATGGCGAATATCATGATACATTTTGGTACTCCTGTGATGGATTTCAAATGGTGTGTTGTGCGCCTCCATCATGATATTATACTTTAAATCGTGGTCGTTAGAACACAAAGTCCGGAGTTGACTCAAGTATTCCTTCTTCATCGATTCTTGCTTCCTAAGATAAGACCTTCTTGCACTTTCTTCCTCATACGCATCGCCTGTGTCCAGTAGCTTGTGCTTTAACTTTATCAATTAAAGTCGGCTCTACTCGTATACTCGCTTATCATCAAATGCGTCCCCTGAGTCTTTAATTCTATCTCCATCCTTTGCAAGTCACACAAAATGGGCCTTTCATATTGACAATATCGCACTCGTACTTGCATATGATTTTCTACTCAATGCGCCACTACCACGTTCGCTTTTCCGTGATGGTATTGGATGGTATGATCATAATCTTTCAACAGCCTGCCAAGCCAACGCTATTGTCGCATGTTGAGTTCCTTTTGAGTGAAGAAATATTTGAGGCTTTTATGATCCGTAAAGATCTCCACTTTCTCCCCATACAAGTAATGCCTCCAAATTTTAAGTGCAAAGATAATACCGCTAACTCTAGATCATGAGTAGGATAATTCCTCTCATATTCTTTGAGTTGTCATGAGGCATAAGCTATAACTTTTCCATGTTGCATAAGAACACATCCCAACCTTTTGCTCAAGCATCACCAGATGACAAATCCTCCGAGCCGATGGTATTGTCGTAACAAAAAAAATAAGTCTCCTCTTGAGTTCTTGAAAACTCTTCTCACATTCTTCGCCTCCAACCGAACTTTGTATCTTTCCGAGTCACCGAGTCAATGGAATAGCGATTCGAGAAAATCCTTCCACTTATCTCCGATAATAACCAAATAAACCGAGAAAGCTACGTACTTCCGGCCAACGATTTAGGTTGTTCCCACTTTGAATAGCTTCAATCTTTGTTGGGTCAACAGATATTCCATGACTTGATACCATCGTGCCCAAGGAATGCTACTTCTTCAAGCCGTAACTCGCATTTCTTCAACTTGGCATAAAGCTTATATTCACGGCTTTTGGAGTGTCACCTCAAGTGTTGCTTCATGATCTTCACGGCTTTTGGAATAAATAAGGATGTCATCAATAAAGACGACCACAAAGTGATCTAAATATTCCTTGAATACTCGGTTCATCATATCCATGAAGGCGGCGAGGAGCATTAGTCAATCCAAAGGACATGACTAGAATTCATAATGCCCGTCTGAAGTTCCGAAAGTCGCCTTTGGAATGTCGCCAGCTTCTAATCTTCAATTGGTGATATCCTAACGAAGATCAATCTTTGAAAAGAATTTGGCTCCTTGCAATCGGGTCAAACAGTCATCAATAATACGTGGCAATGGATACCTATTTTTTGATGGTGACGTGATTCAACTCCCGATAATCAATACAAAGTCGCGATACTCCCATCTTTCTTCTTCACGAATAGAACAGAGCACCCCAAGGAGAAGTACTAGGACGAATAAAGCCAATGTCTAACAATTCCTCGCAGTTGGGTCTTTAACTCCTCAAGTTCAATAGAGCTATTCGATATGGGGCTTTGGAAATAGGTTTTGTCACCGTTCAAGGTCGATACAAAATTCAATTTCACGCCTGGGTAGGCCAGGAAGTTCTTCGAGAATACGTCGGAAATTTATTAACAATAGGAATATCGCTTAAAACCCATTTATTTTTATTTAAATCATGATACGAGCTAAGAAAGCTTGACATCCGCTTTTCAATAAACGAATAGCTTTATGGCTTGAGATGACCGTGATTGATTTTAATGGTTTGGTCGTTTGAATTCGCGATAATAGGTTGATTAGGAATATGAAAGCTAACAACCTTACGAAAAACAATCAATTTTTGCATGATAAGTAGTTAACCAATCAATCCCTAGAATCACGCTAAATGCAAGTATTTTTAATGAAATAAGATCGACAGTGTAATGTGAGGGTACCGATTTGAACCAAACAAGACTTATAAACAATGGATGTAATGAAGGTTTCTCCCAACGGAGTTTCCACAGATAAGTCAAAGTCTAATTTCTCCTGAGTCAAATTTAATCGATGAGCGCAAGTAGGAGAAATAAAAGAATGGGTAGAACCCAGATCAAATAAAGTATAGACTTCATTAGAGTTTATGATAAGCTTACCCGTGATGACCTCATTCGGATTCCTTGCTCTTTGGGAGGTCACAACAAACGCCTCCTTGCCTTACTGGGCTTTTGAATTTTCCGGATGGCCTTTGGTGCCTCCATCCTAGCTTGAATTTGTCTTCTATGAACGACAAAAATCGAGCTGAAGACCTTCTCTTCCACAATTATAACATGCTTTGACTCGCATGACGCAGCTTTGATCGATGTGTCCCTCTCCTCCGCATTTGAAGCATATGATAGGTGGTCTTTCTCCTTCCTTAACAATGGGTGCCATGTTGACGCCTTTCCATCATTGTTAAATCTCCTTTCTTGAAATGTCCATTATTATTGTTTTGGCCTCGATTACCACCGGCGTGGTTACCATATCCGCCCGTTGATTCCTCCACGCTTGTTATCACCGCCTCGATGACTATTCTCATTTGGTATTATAATTTTGTCGTACCGCTTCTTTTAGTTGCGTTGACTCATTATCGCGCTCCACTAATCGAGCCCTATTTACAACATCCGAATACAAACACGCTTTATGAGAAATAAGATGTTGACGTATCTCCGCTTCAAACCTCTTAAAAACATTCGCACCATTCTCTCTTCATTATCCACCAAGTGGGGACGAAACCGTGATAACTCCGCAAATTTTGCCTCGTATTGCGACACGGTCATATTGTTTTGTTCCAACTTGATAAACTCCACCTCCTTCATGTGGCGAATACTTTCGTGAAAGTATTTGTCGTTGAATGCCTCTTGAACTTCTCCCAAGATATCTTCAAGACAAATTGGTTGAGTACGCTTTTACCGATTCCCACCAAGAATCCGCCTCTCACATGAACATAAAAGGCGTGAGGAACCTTTGCTCCTCGAGCATCCCAAGACATCAAATATCTTGGTAATCTGCTTTATCCATGCTTCCGCCGAAGTGGTTTTGGCTCTCCTTAAACTCCGGTGGTCCCACTCCTTAAATTGTTTAGCGGTGACCGCCTTGAGAGTTTTCCATGTTTCCACCCCACGTTTTGGACAGAGTCGCCTCTACATTGTTTGTTGCATAAATTGCATAAAGCCTCCGAACATTTGATCATTCGTCATTTGGTCAAGGTTTGTTGTTTCAGTGAGGATTGTCGCCTTCGATGCACATTATCCGATTATTGATATGTGGTGAATCAACGATCGCTCAAGGCCCATTCTTATTCTCAACATTCTCGGATGTCATTTTCAGACATCGCCACAAAACAAAAGGTTAATTGACACGTAACAAATTATCCTATCTTCCCGACCAACCAATAAAATAAAGACATAAACTTAGGTAGGTCATACTAACGAAGGTATTCCCGTCTCTCCCTCCTAGTACTATTCTCACATCTTAGCCAGGATCATATCCTAAGCTCGATACCAACCGTGACGCCCCAAAATTAGGTATACATCACCCATCTTGGGTCGATAACTTACATGGTACGTAATTTAAATACAACTTATTAACATAACTCGTAGGTATAATACGACATAAATCGTGAGTTTAAATACAAATATCGCTACTAGATATTATACAAACTCAAACAAAAAGTCCTCATTACGCTTATTATCACACTATTTTACGTAATAGTTAGGAGGACTACTAATGCTATCTTCGTGACCATCACTGCTTCCGACTTCGTCCCAGCCTATATTATCATTTCAAGAGAATAAAGAAAGAAAGGGTGAGCTCAACTAGCCCAAAGAAGAAATATTATGACTAAGATAATGCGTAATAAATTATCAATAGTCTTCAATAATGTTAAACCGATAAAATACAATAGACAACCAGCTTTAATCTGCAATAAATATCGCAATCCATTAAAAGAGTCAAGTAGAAAATAAAGTCTACTATCTTTTAGGTTTTAAAAGGTTTTTCATCAACAAGTATATAGTTGAGACTCGGCTTTAATAAATATTCCACATCATCGAATCACCCCCGCACTACTACCAAGGATATTCTTTAAGATCACGACCACAATTATTCATGCACTACGGCCAAGAATATTTGTGTATTCATTAATGGTCATGATCATGCCAACAATCGTCCATCAATGCACTACTACCAATCGAGGATTTTTACCACATCATTTGTAATATTACTACCATGATTACAATAGTCTCTCGGTCATAATCATACCAAGTCCATCTACGCACTACAAGCCACGTATGACTTTAAAAAAAAATATAAACATGAGGATGATGACAATGATATAAGAATTCAATAAAACAAGTTCAAGAATTATTTTATCCAGAATTATTAACATCCAAATTATCAATATGATCATCGCTTTTGTAGAGTAAAATTCAAGAATGATCGTAAGAATATTTTCATGAAAAGATATCGGATGAAACGCAAATATCAAGGATATTCCACTAATTTCATGGAGTATAGAAGTCAAAGTTTTAACTAACCTGGGTATAATAAAGAATGGAATAACAAAAAAAAATCACCACGTGCATGCGATAGATCGCACAGCATGTGTTATTCCAATGTAATAATAAATAACGGAACCGTGTCGTGAAATTCACACCGACGTGATGTTCCAACAAAATAATAAAGATGGAACCAGATCCGATTGTAAAACACACGGATAGGATATTCCAATGTAATAATAAAGATTTTAACCAGTCCTGTAAAACACATGCATGTGATGTTCCAATGTAATAATAAAGATTTAAACCAGTCCGTAAAACACACGCATGTGATGTTCCAACGTAATAATAGAAGAATGTCACCAAGTATAGGTAAACTCACAGCATATCTGAGGTTATTCTAACAGAATAAATAAGAATGGAATAACATAAGGATTTCACCAAGTATAGGATATGCCGTATATACAAAGGTTATGTATAGGGTATACCACTTTTACAAAAGTTATTCCAATGTAATAATAGTGAATGGAATAATGAAGTTCTCTTTAAGAAGAAAAAGAATAACACCCCTTACATTTGGTAGGAGATTGAATATCGCAGTAGAAGTGTAGTAACAAAATACTCTTCTTCTTTCTCTTATTCTCTCTACTTTCTCTCTATAGCTTGAATGAATTCGTGAAAATAATGAAGCCCTAGGCCTCTATTTATAGAAGATTTCTAGCTTAGCACCGCTTAGTGTGAAAAGCGCAAGTGGCTCGACGAATCGTTTCGCCTTTTGTAAATGTGAAACGACAAGTGGTTCGGCCTTTCAGAATGTGAAACGACAAGTGGTTCGACGTCTCGTAAAGGTAATTACTACTATTAACGAAGGTAAATACTATCGACGAAGGTAAATACTATTCACAAGGTAATTACTATCGACGAAAGTAATTACTATTCACAAGGGTAATTACTATTGACGAAGGTAATTACTATCGACGAAGAGACTCTTAGATGATGACATATGAGCCCCCATAAAATAATCAAACTTACCACAAATCATTTTTTTTCATCAACACATATTTAATCTTTCAACAATTATTAATCATTTATAACTTGTCGTTTCAATTATTGATTTAATACTATAACATATTATACGATGATAATCTTTGTGACAATAATTGAATCAATAATATAAGAGATATGATGCGTTAATTATCGTAGTAATAATTTAGCATAAATTGAGTGACTTCTCACGTAAGCATTAATAATCAATACCGCAGTGTACTACGCACTACGCCAGACATCGTATTCTTGTACTTTACCACCGGTAGTTCAACAGCTTTTAACGGTAACACCTCCGCCGTTATTTTTATAAAATATTTTTGTCGCTTTCTCAATCCGATAATAATTACGTTATGTAGGGGTCCACCAATGATTGAGCCATTGTACGAATATTCCCTAACAAAAGAATATTCCCGACCAAACGAATATTTTATAACAACTTGCATACTTTGCAAAATTTATAAATATTACCCACAACTATAACATTATATCAAATTTATTCCATAATATTCAAAATAATATTTATAGAAAAAAAATTCATCTTTATTTATAAAAGTTCTGGGTCTTACAATATTCTTTCTTCGAAGTAGTTGTGCTTCACCCTTTTGCTTCACAATTCCTTTCGTGTAATAAGAGTGTAAATTTGGGTTGAAAGGGATAACGAGGAATAGTGTGGTGGTCCGAGATCACAAAGTTTCTCAACACATTATAAAACCGGCATTTACATACAATATATAATTTTATTGAGGACCTAAGATGTGTGTGTCGTATATTATACATCATTTTATATTTAATTTTGGTGAACAACAATAGGGTGAGGTGAACCCAACTTTAGAAAGGTGTTTTGCCACTATCATACAAGATGTCTAATGACATACAATCTCGTGTTATCGTAAGACAGGGTTGTGCACATCCACTTGCTGATTATATCTACGAGCACTACCTATATGATCTTGGAGTTTATTGAAATATAATTTTCAACTAGAGACAGTGGAGATAGTTATATGTCAAGAGAAGACTCACCATTGGAAAGAACGTGATAGTAATCTTCTTGTTTTTCTTTGGGGTCTATTGGGTCAACCAAGGATAATTCTCTGGACATATGATATCTATCATAACTTAGATTCATGGCCTCCTATGTACGAAGGTTTCCTTGAGCACTTCCCAAAAATTTTAATTTTTAAAACAGTTATTGACTGTACATTTATGTAATGTATCAATGTGAGGTGCTGTCCATAGTTGGGACATGAGTCAAAGTTGGTATTAATACTCACAGTATATGTGTTGTTGTATTTTGCACGATAATTGTAGTAATAAAGTTGTAGTTGTTTTCTGTACCGTGTATTTGGCGACTCAAAATAGGTTGGATGGATTGGACCTATTTCGGGGGCGTCACAATTGGTATCAGAGCGTAGGGATATGATCTCTGGCGGAGATCCGGGATTAGAACTAGGAAAGGAGAGACGAGTAACATCCTTCACTAGTGTGTGTCCTACCTAAGCTGAATTTTCTTACTTAAGTTGACAAATTGTGATATGTCAATTAACCTTTGTTTTGAAGCTGTATTCTAGAATGATATCTGGAAATACAGGAGATAAGCAATGGAGAAATCATGATGACCGGGGAGATAGAATCTGAAATGAAAGTAAGGTATTCTCAACTCTTCGAAATACCAGGTCGTAAATTTCGGAGACGAAATTTCATAAGGATGGGAGATTGTAAGACCCCGAATTTTATGAAATAAAAGTATTCAATTATTCTTATAATTACTATTCAGTAAATGGTTAAATTGATAAAAGGTTAAAGTTAAGGGTGATATATGTAAATATTTTCAATACGCAAGTGGTTATAAAATACTCATGGTTGTCGGGGAATATTCGTTTGGTCGTGGAATATTCTTGTTGTTTGGAATATTCGTATTTACTGACGCCGTGAACCATTTTGGGCCCCATAATGTAATAACTCGCTTGATGAACAAAACGATAAGTTTGAGTTTTTATAAATAACGGCGTAATTATTACCGCTTAACACTATTATTGGAATACACGGTGGTTAAAATACGATAATATCGCGTGTTGCAAGAAGAAGCATACCTGGTATTGCATGTGTGTGTTTTTGAATTATCGATCCTTATGTAAGAAGGCACTACTCAATAATTGTTACGATTAGTTCTTTGTTCAATATTTTATTTTATTGATTCAATAATTACCGCGTTGATATTTTATATTATTATTGTTTCAATAATTGTCACTACACAGATTTCCCATAAATATCTCATATTATTTGAATAATATTATTAGATAGCATTATTATCGCAATGTCTAGAAAGTTACATCAAGGAGAGGTTTGGTCACCTAATCATTGCGCCAAGAAGAGAAATCCTTATCTGGAAAGCACCTCTTTCTGGAACCGCCTTTCGGTTATCATAATTGTGATTCTGTAATATTATTTGTGAATAATTAATTATTGATTTATATGATAAGGAAATATTTATTTGATGCGAATATAAATGATGGATTTATTTATGTGGTTATAAATGAAGGAATTAGTGTTGAGGTATTTTATCAGTATTTTTGTCTGAATGGAGGTATTAAAAATCAAATCAGTATTTTTACGATATATTGCGTGAGTTATAATTTTTAATCCGATCGTTGGATCGTTGTGATTTTTGGATATGTTATACATATATAATTTTTGTATATGTCTACAAATTTTGAACCATTAAAAATTAACATATGATTTGTTATGAATTTTAAAAAGTGTTGAAAATCATCCGTTTGTGGGTTTCAGATATTTTTTATCTGGAATTTGGAAAAACTAAAATCTACAAAGTTGTAGAGAATTCGATTTTAGGCAGAATGGACATAAAATTCGTATTTTTCTGATAAACATGCTATTTTCTATGAATTATTGAAGTTTCAAAAAATAAAATGATTTTTATTTAAATTTGGGTGGGACCCACTATAGTTGGTGTTGAGAACATGTGTTGGAATTGTTGTTCAAGGGTGGTGGCTGCTGATTTTCCAAGGTTGGCATGCGTAGATGTTAAGAAAGAATTAATATTATTTTATTAATTTAGTCTCCTTTGGCGTTTCTAAAGATTTTCCTAAAAATAGGTGCTTATGTTAGAATTGAAAATCACACCGAAACATAAGTTTTCTCTCTCATTATTGTCGGCGTATTTTTGTGTGTATTTAGATACTTTGAGAGTTCTATTCTATGTCTGAGGTACCTTGACTTTTCATCCGATATTCCAATCCAGTCTTGTTCTTCCGAGGTAAAGACAATGATGTAAATTATCTTCGTCCTGGATGAGAAAAGGAATTTGAAACCACAAATATGATTATGAGTTATTCATATGATTATGGACAGGAACTGTTGATTGATGTTACAGGGATAAAACATTGTTGGTGGACTTTTAACATAGAGAAGATAATAGACATTATGGTCTATTTGATTCTTTTAATGGATTGCTTTCGTTCAACCGCAACTATGGTTGAAAAGTTTTATCATCTACCATATGTTCTAAATCTCTGATTTATTACTAATGAAGGCTATTGATAATTTAATTATCTTTAGTCATGATATTATTTACTGAGCTAGTTGTGCTCACCCTTTTGCTTCACAATTCCTTTCAGATAATAAGAGTGTAGCTGGGTCGAGCGGGGATAACAGGGAAATAGTGTGGTGGTCCGAGACTGTCAAAGTTTATCAACACATTATAAAACAGCATGACATACAATATATAATTGTAATGAGGACCTAAGATGTGTGTGTCGTATATTATACGTCACTTGATATTTAATTTTGGTGAACAACAATAGGGTGAGGTGAACCCAACTTTGGAAGGGTGTTTTACCACTATTATACAAGATGTCTAATGACATACAATCTCGTGTTATCGTAAGACAGGGTTGTGCACATCCACTTGTTGATTATATCTACGAGCACTACCTATATGATCTTGGAGTTTATTTGAAATATAATTTTCAACTGGAGACAGTGGAGATAGTTATATGTCAAGAGAAGACTCACCATTGGAAAGAACGTGATAGTAATCTTCTTATTTTTCTTTGAATTCTATTAGTTGAACCAAGGATAATTCTCCTGGACATATGATATCTATCATAACTTAGATTCACGGCCTCCTATGTACGAAGGTTTCTCTGAGCACTTCCCAAAATTTTAATTTTAAAATGCAGCTTATTATTTGTACATTTATGTAATGTATCAATGTGAGTCTTGTCCATAGTTGGGACATGAGTCAAAGTTGGTATTAATACTCATGATATATGTGTTGTTGTATTTTGCATTGACAATTGTAGTAATAAAGTTGTAGTTGTTTTCACATGCATCGTATTTGGCGACTTCGAATAGGTTGGATGGATTGGACCTATTTCGGGCGTCACAATTAATATCGAAGCGTGAGGATATGATCTCTGGCGAGATCCGGATTAGAACTAGGAAAGGAGAGACGAGTAACATCCTTCACTAGTGTGTGTCCTACCTAAGCTGAATTTTCTTACTTAAGTTGACAAATTGTGATATGTCAATTAACCTTTGTTTTGAAGCTGTATTCTAGAATGATATCTGAAATACAGGAGATAAGCAATGGAGAAATCATGATGACCGGGGAGATAGAATCTGAAATGAAAGTAAGGTATTCTCAACTCTTCGAAATACCAGGTCGTAAATTTCGGAGACGAAATTTCATAAGGATGGGAGATTGTAAGACCCCGAATTTTATGAAATAAAAGTATTCAATTGTTCTTATAATTACTATTCAGTAAATGGTTAAATTGATAAAAGGTTAAAGTTAAGGGTGATATATGTAAATATTTTCAATACGCAAGTGGTTATAAAATACTCATGATAGTAATCTTCTTGTTTTTCTTTGGGGTCTATTGGGTCAACCAAGGATAATTCTCTGGACATATGATATCTATCATAACTTAGATTCATGGCCTCCTATGTACGAAGGTTTCCTTGAGCACTTCCCAAAAATTTTAATTTATAAAACAATTATTGATTGTATGTTTATGTAATGTATCAATGTGAGGTGCTGTCCATAGTTGGGACATAAGTCAAAGTTGGTGTTAATACTCACAGTATGTGTTGTTGTATTTTGCACGACAATTGTAGTAATAAAGTTGTAGTTGTTTTCTGTACCATGTATTTGGCGACTCAGAATAGGTTGGATGGATTGGACCTATTTTGGGGGAGTTACAGTTGTGAAGCCCCCAAAATAGGTATACATCACCCATCTTGAGTCGCCAAATATATGGTACAAAATTCAAATACAACTTAATTATACAACAGTCGAAATACGACAAAACATAATCTAAGAGTTTTAATAAATATATAATCATCTAGACAATATACAAACTCAATGAAGTCCTCATTATATTTATTATCACACTATTTAACAGAATAGTGAGGACTACTAATGCTATCATCTGGACCATCACTCCTTTCCCCGACTCATCCCAGCTATATTCTCATTTCCTGAAGAGAACAGTGAAAGAAAGGGTGAGCTCAACTAGCCCAGTAAGAAATATTATGACTAAGATAATGCACAATAAATTATCATTACTCTTCAACAATGTTAAACTAATAAAATATAATAGACATCAAGTTTAACTGTAGCGGAACAAACAATCCATTAAAAGAGTCTAGTAGAGAATAAAATCTACTATCTTTTATGATTTAAAAAGTTTTTCATAACTTTTATCGCTGAGACTCAGCTTAATAAATAATCCACATCATCAAATCATCCCCGCACTGAGTGCCAAGGATATTATTTAAGTATCACGACCACGAATTATCCATACACTACGGGCCAAAGATAATCGTGTTTTCATCAACTGATCCCGATCACGCCATAAAATAATTCATCTTTGCTCCCTCGTCAAAGAAAAACTATAGCCAAAATCATACCAAAAGCGTCCCATCAATGCACTACGGGCTAATAAGGACTTTTTCCACATCATTTAAGTAACATTACGATCATGATTATACCAATAATCCTCAGTCATAATCATACCAAGTCCATCTATGCACTGAATGCCACGATGACTTTCAACAAAATATAAACATGAGGATGATGACAATGATATAGGAATTCAATAAAACATGTTCAATAATTAAATTATCCGAGAACTAATAACATCCAAATTGTCAACACGATACTTCTTTATAGAGTAAAATTCAAGAATAATATTCATACACCAAAAATAATTTGGATGAAAAAGAATCAATTTTTTATAAGTGAATAGTACCCGTGAATAGTATTTCTAATAGTACCTGAATAATAGTAACTCAACATGAAAAGTACTCCAAATACCCGAGTGAATAATATTTGGGTGAATAGTAATTTCGGTGAATAGTAACTTGTGAATAGTAACTCGTGAATAGTATTCCGGCGTAAAAAGTGCCCCAAATACTAGAGTGAATAATACTAGAGTGAATAATAACTGGGTGAATAAGAACCCATGAATAAGAACTCATAATGAGAAATACCAAATAAAATGATATTTCATTTATTTGTATAGAAATCAAAACTTTAACCAACCGAGTATAATAAAGAATGGAATAACAAAAAGAAATCACCGTACGTGCGGTACTTGCGCATATTAAAGTTATCCCAACGAATAATAAATAATCGGAACCAGTCAAAGGCGTAATACGACTTGCCATGTGATATTCCAATGAATAATAAAGAATGAAATAACAATGAAATCACCATACATACGGTGATTGTGATGAGCCAGTTATTCCAATGTAATAATAAATAATCGGAACCAGTCCCATGCGTAAAAACGCATGCATGGATATTCAGCAATGAATAATTAAGATTTAACCGGTCCCAAAAGTAAAAGCAACATGACGAGGATATTTTAACGAGAATAATAAAGACGGAACACGGTCGGGCGTAAAATGCATGAGCATGATATTCCAATATAATAATAAAGAATGGAATAACAAATGAATTTCACCATGTATGCGATTCTTCATTATGTATGGATATTCTAGCGAATAATAAATAATGGAATAATGTAAGAATTTTACCAAGTATAGGGTGATCAGCGTATACAGTTATTCCAAAGAAATAATAAAGAATGGAATAACAAAAGTTCTCTTCATGAATATGAAAAAAATAATACCCCTTACGAGTACAACAAATAATATCCCTTACCTCAAAAGAAGACTGGATACTGGAATAATAAGGGAGCAAACTTCTCTTCTTCTTTCTCTCTATAATTTCTCTCTATAATTATGGCTCTAAAACTTTAGTGAATTGGTGAGAAATGAAGGAAGAATGAGTTTCTATTTATAGAAAAACATTGTTTCGATAATTGCACGTTTTGGGGCTCAAAAAATTACAGTACAATACCTCTAACTTTTTCTTCATTTTTATTTTAGTCCTGCAAGTATTATCAAACTTGCACCACCTCCCCTAATAGTAAATCATGTGAATCAATAGTAAAATCATGTGACTCAATAGTAAATCATGTGACTCAATAGTTCTAAACATGTGAAAAAATTAATTACAATATAGTACCTCCATCTATACCTCTATCTTTAATTTAATCATGCAAGTATTATCAATCTTGCACCAACTCCCCTAATAGTATAAGAATGTGATTCAATAGTACATACATGTGAACAAATAGTTATATAAGCATGTGAATTAGTAGCAATTAATTGCTCATTTATCCGATAAATTCCCCGATTTATCAATATAACCCCCAGACATCAATTATCATATGAATAGATATCGATTTCAACTAACACCAATAATCCCAACACAATGGAACTATCAAATTCATCTTTAATCAACACGAACTTATTCATCATTAATATTATAACTCATAATATTTAACAACCAGGTCGTTCCCAGGAAAGAGGGGGCTTTCCAATAAGGATTTATCCCTATGGCGTAATTGATTAGGTGACCAAACCTCTCCTCGGCGTAACTTCTGACATTGAAAATATTTCAATTTAATAATATGAATAACTTTTTCGTCTCAATTATTGATTTAATAATATATCATATAATGCAAAGGATACTGTGACAATAATCGAATCAATAATATGAGAGATATGATGCAATAATTACTATAGCAATAATTGAGTATAACTGAGTGACTTCTCACGTAAGCATCAATAATCAATATCGTGTGCTACTTAACCAACCCAGACATTCTTGACTTTTACTACCGAGTAGTTCAACAGTTTTAACGATAAAACTTCCACCGTTATTTTCACAAAAATAATTATGTCCTTTTATTACTACGACAATACTTCCGTTGTGGGTTCACCAATGATTACGCCATTGTACGAATATTTCCTGCTAAAACGAATATTCCCCAACCAATCAAATATAATATAACAACTTGCATACTTTGCAGAATTTATAAATACTACCCACAACTATAACATTATAACAAATCCACACCATAATATAAAAAAAATATTTTGAGAAAATTAAATCTTTATTCGTAAAATCTGGGGTCTCACAAGGGTCAGTACAAAATTCGATTTCATGCTCTAAGGGTAGGCCAGGAAGTCTTCAAGAATACGTCAGGAAATTTATTAACAATAGAAATATCATTCAAAACTGTGACTCTCATCCAAGACTTAGATAGTACATCACATTGATATCTATCTACTTGTCATCGTCATTCACGGCTTCCCCTACAGAAAGTCTGGCTTCGGTGCATTCTACACAAGGAAGTCACCAGCGAAAGGCTCGGGGCTCTTTACTTATGGCTTGATATGATAGTAATTAACTTTAGTGGTTTGGTTGCTTGAATTCGCATAATAGGTTGGTTAGGAATATGAAAGCTAACAACCTTACGAAAATCATGATGAGTAGTTAACCAATCGATTCCTAAAATCGCATCAAAGGCAAGTATTTTCAAAGAGATAAGATCGACAGGTAACGTGAAAGTGTCGATTTGAATCAACAAGATTTATAAACAGTGGAGGTAACTAAGGTTTCTCCTATCCGAGTTTCAACCGATAAGTCAAAGTCTAATCTTTACGGAGTCAAATTTAAACACTGAGCACAAGCAAGAGAGATAAAAGAATGGGTAGAACCGGTATCTAACAAGGTATAGACTTCGTAATAATTTATAATTAACTAACCCGTGCTAACTTCGTTCGGGTTATTAGCTTTTTGAGAAGTCACGAAAAACGCTCTTCCTAAAACCACCGACTTTGTTTTGTCCGTATCCACCTTTGGTGTCACCGTCCCAGCTGGACTTGACTTTGGTGCATGATAAAATCGAAATTTAGGTGACCTTCTTTCCACAATTGTAACATGCTTTGACTGCAAAGATCTGAGCTTGGACCGATATGTCCTCTCCCTCCGCATTTGTAATATACTGACCGGCCATTCGTTCTCCTTCCTTAACAACAAAAATTGGTGTGACGCCCCCAAAATAGGTATACATTACCCATTCCGAGTTGTCAATACATGGTACGTAAACAACTACAACTTTATTATTACAACAAGAAAACTGCGTGAGTTTGAATACAATTATTATCTTCTAGACAATATCTATACTCAAATAAATCCTCATCACATTTATTGATACATTATTTTACAAAAATGGTGAGGACTACTAAACAACTCTCTCTAGAACCTTCATTCCATACCCCAGACTACTTACTCGCTATATTTTTAGCCTCCCGAGAAGAAAAATGGAACAAAAAGGAAAAGGGTGAGCTCAACTAGCCCAAGAAAAGAATATTATGACTAAGATAATATACAACAAATTATCGTTAGTCTTCAACAGGAAAAATCTAATAGAATACAATAGACAACAAATTTTAAATCAATATTCGCAGTTAGAAATAATAATTCATTAGAAGAGTTAAGTAGAGAATGCAAACTACTATCTTCTATGTATGAATTTAAAAGTTCATCGCTCATCTTTTATCCTGTAACATCAATCAATATATATCTCTGAATCAAATATTCATCTTTGCACTACAGCCAAAGATATTCATCGATTAATCATGTTCATCTAAACACTGTTCATCTTCTTTGCACTACGGGCCAAAGATATTTTTCAGAAATCATTCATCTTTGCACTACAGGCCAAAGATATTCAATAATATCATCATTTAAGATTGAGGATGATGAAAAATATGACGCCCCCAAAAATAGGTATACATCACCCATCTTGGGTCGCCACTTACATGGTACAGAATTTAAATACAACTTATTAACATAACTGTCGTGTACAATACGACATAAACTGTGAGTTTAAATACAAATATCGTCTACCAGATATTATACAAACTCAAACAAAAAGTCCTTATTACAATTATTATCACACTATTTCACAGAATAGTGAGGACTACTAATGTTATCTTCAAGACCATCACTCGTTTCCCCGACTCGTCCCAGCTATATTTTCATTTCACGAAGAGAGAACGGTGAAAGAAAGGGTGAGCTCAACTAGCCCAAAGAAGAAATATTATGACTAAGATAATGCGAATAAATTATCAATAGTCTTCAACAATGTTAAACCGATAAAATACAATAGACAACCGGTTTAATCTGCAATGGAATACGCAATCCATTAAAAGAGTCAAGTAGAAAATAAAATCTACTATTTTTATGATTTGAAAGGTTTTTCATCATTTATTTATAAATTTGAGACTCGACTTTAATAAATAATCCACATCATCGAATCACCCCCGCACTACTGGCCAAGGATATTCTTTAGTATCACGACCACAATTATTCCCGCACTACACGGCCAAGAGAATAGTTGTGTATTCATTAATGGTCATGATCATGCCAACAACTCGTCCATCAATGCACTACTACTAATCGAGGATTTTTACCACATCATTTGTAACATTACTACCATGATTACACCAATAGTCTCTCGTCATAATCATACCAAGTCCATCTATGCACTACGTGCCACGTATTTACTTTCAACATAATAAAAACATGAGGATGATGACAATGATATAAGAATTCAATAAAACAAGTTCAAGAATTATTTTATCCTCGAATTATTAACGTCCAAATTATCAACACGATCTTGTTTTGTAGAGTAAAATTCAAGAATGATCGGAAGAATATTTCCATGAAAAGATCTTTGGATGAAACGCAAATATCAAGGATATTCCACTAATTTCATGGAGTATAGAAGTCAAAATTTTAACCAACTGGGTATAATAAAGAATAGAATAACAAAAGAAATCACCATGCATGTGATAGACCGCACATGCAGGTTATTCCAACAGAATAATAAATAACGGAACCAGGTCAGGTGAAATTCACACCGACAGGATGTTCCAACAGAATAATAAAGATGGAACCAGATCCGGTGTAAAACACATGATAGGATATTCCAACGTAAATGATAAAGATTTTAACCAGTCCTGTAAAACACATGCATGGGATGTTCCAAATGTAATAATAATAAAGATTTTAACCAGTCCTAGGTGTAAACACACGCATGTGATGTTCCAATGTAATAATAGAAGAATGTCACCAAGTATAGGGTAAATCACAGATATCAAAGTTATTCCAATGAATAATAAGCATGATGGAATAACATAAGGATTTCACCAAGTATAGGTATCTGGCGTATACAAAGTTATGTATAGGGTATGCCACTTTTACAGTTATTCCAATGTAATAATAGTGAATGGAATAATGAAGTTCTCTTGAAGAAAGAATAACACCCTTACCGTAAAAGAACTGAATATAGAAGTAGTGAAGTAGCGAATACTCTTCTTCTTTCTATAACTTTCTCTATATAGCTTCTCTATAATTTCTCTCTCAGAGTTTCAATGAATTCGTAAAGAAAATAATGAAGGAATGAGCTTATTTATAGGAAAATGAAATGCATAAGAACTAATCCATGAACTATCCAGATTGATTTACTTTAATCGACGATCCATATTTTTTTAAGCAAAATCTTTTAAATAAAATATAATATATTCTATTTATATAAAACATTTTACTATGCAAATACTATGCAAAACACTATGCAAAACACTATACAACACTATGCGTAATAAAATATAATATATTTTATTTATAAAATAACTTTAATAAAGTATTCTTTTTATATAAAAGATGTTTCGCTTTTATTACATTAATAATAATGAATAAAACAAAACGTCATTATCGCTATAATAATTCATATTATTAATCGACAATAATGGAATCAAACCGAAAGTGACTTCTCACATAAACATCAATAATCAATACCGTGTCTTACTATGCAACCACGTATTCTTCGTACTTTTACTACCGAGTAGTTCAACAATATCAAATCTGTAAAACTTCATGCCGTTATTTTTATAAAATATTTTTGTCGTTTTCTCAATCCGAAATGATAATTACATTGTGGGGTCCACCAATGATTGAGCCATTGTGCGAATATTCCCTAACAAAAGAATATTCCCCACAAAACGAATATTTTATAACAACTTGCATACTTTGCAAAATTTATAAATATTACCCACAACTATAACATTATATCAAATTTATTCCATAATATTCAAAAATAATATTTATAGAAAAATTCATCTTTATTTATAAAAGTTTGGGGTCTTACAAAAATATTTTTAAAGAAACGAATCCAAAGAAACAAAATGACAAGGATTAAGGATTAAGGATTCGTACTTTGTTTTATCCATGTCCAAAAATACCTCAAAAATAATCATAGTGGTGTAAAATTCAAGAATGATCAAAACATGGATACAATCAAAGCTAGTATCCACATAGATATTTTAGACAAAAGAAGAAATTTCATTTTTCTTGAATAAAGTTAGTATCGTGAATAGTGCCGTATATGTGAATAAGAATCTCACACACAAAAGATAAAATTTTCCCAAAAAACATCTTCACGCTTACGTAATAGTACTCGTGAATAGTAACTCGTGAATAGTAACTCGTGAATAAGAACTCGTGAATAGTAACCCCATACGAAAAAAGTTCCAAATTTGATAAAAGTTCCAACCAATATTTCAAAGATAATGATATTGAAGAAATAATATCATTTGAGAAGAAAATAACATCCCTTACCTCGAAAGATTAGTACTTCTAGTGGAATCTAGGGTATAGTCTTTGAAGGAACTTAACTGCCTAACAATACTCAAAGTATACTCAAAATACTCACAAGAATACGCTCGATAATATAGAGAGAAAAACTTCGTTTACGTGTGATTTTCAATTCTAACCTAAGCACCCTATTTATAGGAAAATGCTTAGAACACCAAAGCGAAAATTTAATAAAATATTAATATATATTATAAATTTCCTTAGCCCGTCTTTGAAGATCTGATATCTTGGTGATCTGCTTTAACCACGTTTAGGAGCAAAAGGACCAAACGATCAATACGAATATTCCCCGACGGTACGTTCCTTTTGCTCCTCGGAGCATCCCAAGACATCAAATATCTTGGTGATCTGCTTTAACCACGTCTCCGTCTTAAGTGGTTCTGGCTTTCCCAAAAACTCCGGTGCACCCAGCTCCTTGAACTGCTTAGCGGTGACCAACCGTGGGTTGCCGTTATTTCCACCTATATTTTGAACAGGAGTCTCTCGTACCTGATGTTACATGAATTGCATAAAGCCTCTGAACATCCCATCGTTCATCAATTGGTCGGTGTTGTTATTTACCTGAGGATTATTGTCTTCTTGTTGCACATTATCCTGGGTATTGATCGTTGGTGACTCAACGGTCTCATGTGTTTCATTGCTGATCTCAACATTTTCAGATGCCATTTTCAAACACTGTCACAAAACAAGGGTTAATTAACATATCACATATTATCCCTATACTCTGACTAACCAATTAAATACCAAATAAACTTAGGTAGGTCATACTAGCGAAAGAATTCCCCGTCTCTCCCCTTCTAGTTCTTGTCTCACATCTCAGCCAGGGATCATATCCCTAAGCTTTGATACCAACTGTGACGCCCCCAAAATAGGTATACATCACCCATCTTGAGTCGCCAAATACATGTTACATAAATCAAATACAAACTTAATTATACAACTGTCGGGTAATATACGACAAAACATAGCTGAGAGTTTAAACAAGAATATTGCCTTATAGACAATATCCACTCTCAATGGAGTCCTCATTACAATTATTATCACACTATTTCACAGAATAGTGAGGACTACTAAAGCCACTTATCCTGGACCATCACTCCATTCCCCGACTCGTCCCAGCTATATTCTCATTTCCTGAAGAGAACAATGAAAGAAAGGGTAAGCTCAACTAGCCCAGTAAGAAATATTATGATTAAGATAATGCAGAATAAATTATCCTTAGCCTTTAACAGTATAACAACTGATAAAATACAATAGACAATAACTTTTAGATCAACAACTGCAGCGAAAATAAGCAATCCATTAGAAAAGTCAAGTAGAGCATAAAATCTACTATCTTCTATGATTTAAAAAGTTTTTCATCAACTTTATCGTTGAGACTCAGCTTAATAAATAAAATCGAATCATTCTTGTACCATGGCTAAGGATATTCATGTAATCATCAATGGTCATGATTATATCGAATAATCCCTGGTCATAATCATACCAACAACTGTCCATCAATGAACTACAGGCCAATGAGGACTTTTACCACATCATTCGTCACATTACAGTCATGATTATACCGAATAATCTCTGGTAATAATCATACCAAGTCCATTTATGCACGTAAACCAAAGATGACTTTAATCACAATATAAGCATGAGGATGATGACAATGATATAATAATTCAATAAAACAAGTTCAAGGATAAATTTTAAAGATTTATAATTTAATTTATCTAGAAATCAATAATGTCCAAATTGTCAACATGATACTGCTTTGTAGAGTAAAATTTAAGAATAATATACATGTACCAAAAACAATTTGGACAGAAAAGAAATATATTTTTTGGGTGAATAGTACCCCGTAAATAGTATTTTGGGAATAGTACCCCGTGAATAGTACCCCGACACAAAAAGTGTCCCGAATACTCGAGTGAATCATATTAGAATGAATAGTAACTCGTAAATAGTACTCCAGCACGAAAAGTACCCCGAATACCCGAGTGAATATTACCAGAGTGAATAGTAACCAGGTGAATAGTAACCAATAAATAGTAACTCGTAAAAAAAATACCAAAGAAAATGATATTCCATGACGAGTACAAAAGAAATGATTTCTCGAGCGAGTATAATAGAATATCTGAAATCATGAAAATGGATTTTCACCGCCATGCGGTAATCCACGTAGATGCATCATTTCCACAATTTAATAAGGAATAAATACAAAGGATCATTCACCATGCATGCGGTAATCCACATGTATGAGGTTATTTCAATGTAATAATAAAGAATGGAATAATAGAAGAATTCACCGCATGCGATAGACCGCATGCATGACGAGTTATTCCCAATGTAATAATAAAGAATAGAACCAGTGTCAATGCGTAATCCGCATGATGTGATATTCCAACGAAATAATAAAGAATAGAACCAGTCATATGTAATCCGCACAGACATGGGATATTCTAACAAAATAATAAAGAAACGGAACCGTGTCAATGCGTAATTTGCAGACGGGATATTCCAATGAATAATAAAGAATGGAATAACAATGAAATTCACCGGGCATGCGATAGACCGCATGAAGGCGGGTTATTCCAATGAGAATAATAAAGAATGGAACCAGAATTAAATGCGTAATCCGCACAAACAGGATATTTCAATGTAATAATAAAGAATGGAATAACAACGAAATTCACTGGGCATGCGATGAGCCGCTTTGATAGGTTATTCTAACGAATAATAAAAAGAATGGAATAATGAAAGAATTTCACCATGTATGCGGTATTTAGCGTGAGGCGGAGTTATTCCAACATAATAATAAAGAATGGAATAACAACCAGTAAGACCCCAAATTATTAATAAATGAAATTTATTTTCCTCTATTTATTATTTTGAAATAGTAAGGGTTGATTTGATTAATGTGGATAGTTATGGGTAAAATACGCAAATATTTCAAAATAAGCAAAGTGGTTATAAAATATTCATTGTTGCGGGAATATTTGTTTGGTCAATGGAATATTAAATGCTTGTCGGGGAATATTCGTATTGACAATGCAAGCCTATTTGGATTTCGTTATGGGTCTTCCTACGGTTTCTCAAGGCATCAATGCTATTTGGGTTATTGTTGGTCCGCGCTTCATTTCTTGCGGAATCGGAAGACTTATTCCTTGAACGCCTTGCTTTAGTATGTGACGTGAATGAGATTGTGAGGTTGCGTGGCATGCCAAGATCCATAGTTTCGGATCGTGACCCAAGATTCACTTTAAGATTTTGGGTTAGCTTGCAAAAAGCTATGGGCACGGATTTGCGATTTAGTTCGGCATACCATCCCCAAACCAGACGGACAATCGAGAGAGGACTATTCAAACTCTTGAAGATCTATTAAGACTCGTGTCCTGACTTCAAGGGCAGATTGGGATAAGTATTTACCATTGGTGGAATTCTCCTACAACAACAGCTTATCGAGCAAGAAGTATAGGTGTGGCTCCATTTGAAGCATTATATGGACGAAAGTGTCGCTTCTCCAGATATGTTGGGGACGAGGTGGGTGAAGCAACATTGTTGGGATCCGAGTTGAGTACATATGACTACGAAAAAAGATCCAAATGATTCGACAACGATACAAACGGCACAAGATCGAGAAAAAAGAGTTATGCGGGTCTTCATCGAAAGGGCGTGGAATTTAGTATAGGGGATCATGTATTGTTACGAAGTTGCTCCATGGAAGGGAGTTACAAGATTTGGGGAAGAGAGAAAAGCTCAATCCACGATTTATTGGTCCATTTCAAATTCTTGACCAAGTAGGAAATGTAGCCTATAGACTCGCGTTACCTCCGAAAGTATGTCTCGTGTTCACAATGTGTTTCACATATCCAGACTTCGTAAATATGTGAAGACCCCCAATCACATTATAGAGTTAGACCAGGACGAGATAGCCAAGAAGACTTAACGTATGAGGAGGTACCACAAGATCTTGGATAGGAAGGAGCATGTCCTACGCCAAGAAAGGTCATACCACAAGTTAAAGTTTTGTGGAGGAATCATGCTTATAGAGGAAATGACACAGGAATTGGAAACGGAAATGAAAGCGAGGTATCCTCACCTTTTCAAACACCGTGTGCGTCACGTCAATTTCGAGGACCGAAGTTTCATAAGGAGGGAGGTTGTAAGACCCCAAATTATTAATAAATGAAATTTATTTTCCTCTATTTATTATTTTGAAATAGTAAGGGTAGATTTGATTAATGTGGATAGTTATGGGTAAAATACGCAAATATTTCAAAATAAGCAAAGGGTTATAAAATATTCATTGTTGTCGGGGAATATTCGTTTGGTCGTGGAATATTCGCATCGCTTCGGGAATATTCATACGACCACGGTAGCGACCATGTATGGGCCCCATAACTGAAAGCGATTGGATGAAGAAAACGACAAATATAAGTTGTTTAAAAATAACTTGACAGTAGTTGTTACAAGTTAATATTGTTAAAATACTTTCGTTGGTTAAAACACAAGAAGACACACGGTATTGCACCAATTATTGATTCTTACGTGAAAGGCACTACTCAATAATGGTTACGATAATTACTTATCAATATTTTATTGATTTAATAATTGTTGCGTTGATATTTTATATTCATTGTTGTTTGATAATTGTCATTACACATTATTTTTCATTATCGAAGCAATAATTCATATTATCCTAATAATATTATTAGATAACATTATTGGCAATGTCTAGAAAGTTCTGTCTAAGGAGAGGTTTGGTCACCTAATTGCGGCAAGAAGAGAGAAATTCTTATTGGAAAGCCCCCTCTTTCCTGGGAACGACTTGGTTGCACAAGATCGTAATTCTGTAATATTATTTGTGAATAATTAATTATTGATTTATATGATGAGGAAAATATTGATTTTATGTGGATATAGATGGAGAAAATTTTAAAATGACAATTGTTGAAAATTAATATTTTATCTTTTTATGATAAAATAATTCATTTAAATATATTATTTTAATAATATAATAATGGTGATATTTTTCCAACGAATGTGGGATATATGAGTATACAAGGATGAAGAGTATTTTTGTTGCAATAAATGTTTAAAACATGTTAAACATGTCGATGGACTCCATTTATTGATTTGAAATTTGATTATAACTTTTGTAAAATCGCCTGGTTTGTGGATTTCTACCAATTTTTGTTTGGAATTTGTAAAAACTTTCTTCTGCAAAGTTGTAGAGAATTGAATTTCCTATAAAAAGTCTCGAGTTTCGAATTTTTTGACAAAAGGGCTATTTATTGTGAATTATTAAAGTTCCGGAGTTCCGAAATAATTAATTTTTGGAAGTTTTAATTGTTTTAATTAACAAAAACGTTTTTGTGTGTTTGGTTAGCCTCATTAAACACATGCAAGTTGTTGAATTCAGATGGTTCCAAAAAGCGTAGACAAATTTGTATATATTTATTAATATTTTATTAAATTTTACGCTTTGGTGTTCTAAGCAATTTTCTATAAATAGGTGCTTAGGTTAGAATTGAAAATCACACCGTAAACCTGAGTTTTCTCTCTATATTATCAGCGTATTCTTGTGAGTATTTTTAGTATACTTTGAGTATTGCTATACGGTGCAAGTTCAAGTCATAGCTTTATATCAATGTTTTTAATTTGTAAGATTGATCTTTCGAGGTAAGGGATATTATTTTTTTCAGTAATGATATTATTTCTTCAATATCATTATGTTGAAATATTGATCTGAAGTTTTTTATTAAATTTGGAACTTTTGGTGTCTGAGTTACTATTCATGTATACTGCAGACTATTTCGATATCTGATCTTATTCACGAATCTGACCTTATTCATCGAAAAAATGAAAATTTTTCTTTTCATTCAAAATATCTATTCGGATACTAGCTTTGATTGTATCCTTGTTTTGATCATTCTTGAATTTTACACCCCTATGATTATTTTTGAGGTATTTTGGACGTGATAAAACAAAGTACGAATCCTTAATCCTTAATCCTTATCATTTTGTTTCACCGGATTCGTTTCTTTAAAATATTTTTCATCATCCTCGGTCTTAAATGATGATATTATTGAATATCTTTGGCTGTAGTGCAAAGATGAATGATTTCGATGAATATCTTTGGCTCGTAGTGCAAAGATGAACAGTGTTTAGATGAACATGACTAATGATGAATATCTTTGGCTGTGGTGCAAAGATGAATATTTGATTCCGATATATATTAATTGATATTACAGGGGATAAAAGATAGGCGATGAACTTTTAAATTCATACATAGAAGATAGTAGTTTGCATTCTCTACTTAACTCTTCTAATGAATTATTATTTTATTTTAATATTGATTTAAAAACTTGTTGTCTATTGTATTCTATTAGATTTTTTCTGTTGAAGACTAACGATAATTTGTTGTACATTATCTTAGTCATAATATTCTTTACTTGGGCTAGTTGAGCTCACCCTTTTTTCCGTGTTGTTCCATTTTTCTTCTCGGGAGGCGAGAATGTAGCGAAAGTACTTAGTCGGGGTATGGAATGAAGGTTCTAGAGAGAGTTGTTTAGTAGTCCTCACCATTTTGTAAAATAATGTATCAATAATTATGATGGGGATTTATTTGCGTGTGGATATTGTCTAAATGGCAATATCTCGTATTTAAACTCACAGCTTTATATGTTGTAATAATAAAGTTGTAGTTGTTTACATGCCATATGTATTGACAACTCGTAATGGGTGATGTATACCTATTTTGGGGCGCCACAACAACCCTTTCTGAGTATTGAAAGAAAATAACTCTCTGCATGAATACTGAAAGAATAATACCCTTTACCTTAAAAGAAGACTGGATCTTTGGAATAGTGAGGTAGCAGACTTCTTTCTTCTTTCTCTCTATAATTTCTCTCTATAATAATTGCTCTATAGTTTTAGTGAAATGGTGAAAAATAATGAAGGAATGAGCTTCTATTTATAAGAAAATATAGTTTTGATAATTGCACATTTTTGGGCTCGAAATATTACAGTATAATACCTTCCTCTTTTCCTTCCTTTTTAATTTGGTCCTGCAAGTATTATCAAATTTGCACCACCTCCCCTAATAGTAAATCATGTGAATAAATAGTAAATCATGTGAATTAATAGTTCTAGACATGTGAAAATACGAATTACAGTATAGTACCTCCATCTATACCTCTATTTTTAACTTAGTCATGCAAGTATTATCAATCTTGCACCAACTCCCCTAATAGTAAATGGATGTGAATCAATAGTACACACATGTGAACAAATATTTATAATCATGTGAGTCAATAGCAATTAATTGCTCATTTATCCGGTTAATTACTCGATTGGTCAATATAATCTCCAGACATCAATTATTATCGAAATAAATGTCGATTTTCACTAACACTAATAATTCCAACACAATAGAACTATCAATTTCATCTTTAATCAACACGAACTTATTCATCATTAATATTATAATTCACAATATTTAACAAACGAATCGTTTCGTGAAAGAGGGGCTTTCGATAAGGATTTCTCCTTATTGTTTAGCACAATTAGATGACCAAACCTCTCCTCGATGTAATTTCTAGACATTGTAAATATTACAATTTAATAATATGAATAACTTTGTTGTCTCAATTATTGATTTAATAATATATCATATTATGCAAATGATCTTTGTGACAATAATCGAATCAATAATATGAGAGATATGATCGCGGTGAATTCAGAAAGTAATAATTGAGTATAACCTCGAGTGACTTCTCACGTAAGCATCAATAATCAATACTGTAGTGCTACTACGCAACCACGCCAGATTCTTGTACTTTTACTACCGGTAGTTCAATGCTTTAACGGTAACACTTTCGTAGTTATTTTGATAAAAGATAATTACGTCGCTTTCTAACTACGACAATACATCTGTTGTGGGGTCCACCAATGATTGTGCCGTCGTACGGATATTCTCCGACCAATCGAATATTTTATAACAACTTGCATACTTTGCAAAATTTATAAATATTACCCACAACTATAACATTATATCAAATCCACACCAAAATATTCAAAAAAATATTTCAAAAAATTTAAATCTTTATTCATAAAATTTAGGGTCTCACACCTTTACTCTTCTTAGTTGCCTTTCCATGGATCTGCTATGCTCTTCGGATTGAGCGTAACTTGATGCTTCATCCTTCATTTCTGCCATCCGAACCATCTGTTCAGCAATTTTTCCCTTTGTTTCAGAAGAACCTCTAAGGCTTTGTCAGCTTCTTCGACCATCTTGGCCAACTTGGATGCTCTATCGATCTGACCACCTCGGTGTTGGGTTCTAGGAGGTGTGCCTTCTACCCTTCTCCGACCATGATCAGGTCCTTTATCAGTAATATAAAATAACCTTCTCCCGATATCACCATGAGCCTTTGCTTGAGAACCTTCCGAAACATCTTTGGATGCGGTACTATCATGAATACTTTTTGAAGGACCCAACCGATCCTTGACAGAGATTCGTTGCACAGATGAACTTGCAGCCATCGGTTGTCCTTCGGCAGTAGCTATCTTACTCTTCACCATAACTTCCAATGTAAAACAGATAATCAGTGTGATTGAAATTCAAGAAACACTAGAAAAACAACCCTCCTTCTAGCGCCAATGTTAACGCCAAGATCTTTCCACGCGCCTCAACCACGTAAAAGCGCGTCCAATCCTGCACAGTTCAACAGGTCAATACCAGAAGTTTGACGACTTGGACCGTCGGGGGATAGCTCTGGCGTGAGAGTCAGTACAGGCAAATACAAGGATAACAATGGAGGTTATTAGCTCTAGTGTTTTGATAAAAGAAATATCAGTTACCACTTGTTGTGTTATCCTCTGCTATCATATACTACTCTTTTTTGTTTTGTATGTCGCCGACCTGCTATGACATCAGCCAACTGCACGCAACCCACCGGATAATCCCATCACAGTCCACCACCGATTAGGCTCAGTCAAATCCTCATTAATGAAATGTAGAAATAACAGTCAAAGTTTATCTTTGTAATGATCATCGGTCAAAGCCCAACTAAAGCCATTATTCACCTAATGATCTGGTCCAATAATCCGGCTCAATACCTTCAAGACTCCGACTCAACATGTGTAAGACCCCAACTTATTCTTAATGAAATTTAATTTTCTCTATTTATTATTTTAAAATAGTAAGGGTTGATTTGATTAATGTGGATAGTTAGGGGTAAAATACGCAAATATTTCAAAATAAGCAAGTGGTTATAAAATATTCATTGTTGTGTTTTGGAATATTCGTTTAGTCGTGGAATATTCAGATCGCCTGTGGGGAATATTCGCATGCGACAAGCAACGACCCATGTGTGGGCCCATAACGTAAAAAGCGATTGGATGAAGAAAACGACAAATATAAGTGGTTTAAAAATAACTACAGTAGTTATTCTGAATTAAAATTTGTTAAAATACCCTGGGTGGTTAAAACACGAGAAGCACACCAGATTGCACCAATTATTGATTCTTACGTGAAAGGCACTACTCAATAATGGTTACGGTAATTACTGTTCGATATTTTATTGAGTTAATAATTCTTTCATTGTTTTTAATAATTGTCATTCACAAGATTTTTCATTATCGAAGCAATAATTCATATTATCCGAATAATATTATTAGATAACATTATTGGCAATGTCTAGAAAGTTACGTCTAAGGAGAGGTTTGGTCACCTAATTGCGCTGTGATGAAGAAATTCTTATTGGAAAGCCCCTCTTTCCTTGAACTGCACGGTTTGTCAATATTGTGATTACAGAATATTATTTGTGAATAATTAATTATTGATTCATATGATGAGGAAAATATTGATTTTATGTGGATATAGATGGAGAAAAATTTTAATGTGACAATTGTTGAAAATTGAAATTTTATCTTTTTCTCGATAAAATAATTCATTTAAATATATTATTATATTTTAATAATATAATAATGGTGATATTTTTACAAATCGAATGTGGGATATATGAGTATACGAGGAGGAAGAGTATTTTTATTGCAATAAATGTTTAAAACATGTTAAACATGTTTGTGGACCCCATTTATTGACCGAAATTTGATTATAAATTTGTAAAATCGCCTGCTTGTGGATTTCGGTCAATTTCTATTTGGAATTTGGAAAAACTTTCTTCCGTAAAGTTGTAGAAATTGAATTTCCTATAAAAACTCGCAAGATTCGAATTTTCTCGATGAAAGGGCTATTTATTATGAATTATTGAAGTTCAAGCTCAAAATAATTGATTTTGGAAGTTTAAAATATTTAAAATTAGAAAAACGTTTTTTCATTATGGTGTGTTACACATGTGGGTTGAATGAGCTGAATTCAATTCTTGGAAGGTTAGGCGTGAAAATTTTATTATAAATAATAATATTATATTAAATTTTCTGCTTTTGTGTTCTAGCGTTTTCCTATAAATAGGGTGCTTGGGTTAGAATTAAAACACACCGTAAATCAAGTTTTCTCTCTATATTATCGGTAGATTCTTGTGAGTATTTTGAGTATACTTTGAGTATTGTTAGACGGTCAAAGTTCCTTCAAAGACTATACCCTATTATTCCAAATTTAGAAGTCTTAATCTTTCGAGGTAAGGATGTTATTTTCTTCTCAAATGATATTATTTCTTCAATATCATTATCTTTGAAATATTGGTTGGAACTTTTTATCAAATTTGGAACTTTTTCATGTCGGGGTTACTATTCATGAGTTACTATTCACGAGTTACTATTCACGAAAGTACTATTCATGAAGCGTGAAGATGTTTTTTTGTGAAATTTCTATCTTTTGGTGTCGAGATTCTATTCAAGATATCTCACTTTATTCACGATACTGTTATTCACGAATCATCAAGACTATTCAATAAAAATAAAAAAATTTTTTTTCGCCTAAAATATCTATTCGGATACTAGCTTTGATTGTATCCATGTTTTGATCATTCTTGAATTTTACACCCTCCCTGATTATTATTTTTGAGGTATTTTGGACGTGGATAAAACAAAGTATTTAATCCTTAATCCTTAATCCTCATCATTTTGTTTCAATGGATTCGTTTCTTTAAAATATTTTTCATCATCTTCATCATAAATGATGATATTATTGAATATCTTTACCAGAAGTGCAGATGAATGATTTCGAAGAATATCTTTCTTAGTAGTCTGCAGATGAGCGAGTGTTTAGATGAACATGAATTAATCGATGAATATCTTTTTCAGGCACCAGTAGTCTGAATGAATATTTGATTCCGATGTATATTGATTGATGTTATGAGGATAAAAGATAGGCGATGAAACTTTTAAATTCATACATAGAAGATAGTAGTTTGCATTCTCTACTTAACTCTTCTAATGAATTATTATTTCATTGCGAATATTGATTTAAAATTTGTTGCCTATCAGATTCTATTAGATTTTTCCTCATTGAAGACTAACTAATTTGTTGTATATTATCTTAGTCATAATATTCTTTACTCGGGCTAGTTAATTCACCCTTTTCCTTTTTGTTCCATTTTTCTTCCTCGGGAGGCGAGAATATAATGGAAGTCTGAATGGAGTATGGAATGAAGGTTTTAGAAAATTGTTTAGTAGTCCTCACCATTTTGTAAAATAATGTATCAATAAATGTGATGAGGATTTATTTGAGTATAGATATTGCTCTGAAGATAATATTTGTATTCAAACTCACAGCTTTTCTTGTTGTAATAATAAAATTGTAGTTGTTTTACATCACGTATATTGACAACCGTAATACGTGATGATACCTATTTTGAAATCGCGTCATACGTATAAAATATTATGGCCCAACATTTTTAATTATTTTTTGCATTAATTACTTTCTTTTACTACATTAATTTGTTTATAAGTGTGTTCACGTGGAAAGATGAATTTCATGGTCCATCTTGATCCTCGTTCAGTAAGATTTGATTAGTCGTTAATATTATAATACTGATAATAAAATTATATTATATTGTGTTTCTCACAAAAAAATTAGACTTTTTTTAAAATAAATAAATAAGTTGTGCATCCTACCATCCTAACATGAAATCTAAAGAAAAATAAGTTTTTTCTCTTCCATACGTACAAAGACTTTTATATCTAAAGCTGTAAAATTAGTGAATAATTCGAGTTGGATTCGTAATCGTTCGATTAAAAGTTTAATTCGAGCTCAATTTAAAATATAAATGAGTCAAATATAAATAAATTTTAAAATTCGATAAATTATTCGAACCACCTCAAATTGTAATTTTCTATTGATACTCGGATCATATTCGTTCGAAAAGTTCAAACCGCCTGCATTTCTATTCTTTCTGATTTCAGGTTAAATGAAACTTTCAATCAAACTTTATTTTATACTAAATAAATTTTGTGAACCAAATCTAAACAACTTAACATTTGGTTCGACTTTATTCAATTACACCCTTATTTATATCCCATCCCATTTTGAAATTTTTCGATCGGCCAACAAAAACAAATAAAGTTGTGAAGCACTACGTGCTCGGGCATATTTTCTTTTTGAGTGTCTGAAAAAAAATTAACAAGTATATAATGTGATTAAACCACAATTTGATATAGTATTAATTAAAGAGTAAAGAATACGAATTAATTAGCTTTAAAGGTAAAGTAAATTGCGTAATTTTATAAAATCAAACCCTCATTTAGGATGGTGGAAATATTATTATAAAAGAATTATTGTTAATTCACAAAATGAGTCATATTTAAACAAATTATAAACATTAAGAATTATATCTCAAAAAATAATAATAAGTCGTGAATTTAGTAATAAAGTTAAGATAATAATAAACTTGTATATACTTTTGTCATTCTATATGATATTCCCTCATTTCTATTTTATATGACGTTTAAGACATAATCATATATATTAAGAAATCTCATATATATGTATTAATATAAAATAGAATTTTTTTGTTGATAGAAATATCATTACTCAATGTGGTTGATATTGTCAAAATAAAATAATTTTTATGATTAATAATTTTTTCTATATACTCCCTCCGTTTCTTAAAAGATTGTCGTTTTAGAAGAAAAAATTTATTTTAATTTATTTTTGTTTATAAATTTTTGAAGAATAAATTATTTACATTCTTATATCACCTTTCTTATCTTCTTATCGTTCTGCCGAAATTTCCACTTATATTAATAGTTTTTAACTTCCTATAAAAAGATAATGATAAAATTTTAAATAAATTTTAATTATTAAATAATAATATTAAATAAATTGACTAATCTATATATAAAAATTTTAAACAAAAATCTTTTAAAAAGTTACGTACTGTTGTTATACAATCAGGCCACAGGCATACGGGCGTGATAAACGTGAGCTTGTTTTATAGACCGAGCGCGGAGAACGAAGAGATAAGAGGGTCCTACGCCCCTGCAGATTAATTTTCCCCTCGGTACTCTTTAATTATACTCCTACGGAGCAGTCCATATCCACTTTAAAGAGAGTATGTATAAGTTCCAAGGCGAGCAATCAGGCAGGCACATGCAGCCTGCTGCCACACAGCCCACACTTACTTCTTCTTCTTGATTGCTTATGCATGCATTATTATTGGAAGCGGTTAGCATGAAGTTTATTTTGAAATAAATTGGTCAATTGATCAATAGAATACTGATACATAGACGAAATTGTATGTGTCAGTATTTTATTGGCCAATTAACTAACTTATCAAAAAAATAACTTCATACTAATGGGATCTATTATTATTGCATTAGGCGGCCTGACAAAATCGAGTGAATTAAAAGTCAACTTGAGCGAGCACGTACACCCCACATGCATTCATGAAACCTGCTCCCACACTTACTTCTTCTTGGTTGATGGTTGCAGCTTATCAGGCGAGAGAGACGTTAGTCTACTAGTCTGCAGGGGAACCAAGAATACTGAATACTATCATTTATTTCATCACAACCACCCCTGAGATACGGACATAAATTATACATTTATTCATAACCACTTTCTCTTCTCATCTCATTATTTCATCTCAATATCCAACATCCTGGCCTTCTTATCCAAAACAATGACACCACGCTGCTGATGAGTATTACAAGATATATTAAACATATACTCAAATAAATTTTATGACCAAAATATAAATTACACATGAAAATGTATTTTAAATAAATTAAAAAGTAAAAATTTTAATTGCTCTGCAAGATGATATAAAATAAGCATTTTTATTTTTTAATATTAATGAACCTCACTAAACAATTTAGTTGTACTTTATCTCATATTTTTAAGGACAAAAATATTTTTACCTTGAGTCGGACGGAGGAAGTATTTATTATTTATTTCGCTTAAAATTAGAGACACATTTATAAAAATATAATTTTATGTTCTCAAATATAACCTTAGTATTAGTTAAGAATTCAACTATGTTAATTTAATATTGAAAATGATAGTGAAAAAGTAATTCCAATTTTAAAATATCATGTCACTTTATAGTCTTAAAATAAAAATATATCTCTAATGTTAGAACGATTTAAATAGAAAAAATATATCTCTAATTTTAGAATAAATAAAGTATTTAAGAAAATGAAGTATGTGTCCTTAACACACACACACAAGCTTAAGTGTGTTGTATGTTACGAAAAGAGTATGGACAAAGGATATTATATATATATAGGTTATATATATCTGTATTTCTGATATTACAAAGAGGGTATGACGATGGATTTTTTGGGTTATGGCGACGAGAACCGTCATGTAGCTTTTGATAATATGCATGACGACGGGTAAAACCGTCATTATATATATAAAAAAAAAGTCGTATTATAATGATCGTATATACTGTATTTGTACATTTATTTTTCCCTATATATATATATATCAATGTCAATCGGTTATTACGATCAGTATAATATTCCCACCGTTTCTAATTATTTGACGTTTTTGAGGTAGATACAAGAATTAAGATAATGATTGAAAAACATTAAATATAATACTCAATTGTCTATAATACCCTTAAATCATCATTTATCATAGTTATTCATACTCTCTCTTACACATTTTCCCATAATTATCTCCTAAAAAAACTCTCATGTCTCATTTACTCATTGGTCTCTCTCCATCTATCCGCATAAAAAACGTATCCAATTCTTTAGAAATTATCTACACACTCTCTCTCATAATATAATGAAGAGTTTTAATTGTTAGGATAAGAAAAGTTTTGTTGGGATAAGGAGAGAGAAAGAGTTTTGTTGTTAGTATAAGTTGTTTATAAATAATCTTAGTTAGTTATTCTAATTATCTTTGTTGGAATACCCGGGTGGTTAAAACACGTGAAGTAGCACACCAGATTGCACACCAATTATTGATTCTTACGTGAAAGGCACTACTCAATAATTATTACGATAATTACTTGCTTGAATATTATATTTTATTGAATCAATAATTGCTACGTTGATATTTTATATTATTGTTGTTTCAATAATTGTCATCGCATGATATTTTTCATTATCGGATCAATAATTCATATTATTTGAATAATATTATTAGATAAAGCATTATTAACGATGTGTAGAAAGTTCTATCTAAGGAGTGGTTTATTTACCTAATTGCTTGCCAAGATGAAGAAATTCTTATTGGAAAATTCCTCTTCACGGAGCGATCTCGGTTTACGATATTGTGATTCGTAATATTATTTGTGAATAATTAATTATTAATTTATATGATAAGGAAAATATTCATTTTATGTGGATATAGATGGAGAAAATTTTTTAATGTGACAATTGTTGAAAATTGATATTTTATTTTTTGTCTATAAAATAATTTATTTAAATAATTTATTATATTTTAATAATATAATAATGGTGATATTTTTACAATGAATGTGGGATATATGAATAAATGAGGAGGAAGAGTATTTTTGTAACTAAAAATATTTAAAACATGTTTTTCATATTTATGGACCCCATTTCTTGACTACTGAAATTTGATTATAGCCTGTAAAATCGTCTGTATGTGGATTTCGGTCAACTTCTGCTTGGAATTTGGAAAAACTTAAACTTACAAAGTTGTAGAGAATTAAAATTCCTATAGAATAGACATAAGATTTGAATTTTTATGATAGAAAGGTTATTTATAATGAATTATTGAAGTTTCAGAATAATTGATTTTTTAGAATTTTAAATGATTTATGTGAGAAAAATGTTTTTGGAGTTTTTATTGAGGTGTGGCTGATGTTTGGACTAAGTTGGTGTGCGTAGTAAGTTTAAGAAAAATAAATTATTATTTTATTGAATTTTCTGCTTTGGTGTTCTAAGCATTTTCCTATAAATAGAGTGCTTAGGTTAGAATTAAAAATCACACCAGAAACTAAATGTGACACCCCCAAAAATAGGTATACATCACCTATCTCGAGTCGCCAAAAATATGGTACAAAATTCAAATGCAACTTAATTATACAACAGTCGTGTAAAATACGACAAAACATATGCTGTGAGTTTTAATACAAATATTATCATCTAGACAATATCCACACTCAATTGAGTCCTCATTACATTTAATATCACACTATTTAATAGAATAGTGATGACTACTAATGCTATATCATCGGATCATCAATTCGTTCCCCGACTCGTCCAAAATTATATTCTCATTTCACGAGAGAACGGTGAAGGAAAGGGTGAGCTCAACTAGCCCAAAGAAGAAATATTATGACTAAGATAATGCGAATAAATTATCATTAGTCTTCAACAATGTTAAACCGATAAAATACAATAGACATCAAGTTTAATCTGCGGTGAACATCTGATCCATTAAAAGAGTCAAGTAGAGAATAAAATCTACTATCTTTTATGATTTAAAAGTTTTTCATCACTTTTATTGTTGAGACTCGACAATAAATAATCCACATCATCAAATCATCCCCGCACTACGTGCCAATGATATTATTTAGTATCACGACCACGAATTATCCATGCACCTACGGGCCAAAGATAATTGTGTTTTCATCAATAGTCCCGATCATGCCATAAAATAATTCATCTTTGCTCCCTTGGCAAGAGAATCCATAGCCATAATCATACCAAAAAGCGTCCCATCAATGCACTACTACTAATGAGAACTTTTTCACATCATTTGTAACATTACGATTACATGATTATACCGAATAATCCTCAGTCATAATCATACCAAGTCCATCTATGCAATACAGGCCACAAATGACTTTCAACATAATATAAACATGAGGATGATGACAATGATATAAGAATTCAATAAAACAAGTTCAAGAATTAAATTATCCAGGAACTAATAACGTCCAAATTGTCAACATGATACTTCTTTGTAGAGTAAAATTCAAGAATGCTCAAAAGAATATTTCCATGAAAAGATACTGGATGAAGCGCAAATATTAAGGATATTCCACTAATTTCATGGAGTATTTAAGTCAAAACTTTAACCAACTGAGTATAATAAAGAATGGAATAACAAAAGAAATCACCAGGCGCTGCGGTGCTTGGCATGAAAAGGTTATTCAAATGAATAATAAATAACGAAACGAGTCAAAGCGAAATTACGACCGACAAGATGTTCCAATGTAATAATAAAGAATGGAATAATAACAGAAATCACCATGCATGCGGATTTGGCAGATGATGTGTTATTCCAATAGAATAATAAATAACGAAACCAGTCCGACGAAAAAACGCACATGACGGGATATTCCAAATAGAATAATAAAGAATGGAATAACAACAAATCACCATGCATGCGGTACTTGACATAGACAGTTATTCCAACAGAATAATAAATAACGGAACCAGTCCCAGGCATAAAACTCACGAGATAGGATATTCCAAATGTAATAATATAGAATGTAATAACAACAAAATCACCTTGCGTGCGGTGCTTCAGATGTATGAAAAGTTATTCTAACGTAATAATAAATAACGGAACCAGTCCCACAGAGTGAAACGCGTAGATAGGATATTCAAATGAATAATAAAGGATGGAATAATGTAAGAATTTCACCAAGTATAGGGTAGCCTGGCAGATCAAAGTTATTCTAACGAATAATAATAAATAATGGAATAAAAGAAGAATTTCACCAAGTATAGGTAGATCAGTATAAGTTATTCCAATGTAATAATAAAGAATGGAATAACGAAGTTCTCTTCATGAATACAAAAAGAAATAATACCCCTTACGAGTACAACAAATAATATCCCTTACCTTTGAAAGAAGAGTACTTCATTTGGTAGAGGCGAGGATATACTCGAAAAAAACTTGCACTACGCTCAAAGCTTTCTTAAACTCCAAAGAAATACGCTCAAGATTATAGAAGAAGAATTATCTCTATAGTTTCTCTCTCTAGAGTTTCAGTGAATTCGTAAGAAATAATGAAGGAATGAGCTTTTATTTATAGAAGAATGGACTGCATAGTAACTAATTCATGAACGGTGCAGATTGATTTACTTTTAATCGAACGGTCCAGATTTAAAGCAAAATCTTTTAAATAAAATATAATATATTCTTTTTATAATCTAATAAAACGAATAACTTTATAAAACTATTCTATTTTATATAAAACAAATTTACTATGCAAAATACTATGCAGGCACTATGCAACATTATGCATAATAAAATATAATATATTCTATTTATAGAATAACTTTTTAAAAATATTCTGTTTTATATAAAAAGATTTTATTATGCGTAATTGAATATAATATATTCTATTTATAGAATAACTTTATAAAAGTATTCTATTTTATATAAAAAGTTTTTCGCTTTTATTACATTAATAATATCAATAAAACAAAACCGAGTGACTTATCACGTAAATATCGATAATCAATACCGTAGTGCTACTTATGCAACCACGCCAGATTCTCGTATTTTTTTACTACCGAGTAGTTCAACAAGATTAACGGTAAACTTCCGTCGTTATTTTCATAAAATATTTTTGTCGTTTTCTCAATCCGATAATAATTCCATTAATGGGTCCACCAATGATTGTGCCGCCATACGAATATTCCCCGAAACACAAAGAATATTCCCCACCAATCGAATATAATATAACAACTTGCATACTTTGCAAAATTTATAAATATTACCCACAACTATAACATTATATTAAATCCACACCATAATATTCAAAAAAAATCGAGAAATTTAAATTTTTATTCGTAAAATTTGGGGATTTTACAATCTCCCTCCTTATAAAATTTACCCCTCGAAATTTACGTGCGTCACGCACCTTATCAGTACCCAGATGATGAGGACACTTCGTCCGATTCTAACTCTTGAGGTATAACCTTTAAGTGTAGAATATATTCCATGATTTTAACAGGTACATCTTCAGACGTTAAATTATCCGCTATCTCGTCCGGTTCTAAATCAATAATGTGGTTCGGGTCGTCCACATATTTACGTAACATCGATACGTTAAAAACGTTATGAACACGCGACATACTTGGCGGTAAAACGAGTCTATAGGACACAGTTCCTACTCGATCGAGGATTTCAAATGGGCCAATAAAATTGAGGGTTGAGATTTCCTCTATTCATCGAGTCCTGCTTCTAAAATAACGCCCTCTTGAACCTTCTTTTTCACATTCATCAGCTCTGAGTATGTAGCTTGCACAACTTTAACCTTATCGATTAAAGTTGATTCTACTCGTATATTCGTTATCTTCACGTAGGTTTGTATATTCGTACTCATAAATGCATACGATCTTCTACCCAACGCGTCAGCTACCACGTTCGCTTTTTCACGATGGTATTGAATGGTACGATCGTAATCTTCAACAGCTCGAGCCAATGTCTTTGGCGCAAATTACGTTCATTTTGGGTGAAGAAAATATTTGAGGGTTTAAGAAATGGGTTTTGTACTGGGGTCAATACAAAATTCGATTTCATGCTCTAGGGGTAGGCTAAGAAGTCTTCAAGAATACGTCAGAAAATTTATTAACAATAGAAATATCATTCACAACTGACGTATTTTTGTTTAGATCCGTGACATGAGCTAAGAAAGCTTGACATCCGTTTTTCAATAAACGAATAGCTTTATGGTTTGAGATGACAGTGATTGATTTTAATGGTTTGGTTGCTTGAATTCGCATTATAGGTTGATTAGGAATATGAAAGCTAACAACCTTACGAAAATAATTAATTTTTGCATGATGAGTGGTTAACCAATCAATCCCTAGAATTACGTCAAATGCAAGTATTTTCAACGAAATAAGATCGACGTGTAATGTGAAATGCCGATTTGAAACCAAACAAGACTTATAAACAGTGGATGAAATGAAGGTTTCTCCCAACGGAGTTTCAATAGATAAGTCAAAGTCTAATTTCTCCGGAGTCAAATTTAAACGTTGAGCGCAAGCAAGAGAGATAAAATAATGGGTAGAACCGGTATCTAATAAGGTATAGACTTCGTAAGAATTTATAATCAACTAACCCGTGCTAACTTCGTTCGGGTTCCTCGACAAACACTCTCACTTAAACTACCGGCTTTGACTTGTCTGGGACATTCTTTGGCGTCACCATCCCAGCTGGACTTGAGTTAACTACACGATAAAATCGAGCTAGGTGACCTTCTCTTCCGCAATTGAAACACACTTTGGATTGTTTGCGTCACTGGTTTGACAGATGTGTCCTCCCCGTCTCGCATTTGAAACATACGACCGGTGGTCGTTCTTCTTCCTTTGAAATGAATGCTGATGCTGCTGTCTTTCCATCATTATTGAACCTTCTCTTCTTGAAATTTCCACTTCTATTATCTTGGCCATGATTACCACCGAAGTGGTTACTATTCTTGGCATGATAACTTCCCCCACGATGGTCATCATTGTTCCGATGGTCGTTGCCACCGGTACGATTATTATCGTATTGTTGGTCGTTACCTTTTGGCTATGTTAACTCATTATCGCGCTCCAATAACTGAGCCCTATTCACAACATCTGAATATAAATAAAGTTTGTGAGAAATGAGGTATTGACGTATATCGGGTTTCAAACCTCGCAGAAACATTCGCGTCATTCGCTCCTCATTATCGACCAAATGGGATGCAAACCGGGATAACTCTGCAAACTTAGCCTCGTACTGCGATACGGTCATATTATTTTGCTCCTTTACTTATCTCAACATTTTTAGATGCCATTTTCAAACACTGTCACAAAACAAGGGTTAATTGACATATCACATATTATCCCTATACTCTGACCGACCAATTAAATACCAAATAAACTTAGGTAGGTCATACTTGGCGAAGGAATTCCCGTCTATCCCCTCCTAGTTCTTGTCTCACATCTCAGCCAGGGATCATATCCCTAAGCTTTGATACCAACTGTGACGCCCCCAAAATTAAGTATACATCACCCATCTTGAGTCGCTAAAAACATGGCATAAATTTTAAATACAACTTATTTATACAACAGTCGTGTAAAATACGACAAAACATATGCTGTGAGTTTTAATACAAATATTGTCATCTAGAAAATATCCACACTCAATTGAGTCCTCATTACATTTAATATCACACTATTTAACGTAATAGTGAGGATCACTAATGCTATCATCAGGGGACATCGATTCGTTCCCCGACTGTCTCCCATATATTCTCATTTCACGAAGAGAACGGTGAAGGAAAGGGTGAGCTCAAACTAGCCCGATAAGAAATATTATGACTAAGATAATGCGAAATAAATTATCATTAGTCTTCAACAATGTTAAACTGATAAAATACAATAGACATCAAGTTTAACTGCAGCGGAACATGCAATCCATTAAAAGAGTCAAGTAGAGAATAAAATCTACTATCTTTTATGATTTAAAAAGTTTTTCATCACTTTTATTGTTGAGACTCAGCTTAATAAATAATCCAAATCATCAAATCATCCCTGCACTATAGGCCAAGGGTATTATTTAGTATCACGACCACGAATTATCCATGCACTACGGGCCAAAGATAATCGTGTTTTCATCAACATTCCCCTGATCATACCATAAAATAATTCATCTTTGCTCCTCTTGGCAGAGAGAATCCATAGCCATAATCATACCAAAAGCGTCCATCCATCAATGTACTACTACCAATGAGAACTTTTTCCACATCATTTGTAACATTACGGTCGTGATTATCTGAATAATCCTCATTCATAATCATACCAAGTCCATCTATGCATGAATACAGCCATGATGACTTTCAACATAATATAAACATGAGGATGATGACAATGATATAAGAATTCAATAAAACAAGTTCAAGAATTAAATTATCCAGGAACTAATAACGTCCAAATTGTCAACATAATACTTCTTTGTAGAGTAAAATTCAAGAATGCTCAGAAGAATATTTCCATGAAAAGATACTGGATGAAGTGCAAATATCAAGGATATTCCACTAATTTCATGGAGTATAGAAGTTAAAACTTTAACCAACTGAGTATAATAAAGAATGGAATAACAAAAAAAATCACCAGGCATGCGGTACTTCGCATAGAAAGGTTATTCCAACAAAATAATAAATAACAGAACCAGGTCAGGCGAAATTCGCACCAACATGATGTTCCAATAGAATAATAAAGAATGGAATAACAACAAAAAATCACCACGCATGTCAGATTCACATGTATAAAAGTTATTCCAATGTAATAATAAATAACGAAACCAGTCGATGTAAAAGCGCGACAGACGGGATATTCTAACAGAATAATAAAGAATGGAATAACAATGAAATCACCAAGCATGCGGTACTTCATATGACAAAGTTATTCCAATGTAATAATAAATAACGGAACCGGTCCCAGTAAAGCGCATTGAGATATGATATTCCAACAATATAATAAAGAATGGAATAACAACTGAAATCACCATGCATGCGGTACTTCGCATAGACAAGTTATTGCAACAGAATAATAAATAACGGAACCAGGTCCGGCGTAAAACTCACAAACAGGATATTCCAATAGAATAATATAGAATGTAATAACAACAAAAATCACCATGCATGCGGTACTTCGCATAAACATGTTATTCCAATGAATAATAAATAACGGAACCGGTCCCACGTAGAAACGCATTGTATAGGATATTCCAATGTAATAATAAAGAATGGAATAACGTAAGAATTTCACCAAGTATAGTGGTAGCTCACAGTATCAAAGTTATTCCAATGTAATAATAAATAATGGAATAATGAAGAATTTCACCAAGTATAGGTAGGTGAATCATTATACAGTTATTCCAATGTAATAATAAAGAATGAAATAATGTAAGTTCTCTTCATGAATACAAAAGAAATAATACCCCTTACGAGTACAACAAATAATATCCCTTACCATTGAAAGAAGAGTACTTCAATTGGTAGAGGCGAGGATATACTCGAAGAAAACTTGCAATCACGCCAAAAGCTTTCTTAAACTCCAAAGAAATACGCCAAGATTATAGAAGAAGAATTATCTCTATAGTTTCTCTCTCTAGAGTTTCAAAGAAATTCGTAAGAAAAATAATGAAGGAATGAGCTTCTATTTATAGAAGAATGGATTGCGATAGTAACTAATTTATGAACGGTCCGATTGATTTACTTTTAATCGGACGGTCAGATTTAAAGTAAAATCTTTTAAATAAAATATAATATATTCTATTTATAATCTAATAAAACGAATAACTTTATAAAAGTATTCCATTTTATATAAAAAGATTTTACTATACAAAATACTATCGCAGTACACTATGCAACACTATGCATAATAAAATATAATATATTCTATTTATAGAATAACTTTATAAAAGTATTCATTTTTATATAAAAAGCTTTTCTATTTTATTACATTAATAATATCAATAAAAAAAAAAAGGTGACTTATCACGTAAGCATCGATAATCAATCTGGTGTGTGCTTCTTATGCAATGCCAGCGTATTACTCTACTTTTACTAAGTAGTTCAATGGTGATAACGGTAAACTTCATAGTTATTTTTAATAAAAATATTTTTGTGGTTTTTTAATCCGATAATTAGTTGTTAGGGTCCACCAATGATTTGTCTTGGTCATCACGAATATTCCCCACAAAAGAATATTCCCCACCAATCAAATATAATATAACAACTTGCGTACTTTGCAAAATTTATAAATATTACCTGACTATATAACATTATATTAAATCCACACCATAATATTCAAAAACAAAATTAGAAATTTAAATTTTATTCATAAAATTTGGGATTTTACACTAAAGATTTCTCTCTATATTATCGGCGTTATTCTTGTGAGTATTTTGATACTTTGAGTGTTCTTATACTGTCAAAAGTTCCTTCAACACTATATCCAATATTCCAAATTAAGTAAATCTTTTTTTTTCGAGGTAAGGGATGTTATTTTTTTTAAATGATATTATTTCTTTTAATATCATTATGCTTAATATTGGTAAGATTTTTCTTGTGAAATTTTTGTCTTTTAGTGTCGAGTTACTATTCACGATATCTATTACACTATTCACGATATCTGATCTTATTCACGAATACTGGCACTATTCATGTAAAAAACTAAATTTTCATTTTTTGTCCAAAATATCTATTATGGATACTAGCTTTGATTGTATCCATGTTTTGTGTGAGACCCCAGATTTTATGAATAAAGATTTAATTTTCTCGAAATATTTTTTTGAAAATTATGGTGTGAATTTGAGATAATATTATAGTTGTGGGTAGTATTTATAAATTTTACAAAGTATGCAAGTTATTATGTAATATTCGATTGGTCGGAGAATATTTGTTTTAACAAGGAATATTCGTACGACGACACAATCATTGGTGGACCCAAGAATCTAATTATCATTTGATTGAAAAACGACAAAAATATTTTTATGAAAATAACTACGAAGTTTTACCGATTATCACCGTTGAACTACTTTTAGTAGTAGTAAAGTACAATGTACTGGGTTAGTTAAGTAGATAACTCAGTATTGATTATTGATGCTTTACGTGAGAAATCACTCGCTTATACTCAATTATTGCTACGATAATCACGCATCATATCTCTCATATTATTGATTCGATTATTGTCACAAGATCATCTCAGATTATATGTTATATTATTAAATCAATAATTGAGACGATAAAATTATTCATATTATTAAATTGTAATATTTACAATGTCAGAAGTTACATCGAGGAGAGGTTCGGTCACCTAATTGCTTGCCTAACATAGAGAGAAATCCTTATTGAAAGCCCTTTTCCAGGAACAACCAGTTGTTAAATTTTGTGAGTTATAATATTAATGATGAATAAGTTCGTGTTGATTAAAGATGAATTTGATAGTTTCATCGTGTTGAGATTATTTGTGTTAGTAGAAATCGACATCTATTCCGATGATAATTGATATCTGAAGGTTATATTGTTCAATCGGGTATTCGGGACACTTTTTGTGTCGGAGTACTATTCAAGAGTTACTATTCATGAGTTACTATTCACGAGTTACTATTCACGAGTTACTATTCACGAGTTACTATTCACTCGAACAATATATTTATTTTTGGTCCAAATAATTTTTGGGTACAATATTAATCCATGAGGAGATGTGCTAATTTTACAGACCGTTGGTTGAAGTTATGAATCAATATGGACCGCTGGTGGAAAGTTATAATAGTGAATCAATATGGACCGTTGCTTTAAAGTTTAATAGTGAATCAGTATGGATCGTTGTTTTAAAGTTTTAATAGTGAATCAATATGGACCATTGCTTTAAGTTTTAATATGGACCATCCGTTTAAAAGTAAATCAATCTGGACCGTTCATGAATTAGTTACTAGTCAATCCATTCTTCTATAAATAGAGACTCATTCCTTCATTATTTCTTACGAATTCACTGAAACTCTAGAGAGAGAAAGCTATAGAGCAATAATTATAGAGGGAAAAACTATAGAGAGAAAGAAGAAAAGTATTCTGCTACTTCACTACTCCAGTATCCAACTTTTTTCTAAGGTAATATTCATGAAGAGAACTTCTGTTATTCCATTCTTTATTATTCTGTTGGAATAACCTGTATACGTGGACTACCCTATACTTGGTGAAATTCTTCTATTATTCAATTCCTTATTATTATGTTGGAATAACTTGCCCATCTAAGTAATCGCATACAAGATGAAATTCTTCATTATTCCATTCCTTATTATTATGTTGGAATAACTGTACATCTGTCTTCGCATACATGGTAAAATTCTTCTATTATTCCATTCCTTATTACTATGTTGGAATAACTTTTGTTTATGCTGATCGCATACATGGTGAAATTCTTCTATTATTCCATTCCTTATTATTATGTTGGAATAACTTTGTTTATCTGGCAATCTGCATACATGGTGAAATTCTTCTATTATTCCATTCTTTATTATTATGTTGGAATAACTTTGTTTATGTAAAATCTAGAATACATGGTGAAATTCTTCTATTATTTCATTCTTTATTATTATGTTGAATAACTTTGTTTATGCTGAAGTACCGCATACATGGTGAAATTCTTCTATTATTTCATTCTTTATTATTACATTGAATATCGTGTTGGTCTTGAATTTCGCCTCGACTGGTTCCATTATTTATTATTCGCATTTATTATTCAATTGAATATCATGTACATGTGTTTTTTACTGGGACTGGTTCCATTATTTATTATTATTCAGATTTATTATTCTGCTTGAATATCCTGTTTTGTATGCGTTCTGTGGACCGGGTTCCATTAATTATTATTTTGTTGGGAATAACTTTTCATGCATGCGGTCTCTATCGCATGCATGGTGAATCCTTCATTTATTATATTCTTTATTATTACATTGGAATAACTTGTCATGTGGATTACCACACGCACGGTGAATGATCCTTTGTATTCATTTCTTATTAAATTGTGGAAATGATCTCAGATCGTGGATTACCGCATGGCGGTTGAAAATCCATTTGCAGTTCCATATATTCGTTATTATACTCAGTTGATTAAAGCTTTGGCTTCTATACTCCATGAAATTAGTGGAATATCCTTGATATTTGTGCTTCATCCAATATCTTTTCATGGAAATATTTTTCTGAGCATTCTTGAATTTTACTCTACAAAGAAGTATCATGTTGACAATTTGGACGTTATTAGTTCTGGGATAAATTAATTCTTGAACTTGTTTTATTGAATTCTTATATCATTGTCATCATCATCATGTTTATATTTTGTTGAAAGTCATCTGTGGCTTCAGTAGTGCATAGATGGACTTGGTATGATTATGACCAGGAATTATTTGGTGTAATCATAGTAGTAATGTTACAAATGATGTAAAAAATCCTCATTGGCCCGTAGTGCATTGATGGACGATTTTGGTATAATTATGGCTATGGATTCTCTTGACCAAGAAGCACAAAGATGAATTGTTTTATGGCATGATCATGACGACCATCGATGAATACACGAATATCCTTGGCACGTAGTGTATGGGTAATTTGTGGTTGTGATACTAATGAATATCCTTGGTCGTAGTCTTGGGGATCTTTGTGGATTATTTTTAAAATTTGAGTCTCAACGATAAAAGTGATGAAAAACTTTTTCAATCATAAAAGATAGTAGATTTTATTTTCTACTTGACTCTTTTAATGGATTGCTTATTCCGCTGCAGTTAAACTTGATGTATATTGTATTTTATCAGTTTAAATTTGTTGAAGGCTAATGATAATTTATCCTGCATTATCTTAGTCATAATATTTCTTATTGGGCTAGTTGAGCTCACCCTTTCTTTCACTGTTCTCTTCAGGAAATGAGAACATAGCAGGGACTAGTCGGGGAACGGAGTAATGGTCCAAAGGATAGCATTAGTAGTCCTCACTATTCTATGAAATAGTGTGTTAATAAATGTATTGAGGACTTATTTTGAGTGTGGATATTGTCTAGATGACAATATTTGTATTAAAACTCACAACATATGTTTTGTCGTATTTTACACGACTGTTGTATAATTAGTTTGTATTTGTATTCAGTACCATGTATTTGGCGACCTAGGGTGGGTGATGTATACCTATTTTGGGGGCGTCACAGTTGGTATCAAAGCTTAGGGATATGATCCCTGGCTAAGATGTAAGACAAGAACTAGGAGGGGAGAGACGGGGAATTCCTTCGCTAGTATGACCTACCTAAGTTTATGTGTTATTTAATTGGTCGGTCAGAGTATAGGGAGAATATGTGATATGTTAATTAACTCTTGTTTTGTGACAGTGTTAAATTTGCGTAGTTATCCCGGTTTGCATCCCATTTGGTCGATAATGAGGAGCGAATGACACGAATGTTTCTAAGAGTTTTGAAACCCGATATACGTCAATACCTCATTTCTCATAAACTTTGTTTATATTCAGATGTTGTGCATAGGGCTCAGTTATTGGAGCGCGATAATGAGTCAGCACAACCAAAAGGCAACGACCAACAACACGATAATAATCGTACCGATGGCAACGACCATCAGAACAATGATAACTATTGTGGGGGAAATTATCATGCCAAGAATGGTAACCACTTCGGTTGTAATCATGGCCAAGATAATAGAAGTGGAAATTTCAAGAAGAGAAGGTCATTTAGCTCGATTTTGTCGTATAGTGAAGTCAAGTTCAGCTGGGACGGTGGCACCAAAGGCGGATACGGACAAAACAAAGTCGGTGGTTTCAGGAAGAGCATTTTCGTGACTCCTCAAAAAGCGAGTAACCCGAACGAAATTAGCACGGGTTAGATAGTTATAAATTCTTGCGAAGTCTATACCTTATTAGATACCGGTTCTACCCATTCTTTTATCTCTCTTGCTTGCGCTCAACGTTTAAATTTAACTCAGGAGAAGTTAGACTTTAACCTATTGGTTAAAACTTCGTTAGCAGAAACCTTCGTTACCTCCACTGTTTATTAATCTTGTTTGATTCAAATCGACACTTTCACATTACCTGTCGATCTTATCTCTTTGAAAATACTTGCATTTGATGTGATTTTAGAAATCGATTGGTTAACTACTCATCATGCTTTTCGTAACGTTGTTAGCTTTCATATTCCTAACCAACCTGTTATGCGAATTCAAACAACCAAACCAATAAAGTCAATCATTGTCATATCAAGCTATAAGTAAAGAGCCCTGAGCCTTTATCTGGTGACTTCTTTGTGTGGAATGCACCGAAGCCAGACTTCTTGTAGGCGACGTCATGAATGGCGATGGCAAGTTGATAGGTATCAATGTGACGTACTATCCAAGTCTTGGATGAGGGTCACAGTTTTGAATGATATTTCTATTGTTAATAAATTTCCTGACGTATTTTCGAAGAACTTCTTGGCTTACCCCAGAGCGTGAAATCGAATTTTGTATTGACCCCAGTACAAAACCCCATTTCTAAAAACCCTTAAATATTTTTTTTAACTAAAACGAACATAACATGCGCCAAAGACGTTGGCTCGAGCTGTTGAAGATTACGATTGTACCATTCAATATTATCGTGGAAAAGATAACGTGGTAGCTGACGCGTTGAGTAGAAGATTGTATGCGTTTACGAGTGTGAATATACGAACCTATGTGAAGATAACGAATATATGATTAGAACCAACTTTAGTCGATAAAGTTAAAGCTGCTCAAGCTACAGACCCGAAGCTGATAAACACGAAAAAGAAGGTTCAAGAGGGCATTATTCTAGAAGCAAGAGTCGATGAAGAGAGAAAATCTCAACCCTCGATTTTATTGGCCCATTTGAAATCCTTAACTGTGGCCTATAGACTTGTTTTACCACCAAATATATTGCGTGTTCATAACGTTTATCACGTACCGATGTTCTGTAAATATGTGGACAACCCAAACCACATTATTAAATTAGAACTAGACGAGATAGCGAAAGATTTAACGTATGAGGAAATACGTGTTAAAATCTTGAATAAGAAAGATCGTATTCAACACTCAAAGGTTATACCTCAAGAGTTAGAATCTGAAATGAAGTCAAGGTATCCACATCTGTTCGGTATACCAGGTACGTACATAAATTTTGAGGACGAAATTTCATAAGGAGGGGAGATTATGAGACCCCAGATTTTATGAATAAAGATTTAATTTTCTTGAAATATTTTTTTGAAAATTATGGTGTGAATTTGAAATAATATTATAGTTGTAGGTAGTATTTATAAATTTTTCAAAGTATGCAAGTTGTTATATAATATTCGATTGGTCAGGGAATATTTGTTTTAACAAGGAATATTCGTACGACGACACAATCATTGGTGGACCCCGCAACGGAATTATTGTCGGATTGAGAAAACGACAAAAATATTTTTATGAAAATAACGGCGGAAGTTTTACCGTTAATCTTTGTTGAACTACTCTCAGAGTAAAGTACAAGATGTCTGGCGTGGTTGCGTAGTAGCACACCAGTATTGATTATTGATGCTTACGTGAGAAATCACTCAGTTATACTCAATTATTACTACATGATAATTCTTTGCATCATATCTCTCGTATTATTGATTCGATTATTGTCACGGATCATCATCATATTATATGTTATATTATTAAATCAATAATTGAGACGACAAAGTTATTCATATTATTAAATTGTAATATTTACAATGTCTGAAGTTCTGTCGAGGAGAGGTTTGGTCACCTAATTTACTTGATAGGAGAAATCCTTATTAAAGCCCCTCTTTCCAGGAACAACTCGTTGTTAAATATTATGAGTTATAATATTAATGATGAATAAGTTCGTGTTAATTAAAGATGAATTTGATAGTTTCATTATGTTGAGATTATTTGTGTTAGTAGAAATCGACATCTATTCCGATGATAATTGATGTATGGAGGTTATATTGTTCAATCGGGTATTCGAGATACTTTTTATATCGGAGTACTATTCACGAGTTACTATTCACCCGAACAATATATTTATTTTTGGTCCAAATCATTTTTGGGTACAATATTATTCCATGAGGAGATGTGCTAATTTTACAGACCGTTGGTTGAAGTTATGAATCAATATGGATCGCTGGTGGAAAGTTATAATAGTGAATCGATATGGACCATTGCTTTAAAGTTTAATAGTGAATCATTATGGACCGTTGTTTTAAAGTTTAAATAGTGAATCAGTATGGACCGTTATTTTAAAGTTTTAATAGTGAATCAGTATGGACCGTTGTTTTAAAGTTTTAATAGTGAATCAGTATGGACCGTTGCTTTAAGTTTTAATATGGACCGTCCGTTTAAAAGTAAATCAATCTGGCCCGTTCATGAATAAGTTACTATTCAATCTATTCTTCTATAAATAAAAACTCATTCCTTCATTATTTCTTATGAATTCACTGAAACTCTAGAGAGAGAAAGCTATAGAGCACTAATTATAGAGGGAGAAACTATAGAGAGAAAGAAGAAAAGTATTCTGCTACTTCACTACTCCGGTATCCAACTTCTTTCTAAGGTAAGGGGTATTAATTTTTTTATATTCATGAAGAGAACTTCTGTTATTCCATTCTTTATTATTCTGTTGGAATAACCTGTATACGTGGACAACCTTATACTTGGTTAAATTCTTCTATTATTCCATTCCTTATTATTATGTTAGAATAACCTGTCTATGCGAAGTACTGCATACATAGTGAAATTCTTCTATTATTCCATTCCTTATTATTATGTTGGAATAACCTGTTTATGCGAAGTACCGTATACATGGTGAAATTCTTCTATTATTCCATTCCTTATTATTATGTTGGAATAACTTTGTTTATCGAAATCTGCGCGTACATGGTGAAATTCTTCTGTTATTCCATTCTTTATTATTATGTTGGAATAACCTGTTTATGCGAAGTACCGCATACATGGTGAAATTCTTCTATTATTCCATTCCTTATTATTATGTTGGAATAACATGTTTATGCGAAGTACCGCATACATGGTGAAATTCTTCTATTATTCCATTCCTTATTATTATGTTGTAATATCGTGTCGGTGTGAATTTTGCCTGACCTGGTTCCATTATTTATTATTCCACATTTATTATTCTGTCGAAATATTCTGTACTGTAAGCATGCGTTTCGCCGGACTGGTTCCGTTATTTATTATTATTCCGTATTTATTATTCTCCGTAAAAATATCACGTACGTGCGTTTTACGCTGGACCTGGTTCCATTAATTATTATTTTGTTGGGAATAACATGTCTGTGCGGTCTCTATCGCATGCATGGTGAATCCTTCTGTTATTCCGTTCTTTATTATTCTGTTGGAATAACCTGTCTCTGTGGATTACCACATGCATGGTGAATGATCCTTTGTATTCATTCCTTATTAAATTGTGAAAATGATCTATATACATGGATTACCGCATGGCGATTGAAAATCCATTTGCAGTTTCATATATTCGTTATTATACTCAGTTGATTAAAGCTTTGGCTTCTATACTCCATGAAATTAGTGGAATATCCTTGATATTTGTGCTTCATCCAATATATTTTCATGGAAATATTCTTCTGGGCATTCTTGAATTTTACTCTACAAAGAAGTATCATGTTGACAATTTGGACGTTATTAGTTCCTGGATAAATTAATTCTTGAACTTATTTTATTGAATTATTATATCATTGTCATCATCCTCATGTTTATATTTTGTTGAAAGTCATACATGGCACATGTAGTGCATAGAAGGACTTGGTATGATTATGACCGAGGATTATTCGGTATAATCATGGTAGTAATGTTACAAATGATGTAAAAAAGTCCTCATTGGCCGCGTAGTGCATTAATGGACAATTTTTGGTATGATTATGGCTATGGATTCTCTTCTGACGGCGCATGAAGATGAATTGTTTTATGGCATGATCATGACCATTGATGAATACACGAATATCCTTGGCCTGTAGTGCGTGGATAATTTGTGGTAGTGATACTAATGAATATCCTTGGCCGTAGTGCAGGGATGATGTGGATTATTTTTTAAGCTGAGTCTCATCGATAAAAGTGATGAAAAACTTTTTAAATCGTAAAAGATAGTAGATTTTATTCTCTACTTGACTCTTTTAATGGATTGCTTATTCCGCTGCAGTTAAACTTGATGTCTATTATATTTTATCAGTTTAACATTGTTGAAGGCTAATGATAATTTATCCTGCATTATCTTAGTCATAATATTTCTTACTGGGCTAGTTGAGCTCACCCTTTCTTTCACTGTTCTCTTCAGGAAATGAGAACGTAGCAGGGACTATTCGGGGAACGGAGTGATGGTCCAAAGGATAGCATTAGCAGTCCTCACTATTCTATGAAATAGTGTGTTAATAAATGTATTGAGGACTTATTTTGAGTGTGGATATTGTCTAGATGACAATATTTGTATTAAAACTCACAACATATATTTTGTTGTATTTTACACGACTGTTGTATAATTAGTTTGTATTTGTATTCAGTACCATGTATCTGGCGACCCAAGATGGGTGATGTATACCTATTTTGGGGGCGTCACATTTTGGTCTTCATTGTTGAATTTTACTCCACTATGATTATTTATGAAGTATTTTTGAACTTGAATTGCTTGAAGTACGAATCCTTAAAATTTGTTCTTTTGTTTCACTAGATTCGTTTCTTTAAAAATATTTTCATCATCCTCAGTTCTAAATGATGATATTATTAAATATCTTTGGCCTGTAGTGCAAAGATGGTTGATTTTCATATGAATATCTTTGGCCCGTAGTGCATAGATGTACAGGTGTTGAGATGAACATGACCAACTGATGAATATCTTTGGCCTGTAGTGCAAAGATGAATATTTGATTCAAGATGTATATTGATTGACGTTACAGGGATAAAATATTGATGATGGACTTTTAAATTCATAGATAATAGTAGATTTCATTCTCTACGTAACTCTTCTATGAATTATTATTTTCATTGCTAATATTGATCTCGAAACTTGTTGTCTATTATATTCTATCAGATTTTTCCCTGTTGAAGACTAACGATAATTTGTTATATATTATCTTAGTCATAATATTCTTTACTGAGCTAGTTGAGCTCACCCTTTTCCTTTTTGTTCTATTTTTCTTCTCAGGATGCGAGAATGTAGCGAGTACTAGTCGGGGTATGGAATGAAGGTTCTAGAAAGTCGTTATAGTAGTCCTCACCATTTTTGTAAAATAATGTATCAATAATTGTAATGAGGATTTATTTGGGTGTGAATATTGTTTAGATGACAATATTTGTATTTAAACTCACAGTTTGCGTGTTGTCATATTATGCACGACAATTATATTAATAAAGTTGTAGTTGTTTCTGTACCATGTATTTGGCAACTCAGAATGGGTGTTGTATACCTATTTTGGGGGCGTCACATAATTGTCCCCTTCCGAATTTGATTTGAAAGCTTTCATTAATTCCTCCTTGCCCCGCCATTTTCCCAAATTTTCATGTTTTTCATGCATTGACTGTTGATATAACTTTCTCAAATTAAATTCCATGCATTGACTAAATTATTAATCTCCTTGTTGCTACAGGCTATAACGACAACCATCATTTTTTTTAAAATTCCCTTACTTGCTTACTCCATTGTTAAGTTATTTGTGACGCCCCCAAAACAGGTATACATCACTCATTCTGAGTCGCCAAATATATGGTACAGAATACAACTACAACTTGATTATACAATTATCATGTAATATACGACAAAACATAGCTAAAAGTTTAACACGAATATTGTCTTCTAGACAATATCCAAACTCAAATTCAATCTCATTACAATTATTATCACACTATTTCACAGAATAATGAGGACTACTAAAATAACCATCCGGACCATCAATCCATTCCCCGACTAGTCCGGCTATATTCTCATTTCACGAGAGAAAAGTAAAAGAAAAGGGTGAGCTCAACTAGCTCGATGAAATATTATGACATTATCCTTAGCCTTGATAGTATAACAACCGATAGAATACAATGAGATAACAAATTTTAGATCAACAACTGAAACGGAACAAGCAATCCATTAGAAGAGTCAAGTAGAGCATGATATCTACTATCTTCTATGATTTAAAAGTTTACCATCAATTTTATTGTAGAGACTTAGCTTAATAAATAATCCACATCACCGAATTATCCATGCACTACGGGCCAAGGATATTCATTAGTATCACGACCACAAATATCCTTGGCCCGTAGTGCATGGATAATTAATTATCCATGCACTACGGGCCAAGGATATTCGTGTTTTCACCAATGGTCATGAACATGCCAAATAACAATTCATCTTTGCAACCTTGGCCGAAGAAAACGCATGGTCATGATCATACCAACAACCTGCTGTTGAGACTCAAACTTAATCCACATCACTTGTAACATTACAGGTCATGATTACACCTAATAATCCCTGGTCATAATCATACCAATCAATAGTTCATCTTTGCACCCTTGGTCGAAGATGACTTTCATCACAATATAAGCATGATGATGATGACAATGATATAAAAATTCAATCAAACGAGATTAAGGATAAATACTAAAGATTTTAAAATTTAATTTATCCAGAATTCAAGAATATCTAAATTGTCAATATGATACTGCTTTGTGGAGTAAAATTCAAGAATAATATTATATCACAAATGATTTGGACCGAAAAGAAATTAATTTTTGTCATGAATAGTACCCGAGTGAATAGTACCCCATGAATAGTACTTCGAGAATAGTACTTTGGGAATAGTACTTTGTGAATAGTACCCCGTAAATAGTACTTCATGAATAGTACCTCGTGAATAGTACTTTATGAATAGCATCGTATTTATGAATAGTACATTATTTATGAATAGTGCCCATGAATAGTACTTTATGAATAGTACCGTACGTATGAATAGTGCCATATAAATGAATAGTACCCATGAATAGTACTCCGGCATGAAAAGCTTAAAATTTAACAAGAATGTTCAGAAAAATATCCTTGTGAAACGATACTAGATGAATCGCAAATTTCAAGGATATTCTACTAATTTCACGGAGTATAGAAGCAATACTTCAACAAAATAAGTGTAGAATTAGGGATACGAAATGAAATAATATTACTTACATACTACAGAGTATGGAAGAAAATATTATTTCATGCGAATATCGAACAAAATAATATCCTTTACTGAATAAAAATTAATAACCTCCTTACCTTAGTAGAAAATTTGAATCTTTACCTGATAGTGAAGTAGCAAAATACTCTTCTTCTTTATCTATACAACTTCTCTCTCTATAGCTTCTCTCCATAAAACTCTCTATATAATTGCTTTTGTGAGTATTAGTGAATTGGTGAGAATGAAAAAAAATGAGCTTATTTATAGGAAAACATAGTTTCGATAATTGCATGTTTAGGAGCTCGAATTATTACAGATATAGTACATTCATCTATACCTCCATTTTTAATTTAGTCCTTCAAGTATTTTTAATCTTGCACCACCTCCTAATAATACGTACGTGCATGTGAATCAATAGTTCCATACATGTGAACAAATAGTAATTTGCATGTGAACAAATAGCAATTAATTGCTTATTTATCCAATTATTTATCCGTTTGGTTAATTTAACATCCAGAAATAAACTATTATCGAAATAGATGTCGATTTTCACCAACACTAATAATCCTAACACAATTGAAATATTTTTATCAACAATTTCATCTTTGAATTTTTGAAGTTTGACTTTTTTTTGAAAAAGTCAACCTTAGAAATTTTTGGGTTTATAGTCTATTTTTACTAATTTCATCGTCTCGGACTCAAATATCTCATCCGCATGTCCAAATTTAACTCCGAACTCAAATTCAATTTTTAATAACATTTATTCATCATTATTATAACTTCATATATTTAACAACCATATCATTTCCAAGAAAGAGGGCTTTCAGATAAGAATTTCTCCCTATCAAGCGCCTTGATTAGGTGACGAAAACCCTTTTCTCGTGTAACTTTTGAGACATCGTCAATAATGCAATTAATAATATGAATAACTATGTCGTCTCAATTATTGATTTAATAATATAAAATATTGTGACAATAATTGAATCAATAACGTGAGATACTATGTAGCAATTATTGTGGCAATAATTGAATAAAACCAAGTGACTTCTCACGTAAATATCAATAATCAATACCGTGTGTTACTATGCAACCACGCATATTACTGTACTTTTATCGCCGATTATTTTATCACCCTTAACTTTAACCTTTTATCAATTTAACCATTTACTAAATAGAATAATAATTATAAGAAACTTGAATACTTTCATTTCATAAAATTCGGGATCTCACATTATCTCTCCAACATTTCCTTTTCCATATCTCTGGTAGCTTGGTTTCCTCTCGTTGTTGTTTTCTCTTTTTTTTTAGATCTTTTTTTGTTTAATGTTGTTGTCCACTTTCACTCTCAAGTTCAAGTTGAAGTTATGATCCAACAATTCTTCTTTCTTATTTTAGAATGACACAACACATACCTGCGCATAAAAAGTTTGTATCTAGTTCTTCAGATTATGTTGCTAGTTTAGATATTGAAAATACATTTGTGTTTGCAAGTGAATTTAAAAGTAGTAAATCGAAATGGTGCCATATATTGGTCAATTATTTTCTAAGTTGGAAGAAGTTGGAAATTTTTATAGGTCATATGCTCAAAAAATGGCAAAACTAATAAAATGCTCAACGTGGTTGCACGCGTTTTTCGATTACACTATTGAACTTTTAATTTTTCAAATTACCCCACTAAACTAATTATTATTTTGAAATTGGGTCATTCCGTTAAAAAATAAAAGCGGACATTAATTTTTATCGACAAAACTAATGAATTACCCATTTTAGTTAACATGTTTTACTGATTATCCATTGAATTTTAAATTTTCAAATTACCCCATTAAACTAATTAATATTTTGAAATTGGATCATTACATTAAAAAATTACGCACACATTAATTTTTTTTATCTACATGGATGTGACGCCCCAAAATAGGTATACATCACCCATCTTGAGTCGCCAAATACATGGTATAAAAATACAAATACAACTTAATTATACAAACGTCGTGTATCACAATACGACAAAACATAGTGAGAGTTTTAATAAGAATATTGTCATCTGTATAATATCCACACTCAAAGGAGTCCTCATTACATTTATTGTCACACTATTTAATGAATAGTAAGGACTACTAATGCTATCATCCGGATCGTCACTCCGCTTTCCGACTCATCCCAAATTTATATTCTCATTTCTCAAGAGAAACGATGAAAGAAAGGGTGAGCTCAACTAGCCCAGTAAGAAATATTATGACTAAAATAATGCAAAATAAATTATCATTAGTCTTCAACAATGTTAAACTGATAAAATACAATAGACATCAAGTTTAACTGCAACGGAACAAACAATCCATTAAAAGAGTCAAGTAGAGAATAAAATCTACTATCTTTTATGATTTAAAAAGTTTTTCATCACTTTTATCGCTGAGACTCAGCTTAATAAATAATCCACATCATCAAATCATCCCTGCACTACAGGCCAAGGATATTATTTAGTATCACGACCACGAATTATCCATGCCCTACGGGCCAAAGATAATCGTGTTTTTATCAACGGTCCTGATCATGCCATAAAATAATTCATCTTTGCTCCCTTGGCCGAAGAGAATCCATAGCCATAATCATACCAAAAATTGTCCATCAATGCACTACGGGCCAATGAGGACTTTTTCCACATCATTTGTAACATTACGGTCATGATTATCTTTGAATAATCCTCAGTCATAATCATACCAAGTCCATCTATGCACTACAGGCCACAGATGACTTTCAACAAAATATAAACATGAGGATGATGACAATGATATAAGAATTCAATAAAACAAGTTCAAGAATTAAATTATCCAAGAACTAATAATGTCCAAATTGTCAACATGATACTTCTTTGTAGAGTAAAATTCAAGAATGCTCAGAAGAATATTTCCATGAAAAGATACTGGATGGAGCGCAAATATCAAGGATATTCCACTAATTTCATGGAGTATAGAAGTCAAAACTTTAACCAACTGAGTATAATAAAAAATGGAATAACAAAAGAAATCACCATGTATGCGGTATTTCGCATAGACAGGTTATTCCAACAAAATAATAAATAACGGAACCAAAGTTAAAGCGAAATTAATTTGCAAGCGGGATGTTCCAAAAAATAATAAAGAATGGAATAACAACGAAATCACCATGCATGCGGTACTTGACATGACGGAGTTATTCAATGAATAATAAATAACGGAACCGTGTCGAATTTAAATTAAGCAAGCGACGGGATGTTCCAACAAAATAATAAAGAATGGAATAACGGAAGAATTTCACCAAGTATAGGGTAGGTAGCATGATACGAGTTATTCCAATGTAATAATAAGGAATGGAATAACAATAGTTTCTTCTTCATGAATACTGAAAGAAATAATACACCTTACGAGTACAACAAATAATATCCCTTACCTTAGAATAAAAGTCGATATCTTTGGAATAGAAAGTAGCGAGAATACTTTTCTTCTTTCTCTATATAGTTTCTCTATCCGTAGTTTCGATGAATTTATAAGAAATAATGAAGGAAATGAGCTTATTTATAGGAGAATGAATGAATAAGTAATTAATTCATGAACGGTCCATATTTATTTACTTTTAAATGATTGACCCATATTGATTTACTATGCATTATTAATAAAATATTCTAATAAAACAAAATCTTTTAAATAAAATATAATATATTCTATTTATAGTCTAATAAAACAAATAACGTTATAAAAGTATTACATTTTTATATAAAAGATTTTACTATGCAAAACATTATGCATAATAGAATATAATATATTCTATTTATAGTCTAATAAAACAAACAACTTTATAAAAGTATTCTATTTTATATAAAAATATTTTACTATGAAAACACTACTACGCATAATAGAATATAATATATTCTATTTATAGTCTAATAAAATAAATAACTTAATAAAAGTATTATGTTTTATATAAAAAGCTTTTACTATTAAAACTTTAAACCAGCGATCCATATTGATTTACTATTATAATTTCAACTAACGGTCTGAAAAATTAGTACATCTCTTCATGGAATAATATTATACCCAAAAATGATTTGGACCAAAAAAAATATATTTTTTGGGTGAATAGTACCACAATGAATAGTACTTGAAATAGTACCCCGTGAATAGTATCCCGAGACACAAAAAGTGTCCCAAATACCCGAGTGAACAATACTAGAGTGAATAGTAATTTGGGTGAATAGTAACTCGTGAATAGTACTCTGACACGAAAAGTGTCCCAAATACCTGAGTGAACAATACTAGAGTGAATAATAATTTGGATGAATAGTAACTCGTGAATAGTATTTCGACACAAAAAGTGTCCCAAATAATACGAAAGTGAACAATACTAGAGTGAATAGTAATTTGGGTGAATAGTAACCCGTAAATAGTAACTCGTGAATAGTACTCCGACACGAAAAGTGTCCCAAATACCCGAGTGAATAATATAACCTCCAGACATCAATTATTATCGAAATAAATATCAATTCTACTAACACTAATAATTCCCACAACTATAACATTATATCAAATCCACACCATAATTTTGAAAAAAAATATTTAGAGAAATTTAAATCTTTATTCATAAAATTTGGGGTCTCACAAATGGATCTAGAAAAGAAATTCAAAAATAAAAATATTACTTATGTGACAAAAAATTATAAAAACTTGAAAGTGAAACCAAAAAATCAAAATATATTAGGTATTCTAATCTCAAATGTTTATCAATAGAAAAAATTTACTCACGAATGAAAAGTAACGCATCATTAGTAGAAATGAAAACGCGATAATTGGCGACAACAATATTTTGCATCTACCTCAATTATCTCTCGCATCCATCCGTAAAAACTCAAGCTCTTATCAAATCATAAATACAATCCCAACAAAATCAATTTAACTAAATGTTAATACCAAATGTACACACACACACACACATAGATATATAGATAGAGATTAGGGGAAGGAGTGGAACTTGTGCAGGCGATTGATAGTGAATGAGAGAAGTTCTGAGACATAAGGTTGTTGATAGTCAGAGGTGAGAGGGAGGAAACCTACTACAACACCATTTACTTCATCTATTGTTGTTGTTGGGGATTCAAACTCTATTTTTATATCTAATACTAAACTTTGAAGCTCAATTCAATGTTTTGGGTATTCGGATTTAAGAATTTTCATAAATTTTAGAGAGAAAATATGCACATTTATTTGATCCATAAAGAAGGGGGAGAGATATATGAGAGGAAGGAAGAGAGAATAAATCAAATTTGTTTTTTTTTTCTTTTTCACGTCCACATAAGATAAAAGCTGAAACGATTTAACACTTGTGAGACAGAGATAACAGAATGATCCAATTTTAAAATATTAATTAATTTAATGGGGTAATTAAAAAAAATTAAAAGTTCAATGGTGTAATCAGTAAAACGTGCCAACTACAATGGGTAGTTCATTAATTTTGTCGATAAAAAAATAACGTTCGTTTATTTTTTTTAACGGAATGACCCAATTTTAAAATAATAATTAGTTTAGTGCATGGTGTAATTTGAAAATTTTAAAGTTTAATGGTGTAATCAGTAAAACGTGTCAAGTCCAGTGGAAATTTCATTAGTTTTGCCTCAAAAAATGGTTTTGAGATTATAATTGTAACTAGTAATAAACATGCTCATATTAATAATGTGTCGTCTAAGTTGTATGTTTGTAAAAAAGTCGGTTCATCAACTTCTGTAAAGAGTTTGCCTGATGAAGATGGTAGTAATAAAATAATTAGATAGAAAGACTCTATAGGACACACATTATGCAAAGTTAGAATATATGTTGTCCATAATATTGATTGAGACACAGAAAAATTACTCCGGTTGCAAGGAAATTAATTGACACTTTAAATAAGTCTGGTATTAGACCTAGTAGGATAATGAATATTTTGAGCACAATGTGTGGCGAGTTACAAAGTGTTCACTTTTCTAATGTAAATATTCAAAATGTGGTGAGAGATTTAAGGCGTGATTCTGCAGAGTGATGGTCATAATATTTTTACTGGGCTAGTTGAGCTCACCCTTTCTTTCACTGTTCTCTTTAGGAAATGAGAACGTAGCAGGGACTATTCGGGGAACGGAGTGATGGTCCAAAGGATAGCATTAGCAGTCCTCACTATTCTATGAAATAGTGTGTTAATAAATGTATTGAGGACTTATTTTGAGTGTGGATATTGTTGCAGATGACAATATTTGTATTAAAACTCACAACATATATTTTGTTGTATTTTACACCATCAAGGTATAATTAGTTTGTATTTGTATTCAAGACTACGATATCTGGCGACCCAAGATGGGTGATGTATACCTATTTTGGGGCGTCACATTTTGGTCTTCATTGTTGAATTTTACTCCACTATGATTATTTATGAAGTATTTTTTGAACTTGAATTGCTTGAAGTACGAATCCTTAAAATTTGTTCTTTTGTTTCACTAGATTCGCTTTCTTTAAAATATTTTCATCATCCTCGCCTTCTAAATGATGATATTATTAAATATCTTTGGCTCAGAGTAGTGCAAAGATGGTTGATTTTCATATGAATATCTTTGGCCGTAGTGCATAGATGTACAGTGTTGAGATGAACATGACTAATCGATGAATATCTTTGGCTTCAGAGTGCAAAAGATGAATATTTGATTCAAGATGTATATTGATTGACGTTCTGGGGATAAAATATTGATGATGGACTTTTAAATTCATAGATAATAGTAGATTTCATTCTCACGTAACTCTTCTATGAATTATTATTTTCACGCGAATATTGATCTCGAAACTTGTTGTACATTATATTCTATCGATTTTTCCTGTTGAAGACTAACGATAATTTGTTATATATTATCTTAGTCATAATATTCTTCTATCGAGCTAGTTGAGCTCACCCTTTTCCTTTTTTGTTCTATTTTTCTTCTCGGGATGCGAGAATGTAGCGAGTACTAGTCGGGGTATGGAATGAAGGTTCTAGAAAGTCGTTATAGTAGTCCTCACCATTTTTGTAAAATAATGTATTAATAATTGTAATGAGGATTTATTTGGGTGTGAATATTGTTTAGATGACAATATTTGTATTTAAACTCACAGTTTGCGTGTTGTCATATTATGCACGACAATTATATTAATAAAGTTGTAGTTGTTTCTGTACCATGTATTTGGCAACTCAGAATGGGTGTTGTATACCTATTTTGGGGGCGTCACATAATTGTCCCCTTCCGAATTTGATTTGAAAGCTTTCATTAATTCCTCCTTGCCCCGCCATTTTCCCAAATTTTCATGTTTTTCATGCATTGACTGTTGATATAACTTTCTCAAATTAAATTCCATGCATTGACTAAATTATTAATCTCCTTGTTGCTACAGGCTATAACGACAACCATCATTTTTTTTAAAATTCCCTTACTTGCTTACTCCATTGTTAAGTTATTTGTGACGCCCCCAAAACAGGTATACATCACTCATTCTGAGTCGCCAAATATATGGTACAGAATACAACTACAACTTGATTATACAATTATCATGTAATATACGACAAAACATAGCTAAAAGTTTAACACGAATATTGTCTTCTAGACAATATCCAAACTCAAATTCAATCTCATTACAATTATTATCACACTATTTCACAGAATAATGAGGACTACTAAAATAACCATCTGGACCGTCAATCCATTCCCCGACTAGTCCCAGCTATATTCTCATTTCCTGAAGAGAAAAGTAAAAGAAAAGGGTGAGCTCAACTAGCTCAGTAAGAAATATTATGACATTATCCTTAGCCTTCAATAGTATAACAACTGATAGAATACAATAGACAACAAATTTTAGATCAACAACTGAAACGGAACAAGCAATCCATTAGAAGAGTCAAGTAGAGCATGATATCTACTATCTTCTATGATTTAAAAGTTTACCATCAATTTTATTGTAGAGACTCAGCTTAATAAATAATCCACATCACTGAATTATCCATGCACTACGGGCCAAGGATATTCATTAGTATCACGACCACAAATATCCTTGGCCCGTAGTGCATGGATAATTAATTATCCATGCACTACGGGCCAAGGATATTCGTGTTTTCACCAATGGTCATGAACATGCCAAATAACAATTCATCTTTGCAACCTTGGCCGAAGAAAACGCATGGTCATGATCATACCAACAACTGTCGTTGAGACTCCGCTTAATAATCCACATCACTTGTAACATTACAGGTCATGATTACACCTAATAATCCCTGGTCATAATCATACCAATCAATAGTTCATCTTTGCACTTTAATCAAGATGACTTTCATCACAATATAAGCATGATGATGATGATGATGATATAAAAATTCAATCGAAGCGAAATTAAGGATAAATACTAAAGATTTTAAAATTTAATTTATCCGAATTCAAGAATATCTAAATTGTCAATATGATCTTTGCTTTGTGGAGTAAAATTCAAGAATAATATTATATCACAAATGATTTGAATGAAAAGAAATTAATTTTTGTCATGAATAGTACAAAGTGAATAAGACCCATGAATAGTACTTGAGAATAGTACTTTGGGAATAGTACTTTGTGAATAAGTACCAGTAAATAAGTACTTCATGAATAATACCTAAATGAATAGTACTTTATGAATAGCATCGTATTTATGAATAGTACATTATTTATGAATAGTGCCCATGAATAAGTACTTTGTGAATAAGACCGCATTTATTAATAAAGTACATATAAATGAATAGTACCCATGAATAGTACTCGCATGAAAAGCTTAAAATTTAACAAGAATGTTCGGAAAATATCCTTGTGAAACGATCTACTAGATGAATCATGAAATTTCAAGGATATTCTACTAATTTCACGGAGTATAGAAGCAATACTTCAACAAAATAAGTGTAGAATTAGGGATACGAAATGAAATAATATTACTTACATACTACAGAGTATGGAAGAAAATATTATTTCATGCGAATATTGAACAAAATAATATCCTTTACGAATAAAAAATTAATAACCTCCCTTACCTTAGTAGAAGGCTGAATACTGCAATAGTGAAGTAGCAAAATACTCTTCTTCTTTATCTATACAACTTCTCTCTCTATAGCTTCTCTCCATAGCTTCTCTCTCTATAATTGCTTTTGTGAGTATTAGTGAATTGGTGAGAATGAAAAAAAATGAGCTTCTATTTATAGGAAAACATAGTTTCGATAATTGCATGTTTAGGAGCTCGAATTATTACAGTATAGTACATTCATCTATACCTCCATTTTTAATTTAGTCCTTCAAGTATTTTTAATCTTGCACCACCTCCCCTAATAGTACATGCATGTGAATCAATAGTTCCATACATGTGAACAAATAGTAATTTGCATGTGAACAAATAGCAATTAATTGCTTATTTATCCAATTATTTATCCGTTTGGTTAATTTAACATCCAGAAATAAACTATTATCGAAATAGATGTCGATTTTCACCAACACTAATAATCCTAACACAATTGAAATATTTTTATCAACAATTTCATCTTTGAATTTTTGAAGTTTGACTTTTTTTTGAAAAAGTCAACCTTAGAAATTTTTGGGTTTATAGTCTATTTTTACTAATTTCATCGTCTCGGACTCAAATATCTCATCCGCATGTCCAAATTTAACTCCGAACTCAAATTCAATTTTTAATAACATTTATTCATCATTATTATAACTCGCAATATTTAACAACCATATCATTTCCAAGAAAGAGGGGGCTTTCCGATAAGAATTTCTCCCTATTGGCGCGCAATTAGGTGACCAAACTCCTTTTCTCGACAGAACTTTTTAGACATCGTCAATAATGCAATTAATAATATGAATAACTGTGTCGTCTCAATTATTGATTTAATAATATAAAATATTGTGACAATAATTGAATCAATAACGTGAGATACTATGTAGCAATTATTGTGGCAATAATTGAATAAAACCAAGTGACTTCTCACGTAAATATCAATAATCAATACCGTGTGTTACTATGCAACCACGCATATTACTGTACTTTTATCGCCGATTATTTTATCACCCTTAACTTTAACCTTTTATCAATTTAACCATTTACTAAATAGAATAATAATTATAAGAAACTTGAATACTTTCATTTCATAAAATTCGGGATCTCACATTATCTCTCCAACATTTCCTTTTCCATATCTCTGGTAGCTTGGTTTCCTCTCGTTGTTGTTTTCTCTTTTTTTTCAGATCTTTTTTTGTTTAATGTTGTTGTCCACTTTCACTCTCAAGTTCAAGTTGAAGTTATGATCCAACAATTCTTCTTTCTTATTTTAGAATGACACAACACATACCTGCGCATAAAAAGTTTGTATCTAGTTCTTCAGATTATGTTGCTAGTTTAGATATTGAAAATACATTTGTGTTTGCAAGTGAATTTAAAAGTAGTAAATCTGAAATGGTGCCATATATTGGTCAATTATTTTCTAAGTTGGAAGAAGTTGGAAATTTTTATAGGTCATATGCTCAAAAAAATGGCAAAACTAATAAAATGCTCAACGTAGTTGGCACGTTTTTCTGATTACACTATTGAACTTTTAATTTTTCAAATTACCCCACTAAACTAATTATTATTTTGAAATTGGGTCATTCCGTTAAAAAAATAAACGGACATTAATTTTTTATCGACAAAACTAATGAATTACCCATTTTAGTTAACATGTTTTACAGATTATCCATTGAATTTTTAAATTTTCAAATTACCCCATTAAACTAATTAATATTTTGAAATTGGATCATTCTGTTAAAAAAATTACGCACACATTAATTTTTTTTATCTACATGGATGTGACGCCCCCAAAATAGGTATACATCACCCATCTTGAGTCGCCAAATACATGGTATAAAATACAAATACAACTTAATTATACAAACGTCGTGTATACAATACGACAAAACATAGCTGAGAGTTTTAATAAGAATATTGTCATCTAGACAATATCCACACTCAAAGGAGTCCTCATTACATTTATTGTCACACTATTTAACAGAATAGTAAGGACTACTAATCTTATCATCTCGACCGTCAAATCGCTTCCGTTTCATCCCAAATTATATTCTCATTTCCTGAAGAGAACAGTGAAAGAAAGGGTGAGCTCAACTAGCCCAGTAAGAAATATTATGACTAAAATAATGCAAAATAAATTATCATTAGTCTTCAACAATGTTAAACTGATAAAATACAATAGACATCAAGTTTAATCGCAATCGAACAAACAATCCATTAAAAGAGTCAAGTAGAAATTAAATCTACTATCTTTTATGATTTAAAAGTTTTTCATCACTTTTATCATTGAGACTCAAACAATAAATAATCCACATCATCAAATCATCCCCGCACTACGTGCCCGAAGGATATTATTTAGTATCACGACCACGAATTATCCATGCCCCTACGGGCCAAAGATAATCGTGTTTTTATCAACAGTCTGATCATGCCATAAAATAATTCATCTTTGCTCCCTTGTCAAGAGAATCCATAGCCATAATCATACCAAAAATTGTCCATCAATGCACTACGGCCAACGATGAGGACTTTTTCCACATCATTTGTAACATTACTATCGTGATTATCTTTGAATAATCCACAGTCATAATCATACCAAGTCCATCTATGCACTACACAGAATACGAGATGACTTTCAACAAAATATAAACATGAGGATGATGACAATGATATAAGAATTCAATAAAACAAGTTCAAGAATTAAATTATCCAAGAACTAATAATGTCCAAATTGTCAACATGATACTTCTTTGTAGAGTAAAATTCAAGAATGCTCGTAAGAATATTTCCATGAAAAGATCTTTGGATGGAGCGCAAATATCAAGGATATTCCACTAATTTCATGGAGTATAAAGTCAAAACTTTAACCAACCGAGTATAATAAAAATGGAATAACAAAAGAAATCACCATGTATACGGTATTTCGCATGAGGCAAAGTTATTCCAACAAAATAATAAATAACGGAACCAAAGTTAGGTGAAATTAAACGACTGACGGGATGTTCCAAAAAATAATAAAGAATGGAATAACAACGAAATCACCATGCATGCGGTACTTGCGCATGATAGACAGTTATTCCAATGAATAATAAATAACGGAACCGAATCGGGCCAGAAATTATGCAAGCGGTGATGTTCCAACAAAATAATAAAGAATGGAATAACAGAAGAATTTCACCAAGTATAGGGTAGACTGCGTATACAGGTTATTCCAACAGAATAATAAGGAATGGAATAACAATAGCTGTCTTCATGAATACGAAAGAAATAATACACCTTACGAGTACAACAAATAATATCCCTTACCTTAGAATAAAGCTGGATACTGGAATAGAGAAGTAGCAGAATACTTTTCTTCTTTCTCTCTATAGTTTCTCTATCCAGAGTTTCAGTGAATTTGTAAGAAATAATGAAGGAATGAGCTTCTATTTATAGGAGAATGAACTGAATAGTAACTAATTCATGAACGGTCCATATTTATTTACTTTTAAACAGACGGCCCATATTGATTTACTATGCAGTATTAATAAAATATTCTAATAAAACAAAATCTTTTAAATAAAATATAATATATTCTATTTATAGTCTAATAAAACAAATAACGTTATAAAAGTATTCTGTTTTATATAAAAAGATTTTTACTATGCAAAACATTATGCATAATAGAATATAATATATTCTATTTATAGTCTAATAAAACAAACAACTTTATAAAAGTATTCTATTTTATATAAAAATATTTTACTATGCAAAACACTATGCATAATAGAATATAATATATTCTATTTATAGTCTAATAAAACAAATAACTTAATAAAAGTATTATATTTTATATAAAAAGCTTTTACTATTAAAACTTTAAACCAGCGATCCATATTGATTTACTATTATAATTTCAACTAACGGTCTGAAAAATTAGTACATCTCTTCATGGAATAATATTATACCCAAAAATGATTTGGACCAAAAAAAAATATATTTTTTGGGTGAATAGTACCCTGTGAATAGTACTTGAAAATAGTACCCCGTGAATAGTATCCCGACACAAAAAGTGTCCCAAATACCCGAGTGAACAATACTAGAGTGAATAGTAATTTGGGTGAATAGTAACTCGTGAATAGTACTCTGACACGAAAAGTGTCCCAAATACCTGAGTGAACAATACTAGAGTGAATAATAATTTGGATGAATAGTAACTCGTGAATAGTATTTTGACACAAAAAGTGTCCCAAATACCCGAGTGAACAATACTAGAGTGAATAGTAATTTGGGTGAATAGTAACCCGTAAATAGTAACTCGTGAATAGTACTCCGACACGAAAAGTGTCCCAAATACCCGAGTGAATAATATAACCTCCAGACATCAATTATTATCGAAATAAATATCAATTTCTACTAACACTAATAATTCCCACAACTATAACATTATATCAAATCCACACCATAATTTTGAAAAAAATATTTCGAGAAATTTAAATCTTTATTCATAAAATTTGGGGTCTCACAATGGATCTAGAAAAGAAATTCAAAAATAAAAAATATTACTTATGTGACAAAAAAATTATAAAAACTTGAAAGTGAAACCAAAAAAATCAAAATATATTAGGTATTCTAATCTCAAATGTTTATCAATAGAAAAAATTTACTCACGAATGAAAAGTAACGCATCATTAGTAGAAATGAAAACGCGATAATTGGCAACAACAATATTTTGCATCTACCTCTGAATTATCTCTGCATCCATCCGTAAAAACTCAAGCTCTTATCAAATCATAAATACAATCCCAACAAAATCAATTTAACTAAATGTTAATACCAAATGTACACACACACACACACATAGATATATAGATAGAGATTAGGGGAAGGAGTGGAACTTGTGCAGGCGATTGATAGTGAATGAGAGAAGTTCGGAGACATAAGGTTGTTGATAGTCAGAGGTGAGAGGGAGGAAACCTACTACAACACCATTTACTTCATCTATTGTTGTTGTTGGGGATTCAAACTCTATTTTTATATCTAATACTAAACTTTGAAGCTCAATTCAATGTTTTGGGTATTCGGATTTAAGAATTTTCATAAATTTTAGAGAGAGAAAATATGCACATTTATTTGATCTGTAAGAAGGGGGAGAAGAGAGATATGAGAGGAAGGAAGAGAGAATAAATCAAATTTGTTTTTTTTTTCTTTTTCACGTCCACATAAGATAAAAGCTGAAACGATTTAACACTTGTGAGACAGAGATAACAGAATGATCCAATTTTAAAATATTAATTAATTTAATGGGGTAATTAAAAAAAATTAAAAGTTCAATGGTGTAATCAGTAAAACGTGCCAACTACAATGGGTAGTTCATTAATTTTGTCGATAAAAAAATAACGTTCGTTTATTTTTTTTAACGGAATGACCCAATTTTAAAATAATAATTAGTTTAGTGCATGGTGTAATTTGAAAATTTTAAAGTTTTAATGGTGTAATCGGTAAAAGCGTGTCAAGTCCAAAGGGAAATTTCATTAGTTTTGCCTCAAAAATGGTTTTGAGATTATAATTGTAACTAGTAATAAACATGCTCATATTAATAATGTGTCGCCTAAGTTGTATGTTTGTAAAAAGTTGGTTCATCAACTTCACGTAAAGAGTTTGCACGATGAAGATGGTAGTAATAAAATAATTAGATAGAAAGACTCTATAGGACACACATTATGCAAAGTTAGAATATATGTTGTCCATAATATTGATTGAGACACGGAAAATTTACTCGGTTGCAAGGAAATTAATTGACACTTTAAATAAGTCCCAGTATTAGACCTAGTAGGATAATGAATATTTTGAGCACAATGTGTGGCGAGTTACAAAGTGTTCACTTTTCTAATGTAAATATTCAAAATGTGGTGAGAGATTTAAGGCGTGATTCTGCAGACGAAAATAATACACAAACTCCTGTAAATTATTTGAAAAAACTTGCATCCGACATAGCTGGTGAGTGGTGACAGAGGTAGACAGACATATATTGGCAGTGAACTTAAAGATGAGTTCAAACTTCAAATAAACTAAACTAACTAGAGGCCATATATTTATGGGCCAGATTGCAGCTCCTGAACCCATATTCAGCCCACACAAAAATACTGAATCTTAGTATCAACAGTAGGCCCATTATCAGCTGGGTCGGCAACTGAAGAAATGTATATCAACCGTGTAAAATAAAACCTCTCCCGTAGGGTTTTAGATTCTGAGGCCCAAAGTTCCTGCTGAACTACAATCACCGGTAATCAAAGGAAACCATTTTTCCGTTGATGTACAATTGTATGAATTGATCGGTGAGCTGAGGAGAGAGAAATGACAGCTGCAGCTCAGTCTTTCAATGGCAACCTCAAGGCAAGTTTCTGCTATATTTCGCTCTCACGTAATCGGTTTTTATTAGTTAGTTACCAATTTATATTTTTCTTTAGTTTATGAGATAATTTAAAGCAAGGAAAATGGAATGAACTTTGAATCTACTAATTTGTGCTTTTTACCAATGGAATATAATTATTAAATAGCTTCATTATATACTGATTCGACTTTGATTTGTTGTCCTGTTTGTAGAAGTTTGATTTTAGATGTTTGCGCATGCCATATGTTTGTGAAATGTGGTGGATGACTTGTTCATTTTTATGTACTTATTACATAGCCTATACATTTACCTCACTTGTTTAATCGTAAAATTGGGTTTATGATGAAATAAGGGGTTTAATCTAGGGTTTCTAATTAATACTTACAAAGACTTCAAATTTGGGATGTTCAAGGTTCTTTCTAAGACTTCAAATTTGGGAAGTTCAAGGTTTTTTCTTTTTCTTCCCTCATTTCTTTTTTTAAGTATAGCAAGAGCAGAAGTGAATCTTAGTAGTTGTAAAACAAATATTCGGTGTATCAAAATTACTGACCAATTTATGTTCATTACTGTTATTTGATGATTGGGACACAAGTTCATGACTGCATTTTGAAGTTCACTTGACACGGCTCAGTTATGGGGAAGGATAATTGAACATAATAAATATCCTCTGTCCTATTGCAGAAAGCACTTGCTGGCATAAGACGGATCAACTTGGAAGGTTTGCGATGGAGAGTATTTGATGCAAAAGGCCAGGTTGGAGTTCTCCCTTCTTTGCAGTTTCTTCTCTGATTATATATTTAAATTAATAAGCCACTGATGTAGACTTAGCTTTCTGGGTTTTTTTTCGTTTCTGAAAAATATAGCAGAAATGTTATTTCGTTTATTAAATTGATAATGTAATGGATAATGTTGTTGATTGCTGTGACACTTGATTTTGAGATTCTAAAGCTCGGTTGTCCACTTGGGTCCACCCCCAAAAAACACACAAAGAGTTTCAGTTTCAGTTGTTCACTTGGTTGAAGCAAAACATTTAGTCCACCATTTTCTTGTAAAAGTCACAGAACTGTCAAAGAAAACACTAACAAACTTAACTTTTTTGTAGGTCCTCGGGAGATTGGCATCACAAATTTCTACTGTGATTCAAGGTAAAGACAAGCCCACATACGCACCTAATCATGATGACGGGGATATGTGCATCGTGATTAATGCCAAGGATATCGGTGTCACAGGTAGAAAGCTTACTGATAAGTTTTATCGATGGCACACAGGGTATGTACAGTACACTGTTTTCAGTCATTACTTTTTTGTGAATTCTAGTTACTGATGAAATATAAGAAAATTGCACAACTCTGTATCTTTAGTTTCCACTGGTTTTGTGCAAGTAGAAAATTTCTTAAGTTGTGAAAAACAAAATGGAGATGATTATAATTTCATTTGTGCATTTCCCAACTGCCCTTGGTTCATGCAATTTTGTTTTACAATCTCTATTTTGATGTTTGACTGTCTATGTTCTGTAGGTATATTGGCCATCTCAAGGAGAGGAGTTTGAAAGACCAGTTGGTTAAGGATCCTACAGAAGTCATCCGTAAAGCTGTCCTCCGCATGCTTCCAAGGAATAAATTACGAGATGTGAGTTTATACCAATTTTTGTACTTCCTCTATTACTAAGGTCAATCTAAGTCAATTAACTTCCTTTTGCATTTGAATTAAGCTTCTATTTTAGTTTGTTATGTTAGTTCAATGATCTCTCAAGTAGTGTATGGAGAAAAGAGTTACTTATGATTATTAACATGTTACCAATCATAAAAATTAAGCACATATGCTTACAAGTATCACCCACACCCAAAATGAAAAAGATACATAAAAAATGAACCAGTTTTATTATTCTTAACTCTCTTCTGTATGACTTATATGTAGTTTGTACGGACACAAGCCTCTGGATGTGCTTTATAAGTTGAAGGGTGTTAAGTTGTAGACGATTGCCTTGAGTGAAAAAAAACAACTGCCATTAAAAATAATTTTGACTTGATGAGTTGATGTAGTCTGGGTACTAAATGAATGCACTTATTACTTTAGAAACATGTGCGTTTTCTATTAAGTATATCTTTTGTCCAAACAGAAAATCATTTTCTTTTGTTACACTAACAAGGTACATGATCTTCACTGTTGGATTTTATCGGTCTTCTTCAAAGTTTAGCTGATAATATAATATGTCCCGACTACTACCAGTCTCTTTACCAAACATCATTTCTCTCTAATACAGGATCGAGATCGAAAGTTGAGAATATTTGCTGGCAGTGAGCACCCATTTGGTGACAGGCCTATTGAACCATATGTGATGCCTCCTCGTCAAGTGCGAGAAATGCGCCCTCGTGCAAGACGAGCTTTGGTTCGAGCTCAAAAGAAGGTCGAGCAGCAACAGCAAGGAACTTCAGATACAAGAAAAAAGAGAAAAAAGGAAGAGGTGAAAGCCGAGTCGAGTGTTTGAAGGATAAAGTCATAAAGCCAATGTGCACACTTTTCAGATAGTCGATATTTGGTGGTTTTATCAATCTACACATGGTTTGCAAAATCGAACACAAAAGACAAACATTGCACAGTTTGGCTGATCTGCTGCTTGAAATTTGTTGTCATTGAGATTCTCCTTTGTTTAATTACATTGTTTATTCTGGCATTTGGTGTTCTGTTTGAAATTTCTAAATTTAGGCTCAATGAAGAAATTTCTGGGACGCAAAACTAATTTGGAAATTCAGATCATGATTGCAAAGTTTGTTGTAGTTTTATCGCTGTTATCATACTGCCCAAACAAAGCCTTTATGATATATCTAACACCAGGATTGACACGAGGTTGGACTGCTAGCACCGTACTGCTTTCTTTCTTTCCAACTATTGTGGGGAAAAAAAGTTCATACAGCTCTTTATATGGAAAGTAATTGTTGTAAGAAAAACCTTACATATTTGATAAATCTATTCTGAATGAGATCGAAGAGACAAATCACAATTCACAGGCAAAATTTACAACCAAGTATCTAATTTGATTGTTTCCTCTTGGAAGCAAAGAGTTCTATAGTATGAAACTTCACAAGGGAAGAGAGTAACACTTAAAAGGGGAAAACAACACAACCAATGTGGCTTCGAGGGAAGAGGTTTCAATGTATAAATTGATTCTAGGCAATTATTAACATGTAATTGATTCAAATGTCATTCATTAATGTTTAACCCTGTTGGGGTGTTATTATTTGGGTCTAACCAAGTTGTAGCTTAATTTATTTAATAGACTAGATTTAGTGTTGATTCATCGTATATTTATTTTGACAATAAGGAAGTCTTTATTAAAGTAAGATTGTGTTTACTTGTTTGGTGGGATAAGGAGGTTTAATTTGAGAAGAACTCTATCATCCATTAATTATAGTTATACGTTGATTTTATGTAAGACCCCAACTTTTATGAATAAAGATTAATTTTTCTCTAAATATCATTTTTGAATATTAAGGTGTGAATTTGTTATAATGTTATAGTTGTGAGTAATATTTATAAATTTTGCAAAGTAAGCATGTTATTATAAAATATTTGATTGGTCGGAAAATATTCGTTTTAACAGGAAATGTTCGTACGACGACACAATCATTGGTGGACCTCACAACGGAATTACTGTCGGAGTTAGAAAATGACAGAAATAACTTTTTATAAAAATAACGACGAAAGTTTTACCGTTAACTGTTGAAATACCCAGTGATAAAAGTACAGTAATACGCGTGGTTGCATAGTAGCACACATTATTGATTATTGATACTTACGTGAGAAGTTACATAATTTTATTCAATTATTGCTACAGTAATTGCTGCATAGTATCTCACATTATTGATTCTATTATTGTCACAATATCATATGTGTGACACCCCCAAAATAGGTATACATCACCCATTCTAAGTTGTCAAATACATGGTACATAAATAACTACAACTTTATTAATACATTTGTCATACAAAATACGACAACACTTAAACTGTGAGTTTAAATACAAATATTGTCTTCTAGACAATATCCACACCCAAATAAGTCATCATTATAATTATTGATATATTATTTTACAAAAATGGTGAGGACTACTAAAACAACTTCTAGAACCATCATTCCATACCCCGACTAGTACTCGCTACATTCTTGCCTCCTGAGAAGAAAAATAGAACAAAAAGGAAAAGGGTGAGCTCAACTAGCCCAGTAAAGAATATTATGACTAAAATAATATAGAACAAATTATCGTTAGTCTTCAACAGGAAAAAATATGATAAAATACAATAGACAACAAGTTTCAGATCAATATTCGCAGCGGAAATAATAATTCATAGATGAGTTACGTAGAGAATGAAATCTACTATAATCTATGAATTTAAAAGTTCATCATCAATATTTTATCCTTGTAACATCAATCAATATTCATCTTGAATCAAATATTTATCTTTGCACTTCTGAGCCAAAAGATATTCATCGATCGATCATGTTCATCTCAACACCTGTTCATCTTTGCACTACGGGCCAAAAATATTCATAATAAAATCAACCATCTTTGCACTACAGGCCAAATATATTCAGTAATATCATCATTTAGGATTGAGGATGATGAAAAATATTTTAAAGAAAACGAATCCAGTAAAATAAAAGAACAAATATTAAGGATTCGTACTTTAAACAATCTGGGTTCAAAAATACTTCATAAATAATCATAGTGGAGCAAAATTCAAGAATGATCAAAATATGGATATTATCAAAGCTAGTATCCATAATAGATATTTTGGACAAACAACGAAAATTTAATTTTTCTGTGAATAGTGCCGTATTCGTGAATAGTACCGTATACGTGAATAGTAATCCCGACACTAAAAGACAAGAATTTCACAAGAAAAATACTCCCAATATTCCGGCATAATGATATTGAAGGAAATAATATCATTTTTTTAAAAAATAATATCCCTTACCTTGAAAAGACAAGATTTTGATTTGAATTACGAATATAGTCTTTGAAGGGAGCTTGCAGACCAGTATAAAGAACACTCAAAGTATCAAAATACTCACAAGAATACGCCTTCGATAATATAGAGAGAAAAGAGAGAAAACTTGGGTTTACGGTGTGATTTTCAATTCTAACCTAAACACCCTATTTATAGGAAAATGCTTAGAACACCAAAGCAGAAAATTTAATAAAATATTATTATTTATATTACAAATTCCTACGCCCACTTTTACCAACTGATATCAGCCACCTTCCACATGTTAATGATGCCCACAAAATAAAAAAACGTTTTTCTTTAAAAAAAATATTTAAAACTTCAAAAATCAATTATTTCAGAACTATGGAACTTCAATAATTCATAATAAATAGCCCTTTTATCAGAAAAATTCGGACCACATGTCCTTTCCATAGGAAATTCCATTCTCTACAACTTTACAGAAGAAAGTTTTTCTAAATTTCAAACAGAAATTGACCGAAATCCACAAACGGGCGATTTTACAAGTTATAATTAAATTTCAGTCAAGAAATAGGGTCCACCGACACACAAAACATGTGTTTATCATTTAATACAACAAAAATACTCTTCCTCCTCATATATCCCACATTTGTTATAAAAATATCACCATTATTATATTATTAAAATATAATAATATATTTAAATGAATTATTTATCGAAAAAGATAAAATAATAATTTTTCAACAATTGTCACATTAAAAATTTTCTCCATCTATATCCACATAAAATGAATATTTCCTTATCATATAAATCAATAATTAATTATTCACAAATAATATTACGAGAATCACAATCATCGACAACCAGCAGGTTCGGGAAAGAGGGCTTTCCAATAAGGATTTCTCTCTTGGCCGTAATTAGATTAGATGACCAAACCTCTCCTTGGATGTAATTTTCTAGACATTGCCAATAATGTTATCTAATAATATTATTCGATAATATGAATTATTGCTCCGATAATGGAAAATACTTGTGTAGTGACAATTATTGAAACAACAATAATATAAAATATCAACGCAAAGAATTATTGAATCAATAAAATAAAATCTTCGAATAATATTCATCGTAACAATTATTGAGTAATGCCTTCCTACGTAAGAATCAATAATTGGTACAATACCGCATGCTTCTTGTGTTTTAACCACCAAGTATTTCAACAATATTAATCTGTGAATAACTATCCAGTATTTTATAAACAACTTATACTTGTCGTTTTCTTCATCCAATCGCTTTTCGTTATGGGGCCCACACAAGGCTGCGTCGTCGTATGAATATTCCCCGACAGTAAGAATATTCCACGACCAAACTAATATTCCCCAACAACAATGAATATTTTATAACCACTTGCTTATTTAAAATATTTGCGCATTTTACCCATAACTATCCACATTAATCAAATCGACCATTACTATTTCAAAATAATAAATAGAGGAAATTTAATTTTATTTATAATAAGTTGGGGTCTTACAACCTCCCCTCCTTATAAAATTCCGTCCTCGAAATTGACGTACGTACCTGGTGTTTCGAAAAAATGAGGATACCTCGCTTTCATTTCCGTTTCCAACTCCCAGATCATTTCCTCTATAGCATGGTTCCTCCACAAAACTTTAACTTGTGGTATGACCTTTGTGCGTAGGAAATTCTCCTTCCTATCCAAGATCTTGACAGGTACCTCTTCGTACGTTAAGTCTTCGGCTATCTCGTCCGGTTCTAACTCAATGACGTGGTTCGGGTCTTTCACATATTTACGAAGCACAGATATATAAAAAATATTATGAACACGAGACATACTTGGAGGTAACGCGAGTCTATAGGCTACATTTTCTACTCGGTCAAGAATCTGAAATGGACCAATAAATCGTGGATTGAGCTTTCCTCGTTTCCCAAATCTTGTAACTCCCTTCCATGGAGCAACTCGCAACAATACATGATCCCCAATACTAAATTTCACGTCCTTTTGATGAAGATCCACATAACTCTTTTGTCGATCCTGTGCCGTTTGTATACGTTGTCGAATCATTTGGATCTTTTCCGTAGTCATACTTACCAAATCGGGTCCCAACAATGTTGCTTCACCCACCTCATTCCAACATATTGGAGAGCGACAATTTCGTCCATACAATGCTTCAAATGGGGCCAATCCTATACTTGCCTGATAACTGTTGTTATAGGAGAATTCCACCAATGGTAAATACTTATCCCAACTCCCTTTGAAGTCTAGGACACAAAGTATTAATAAATCTTCAAGAGTTTGAATAGTCCTCTCTGATTGTCCGTTCGTTTGAGGATGGTATGCCGAACTGAATCGTAAATCCGTCCCCATAGATTTTTGCAAGCTAATCCAAAATCTTGAAGTGAATCTTGGGTCACGATCCGAAACTATGGATACTGGCATGCCATGCAATCTCATAATCTTATTTATGTACATACGAGCAAGACGTTCAAGGGAATAAGTCTCCCGTATCGGCAAGAAATGAGCAGACTTGGTTAATCTATCAACAATAACCCAAATAGTATTTATGCCTTGAGAAACCGTGGGAAGACTCGTAACGAAATCCATGGTAATATGTTCCCACTTCCATTTCGGAATCTCAAGTGGTTGCAATGGACCCTTAGGCACTTGATGCTCCGCCTTTACACGTTGACAAGTTAAACACCTTGAGATAAACTTCACGATCTCTCTCTTCATATTGTTCCACCAAAATGTATATTGAAGATCACGATACATTTTGGTACTTCCAGGATGAATTGCAAACTGTGTATTGTGTGCCTCCATCATGATCTTGTATTTTAAATCAGAGTCGTTAGGAACACAAAGTCTGGAGTGGACTCGAAGTATTCCTTCATCATTGATTCTTGCTTCTGGAATAACACCTTCTTTTACTTTCTTCTTCATACACATCAGCTCTGGGTCTGTGCACTACAAGAAAATCGGCTAATTCCGACGGAAAATTCCGTCGTATATAAGACTATTCCATCGAAACTACGGTATTTTTGACGGAATTATTCGTCAGAGATTCCGTCGTAACTATTCGCGTCGAAAATAAATTCCGTCAAAAATTTCGTCGGATGATTATTATCTACGACGAACGTATCTCCGATTTAAATTTCGTCGACCCTAACTATCTTCGACGTATCACATAGGACAAAATTGTTCGCAAAAACATGGTAAAGAACTATGTCCGACCGACTAATTCCCTCGAACATAACCTATTTCCGATTTAAAACTAAAATTAGTTGATACTTATTAAAATTGTCTATTAATAAACTTCACTTGACTTTACGTCGGAGATATAATTGGTACGACGGAAATATTCCGTCGAAGTTATCTTATGTACGACTGAAAACTAGGCCATCTCAGTATTTATTAAAAATTGGTTATTTATTATCTCCGAGGGACGGTCCGTCGAAATAAAACTATTCCGTCAGAAGTAACTATTTTTTTTAACTGCAGATTTTAAAAGTTCAGTTTCCAGGTGTTTAAACCCATTAATGTACCTGTAACCTATCACAACCCAATACACAGTAATATAAACCTGTATCTCACCTTCAAATATACAACGTAACACTAAAACGTAATCTTCAACTCATTATCATTCACATTCAAATATCCACCAAAACGTATTATAAGCTAACCAATTATAAATATAAGCTAATGTTCCATAAATGTTAAACAATATAATTTACAATAGTTGTACAGACGTAATTAGACAATACAATATATACAAAAGTTCTATAAACTATACAAATGAACTATAAACTAGTAAAAGTATCATTCATCGGGCGGAGGTGAACGACGTTGCTCTGGTGTATGGAAATCAGCCTCGTGCTCGCCATCATCGCCAAATTGCTTTTCTTATCGCCACCTTCGTTGATAGAATCAAAAATATAAATCACTAGTCCGTATATATATATATATATGTGTGTGTGTGTGTGTCTGAGAATTAACAAACTAGCCTTAATTGAAAAACATAAACAATAAGAATACCTAAGTAGGTGGTGGCGGATTTAAAAGCCTCCTCCAAGAGGTAATCACCATCCGGAGACATCTCGGCGCTCAAAGCGTCGAATCGCCTCCCGTGGTAATCCTGCATTTCTCTGCAGAGGCCCTCGCTATAATATCCTCGAGCAATCTGGTGAAGACGAGAATCGGAAGACAATCACGACGACGAAAAGATCGGATCGGTATGGAACTCTATCCGACACGGCCCTATATCACCATTTTGGAAGATATCGTCATCCAAGCCAGCCTCGTATATGAGATGGTCCGACATGTGTTTCTCGACACGGCACCGGGCGAGCCTATAAAGATACAAATTTGATTACTAATAATAATTTATATAATGTGATAAATTCGATAATTTCGTGAAACATAAAAAATATTACCTCCTAAGTGTATATGCGGGTATCCTCTGCGGACCCAACACTCGATATCTGCCGAAGATCGCTAGTAGGGGATCCCGAGACGCGACCCATAGTCTCACTCCTCATCCCGATCTAATACAATATCGGGAAGAGGGGTGGCGAAATCTAACGGCTCGTAACCCTCCTAATAGTCTCTAGCTTTCACTATACGCTCGTCCCAAGCTTCAAATCGATCCTCAGAATGTATTCTCAGATATCGTATATTAATTATATCATTTTATTTACGATTGAATATTATTAAAAGCTAAATAGTAAGATGAGTTTTACCCAGATAGCTAAAGTCGCCTTTGAGACAAAGCACGCTCGTCTCTGGGCGTGTGTGGTCTCGATCCCAAAACTCTAGCATGGTAGGATCTCTACCAAGGTCCTCCCCAATACCTAATACAAATATTCATAAAATAGGTCTTAAGTATTTGTGTGAGAACTTGACACATAAATAACTAAATACAACGCATTTATCGTCTTCGCCTCCTCGAACGACTGAGAACCAGTGGTGTGTACTATCCGGACCTGACCAAGGTTCTTTTTCGCCTGCTCGGACTTTTTCTTGAAGTCATCAGCCTCCCAGTGCGCACTCATAGCCTCCCAGGCTAAATCAGAGACTATGCGGGGCTAATGATCTCTAATGGTGGTCCCGGGCTGGTCTACAACTACCCAGGTTACCTTTGGTCGCATCTCATACAGCCATCCAGAGTAATTCGCAGCGACGTGATGCTCAATCATAGCATCGCCAGCTGACTGAGAGATGCTCGGGTCAAATCGATAATAAACCTATAACAAAAGATTATTTAAAATTAAGAACATTTGATTTCGTCATCCCAATACAACTATGTGGTGATAATATGCTTAACTTACATGGAACTCCCACAAGAAGGTCTGCATAAAAGTGGAATCGTACCGCGCATACTGACTGAACCGCATGCACCCTCTCGGGAGATGCGTCAAACAAATCGCATGTAGGGTGTGCTTAGCCACTGGGTCTAGTATACTACAGAAAAAGAATAACAATAGGTGTCATGTGAATTGTGTTTTGCAATAACTGATAGAAATAGTACGAATATATTAACACTTACTGCTGGGCAACGACATCCACCGATACTGTAAGTGGCACTGTCGGCGGACGACCAAAGATACCTAGGTTCGTCCCTCGGTGTCATAGACGAGGTGCATCTGTAATGATTGTATTTAACATAGTACTTCAATAATCATTGTAATTAATGCAGCTTGAGATATATTTAAATCCTAGTTAAGATAACTTACTCGCACCTGAAGAAGAGCCTCTATCGTGGCTACCGTCTACAGTACCGGATCGCCCACCACCTCTGCGACCTCCACCGCTATGTCTAGCCATGAATATCCTACTGCAATAACAAAATTGGTAGATTACGAATATGTAAGGTTTAAAAATATGTGGTAAGGACTAATATGAAAGCTCATTTTCAATTACGCACGTCATCAAACCCATCAGAATCAATGTGTATATCATTCCTGATTCGGATCTTCCTCATCCTCGCCGAGATCGGTTTCATCATCGTTATCATCCTCAACGCGACTACATAATCATTCATGTGTATGGTGGCCTCGACATCCTCATCGTTAGGTACGCGTCAATGACATCGAGATTTCACCACATCTTCAAAGATGGAACACTATAACCAATGGGTTGCTCACATCTTCTTGCAACGCCTCATCCATACCAAACATGTTATCAGCATTAAATGAGCGTGTTTTAGTAGTGACTACTGTGTACCAGGGGCTTCGAGTATTTACGACATTAGGAGCATAATACACTTGAGTCACTTGACTTGCTAACACGTACACGTCATCAGAATTTAACACCGACTTGATATCCACGGTTGTGATTCTATTACGATCAACTTTAACCCCCTTTTTAGTATCAAACCAACTACACTTAAATGTAACTACCTTTTTGCCGTCGTGATAATTGAGCACAACTACATCCTGTAAACGACTATAGTAATTGGACTCAGAATCTTGATAGCGACTTCCCTAACACCACAACCCCGTAATCGATCGATGTGAGTTCATGCAAGTTATCGACTCTAAATCTATACCCATTCATGATGCAACCAGGAAAAGAACTAGCAACTTTGTAAGGTCCTTGGATGACATCTATAAAATGCTCAGAAATACTCTCCACTTCAACCCTTTTCTTAAACCATTGTTGGAAATTAGCATTAGTGAATGTTTCCAATTCTGCTGCAGTAAAAGTTGGGTTAGAAGCATACACTTCCTCTTCGTATGAACTGCGATATTAGTAAAGTGTCTTTAACATATATAGAGATGACTACACTTGTAAATTGTACTAACTGGAGCAAATAAGCTTAGACTTACGTGATGTATGATGATACTTCAGGCATATTTAGAAGCACGTATGTAGATACATTCTTCAACTCTTTGTCGCTTAAGTAAGTCAGAGTCTCAGGGCCAAATGGTTTAGCCGGATATGTGAATACAACTAACTCATCATCAGCATGAGTCATTGGACCAACAACCTCATTCCTTCCTAAACGGTTGTGCTTCGTTGAGACAACATCGTCAAAATACAATGAGCAGAAGTTGACAAGCTCTTCCTCTGTATATCGTTCAGCAATAGAACCCTCTACACGAGCTTTGTTCTTGACCTTTTGTTTTAATCGGCGCATATACCTACAATAAATAATATGCAGACTTAGTGAAGTATTATTAATATGAGCAGGATAGAACAATTATAGCAGTTTCTATATTACCTCTCAAAAGGATACATCCACCGATATTGCACCGGTCTTCCAAGTTTGAGTTCATATGGCAAATGAATAGGCAGATGTTCCATCGAGTCAAAAAATCCTGGAGGGAAGATCATTTCAAGCTTGTAAATGGTAAGCATAATATTCTTCTCCATCTGCTCGACATCACTGTGCTTAATTATAGTTGAGCAAATATCTCGAAAGAAATTTGACAGTTCGGTCAATGCATCCATAACTTTTCTGGGTAACATCTCACGAAATGCAATTGGAATCAACTTCTACATGAATACATGACAATCGTGACTCTTGAATCCAGAAATTTTCAATTGCTCAACCTTACAACAACGTGTTATGTTCGACGCATATCCATCTGGGAGTTTCAACCCACTAACCCACTTACAGACGTCTTCAATTTGTTGCTTAGTAAGACTAAATGGAGCTTTAGGTTTCGTAGTGTTAGGGCGAAGCCACATTCTGGCCTAATGTTCAATGCCTCCAAATCTTTTCGAGCATTGTCATTGTCTTTAGTTTTACCACTCGCATCTAACACGGTGTAAAACAAGTTCTCAAAAACATTCTTTTCGGTATGCATGACATCTATACAATGACGAACTGAAAGTGTGCCCCAATACGGCAACTCAAACCATATAGGCAAGTGTGTCCAATTATGAGTCTTCCTGTACCTGGTTGCCCTCAAATTACTGTGTTCCTTCCCCGGCAAAGGAAAATCAAGTTTATTCAACCACTCTAAGACCTCACTGCCCGACAGCCGACCAACAACCCCCTTCTTCTCTATCTTTCTGTTGAACTGTGTTGACATCTTTCTGTAATTATGATCAAGAGGCAAAAATCTACGAGCAGTGCCAAAGAAACTACATTTCCGCCCATGCTGCAACTGGTTGCCTTGCACATCCCCCATACACACCGGATGATGATAATAGCTTCCCATGAGTTGACCAACCACTAACCATCCCAAGAGCCTAAAAGTCAATGATAGTCCATAACAGGTCGCTTTCATCACAAAATTTCTCGTGATATCGATTTATCATACGTCTCAACCCTGCTCTCCCACAACATCTTTAGTTCATCCACTAACAAATGAAGGTACACATTAAGATCTTTTGTAGGACTTTTATCCCCTAATGAGTAAAGTCAAAACAAATACGGATCCTCATGCATTACTCACGGTGGAAGATTATAAGCGACCATAATGACCGCCAAACCGAGTACGGCTAGCTAAAATTATTAAAAGGGCAAAAGCCATCAGTAGCCATGCCAAGCCTAACATTCCTAACTTCTTCCGCAAACTCAGGATAATTTACATCAAATCTCTTCCATTCATCTCCATCCGCTGGGTGAGTCAGCTGACTAGGCACGACATCCCTTGTTCGATGCCAACTCATATGTTGAGCCGTATGAGACGACATGAATAGCTGCTGAAGTCTCGGCACAAGTGGAAAGTATCGTAAGATTTTCTTGGGAACATATTTCTCCTTCCCCCCACGTTTTGTAACCTTGTAGCGCGATAAGCTGCATATATCACACTGTCCCTTATCTTTGTCCTCCCCATAGTATAACATGCAATCCTGCTCACAAGCATCGATTTTCTGATACCCCATATTTATCCCCTTGACTATCTTCTTCACTTCGTAATAATTCGCAGGAAGAGTATGATCCTTGGGTAAGAACTGTCCAATTATAGCGAGCAAATCGTTGAAACCTCTCTCACTACAGTCGTGCTCATTCTTGAAGTGTAAGAGCTTCGTCACTGCAGAAAGCTTGGTGTTCGTATCATTTCCCGGATACAATGCGACCCTAGATTCAGATAGCAACTTGTAAAAGGCAAGAACATCATTTGGCACTTGCTTCAGACCGCTTGAAGAAGGTTCATATTCAAATTTCACCAATAGTAGTAGGGCCATAAACATCAACCAACATCTCAACTGGATCATAGTTTTTGACGTATGAATCCTGTGGAATTGGTTGTTCCACAATATTTTCAATCACTTTTGATTCCCCGTGATGAGTCCATACGAAGTACCCATCTACAAATCCACGAGAAAATAAGTCGAATTTAATCTCGTCGACTTTCTTCCAAATCAGATTTTTATACTTGACACACGGCATCAGATCTTCCCGCAGATCATCCGTATGTTCTAGTGCTTTGTTCAAGAAATCTAAAACCCCAACACGATAAGTCGAGACTAATCCTCCCATCACGGGTATCCTACGGTACATCCACATCCAACTCCTACCTTACGACATTTTTAATTACACGTATGCGCATTAAGTTAATTTGGATATTCATGCATGAATTATTGGATGTGTCTACAGGTCACTAAAATGCAAACACGTTGAGTTGAGTACGTTTCGAGTTTCAAGAAAATTTCGGCAGCACCTCCCCATGGTCTCCAAGCACACGAAATAGACTAAGATAACTTAATCTAAGTATGCACTCGGAGAACATATAGAGATAACAGTCGATTAATCCTCAAAATAACAAAAAATGTACCATTTCGTATTTGCACCAGCCTAAGTGAGAGACATAAAATCCAATAACAGTCCCAAACTGGGGACTGTTCGACATTTACCCCTATTGAGTGTATGTCAAACGGGTTTCTAAGTTTCAAAGTATAGTACATAGTTTATGAGAATTTATGTGGAATCTCTACTTGAGTCGGCAACCGGGCAAAAAAAAAGGGTCGTAGTTCCTGTTGTGTCCTATACTCGAATAATACATTAATTCAATTCTATCGAAACATTCCTCATTTCATTGTTTCATCATAACAGATGATAACATCATCAAGAAGGAGTTCCATTAAGCTATTGAACAAAGTTTTAGCTTAAGCAACCCTCTAGATGAACGAATGATCACTTCTTTGCTAGGAATGAATCATCTCCCCATATGGGTCCAATCCATGATATAGACAACTTCTCACCACTCCGAATTCCTCAAATGGATAGTTCTCATTCAAGAGGTGAGACATTCTGTGAGAACTACCCATCTGAGGAATTCGAAGTGGTGAGAAGCTGTTTATATCATGGATTGAACCCATATGGGGACATGATTCATTCCTATGGGAGAAGTGATCGTTCGCTCATTTAGAGGGTTGCTTAACCTAGAACTTTGTTCAACAACTTACTGGCACTCCTTCCGGATGTTTCCATCTGTTATGATGGAACAGTGAGGAATGTCTACAGTAATTCAATTGCCTTTATTATTCGAGTATAGGACACAAACTGGAACTACGACCCTTTTTTTTTTTAATTGTTGTCGAGGAATTGAATCGGTTGGAGTACTATTTAGCTGCAACTACTATGTCGAAACCTGCATACAAGAAAGAGTACATATATGTAGGGAGAGTATTATTGCATTTATATATTAAAAATTATGGCAAACTAAGCAAATGCTACTTAGTTTATTTTGCCAATGATAATAAACTAAGTAAGTGGTACTTAGTTTATGAGAATTGTTAATTATTTGGAATCTATAGAGACTACTGTTCGACATTCACTTCTAGCTATACTTAGTATATTTTGCCAATGATGATAAACTAAGTAATTGGTACTTAGTTTATGAGAATTGTTATTTAGAATCTATAGAGACTACTGTTCGACATTCACTTCTAGCTATAAACTGCTATTTTGCCAATGATGATAAACTAAGTAAGTGGTACTTAATTTATGAAAATTGTTATTTAGAATCTATAGAGACTACTTATATATTTTTTTATTTTAATTTGTAGTATATTATATAATTGGCTTATTTATTTATTAAATATACTTTATTAAATTAAATTAAATCATTATATTTTATTTTATTTATTAAACTAAATTAAATTAAATTTTTATTACTTTTTATTTTATTTTGTATTATATTATAAAAGTTCTAATTTAATTTGATTTAATAAATTGAAAATATCTTATTTTATTTTATTTTATTTTATCTTGTATTATATTATATATATATTATATATATTTTTAATGTTTTTATTAAATTAAATTAAATTAAATTTATTTTAAATTTAATTTAATTTAATTTAGTTTATTTAAATTAAATTAAATTTATTTATTTTATTATTTTTATTTAATTTTATTTTTTATTGAATTGTATTTTGTTTATTAGATTAAATCAAAGTTTTTTTATTTTATTCAAATTAATTTAATTTATTTTTTATTTTATTTTACTTTATTTTGTATTATATTATATTATTTATTTTATTTAATAAACTATATTAAATTATATTTACTTTATTTTATTTTAGTAGTAAGAAACTAAGTAAATGGTACTTAGTTTATGATTTATTAATATTGGGAAACTAATAACTAATACAATATATGGAAGTCTCCAATTTATAATTTTTGATGAAATTTACATCATAAATTCAGTCGTAAATAACAAATATATCAAGATTAAAAACAATTCTAAAATCGGTTATATTATGATAAGGAACCCAAATTTGATATCAATATTCTACAATTTCCAAATTCCAAATAATATGCAAATTCATGAACCCAAAATCAAAATTCCAATTTCAAAGAATATACAAATCCACAAATTCACAAAGAACAAATTCACAACAACAACATATTATCCAAATTGGGTTAATCTCATATTCAAACTAAAATTAAACTAAACCTAAAACAAATTAAGCTTAAGCCACAAATGTGACGCCCCCAAAATAGGTATATGTGACGCCCCCAAAATTAGGTATACGTCACCCATCTTGGGTCGCCACTTACATGGTACATAAATTCAAATACAACTTACTAATATAACTGTCGTGTATAATACGACATAAACTGTGAGTTTGAATACAAATATTGTTTACTAGATATTATACAAACTCAAAAGGAGTCCTCATTACAACTATTATCACACTATTTCACGTAATAATAGCGAGGACTACTAATGCTATCCTCTCGACCATTACTCCGCTCCCCGACTGTCCCAAATATATTCTCATTTCACGAAGAGAATAAAGAAAGAAAGGGTGAGCTCAACTAGCCCAATGAAATATTATGACTAAGATAATGCATAATAAATTATCATTAGCCTTCAATAGTGTTAAACCGATACAATATAACAAACATCAAGTTTAATCATGCAATGAATATGCAATCCATTAAAAGAGTCAAGTAGAAAATAAAGTCTACTATCTTTTAGGTTTTAAAAGGTTTTCATCAATTTTTATCACTAAGACTTAGTTTAATGAATAAACCACAATATCTAATCATCCCTCGCACTACTTGTTAAGGATTTTCATCAAATTATCAATGGTCACGACTATACCGAATCACCCCTGGTCATAATCATACCAAAAACTATCCATCACTTCATTACAGGCCACTGAGGACTTTTGTCACATCATTTATATCAAGCCATGATTATACCAAATGATCCTTGGTCATAATCATACTAAGTTCATCTATGCACGTAAGCCAAAGATAACATAATATATCACGAGGATGATGATAATGACATAATAATTCAATAAAACAAGTTCAAGAATTATTTTATCCAGAATTAAGAACGTCCAAATTGTCAACAAGATATCTTTGTTTTGTAGAGTAAAATTCAAGAATGATCGTAAGAATATTTCCATGAAAAGATATCGGATGAAACGCAAATATCAAGGATATTCTACTAATTTCATGGAGTATAGAAGTCAAAGTTTTAACCAACCGGGTATAATAAAGAATGGAATAACAAAGGAAATCACCACGCATGCGGTACTTGCAGATGTATGTTTATTCCAATGAATAATAATAATCGGAACCAGTCGTGAAATTCACAATCGACAGATGATCCAATGTAATAATAAATGCTTTGAATAATAATAAACAATGGAACCAGTCCTTAAATTGTAAAACACACGCATAAGATATTCCAATGTAATAATAAATGCGAATAATAAACAATGGAACCAGTCCTGTAAAACACACGCATGTGATATTCCAACATAAATAATAAAGAATGGAATAATGTAAGAAGATCACCAAGTATAGGGGATTTCACATATACAAAGTTATTCCAATGTAATAAATAAGAATGGAATAATATAAGGATTTCACCAAGTATAGGGTATCTGCGTATATACAAAGTTATGTATAGGGTATGCCACTTTTACAAAGTTATTCCAATGTAATAATAATGAATGGAATAATGTAAGTTCTCTTCATGAATAAGAAAGAATAACACCCTCACGACGTACAACAAATAATATTCCCTACCGTAAAAAGACACCGGATATCAAAGTAAAGAAGTACCAAAATACTCTTCTTCTTTCTCTCTATAGATTTTCTCTCTATAGCTTCTCTACTCTAGTTTCAAAGAATTCGTAAGAAAATAATGAAGGAATGAGCTTCTATTTATAGGAAAATAGAATGCATAGTAATTAATCCATGAACGGTCCAGATTGATTTACTTTAATCTGACGGTCCATACTTAAAGCAATATCTTTTAAATAAAATATCATATATTCTATTTATATAAAAACATTTTACTATGGCAACACTATGCAAAACACTATGCAACACTATGCATAATAAAATATAATATATTCTATTTATAGAATAACTTTAATAAAGTATTCTGTTTTATATAAAAAGATGTTTCGCTTTTATTACGTTAATAATACGAATAAAACAAAACGTCATTATCGCTATAATAATTCATATTATTAATCGACAATAATGGAATCAAACCGAGTGACTTCTCACATAAACATCAATAATCAATACCGCGTAATAATATGCAACCACACGACATCGTATTTCTTTTACTACCGAGTAGTTCAACAAAGATCAACGATAAAACTTCCGCCGTTATTTCAATAAAATATTTTTGTCGCTTTTCTCGATCCGACAATAATTACATTGTGGGGTTCACCAATGATTGAGTAGTTGTATACGAATATTCCTCGCTAAACCGAATATTCCCCACCAATCGAATATAATATAACCACTTGCATACTTTGCAAAATTTATAAATACTACCCACAACTATAATATTATCTCAAATTCACACCATAATATTAAAAATTATTTCGACAAAATTTAAATCTTTATTGATAAAATCTGGGTCTCACAAAGATACATCACCCATTCCGAATTCGTCACAATAACATGGTACGTAAACAACTACAACTTTATTAATACAACCCATAAATCGTGAGTTTAAATACAAATATTGTCATCTAGACAATATACATACCCAACTAAGTCCTCATTACAATTATTGATACAATACTTTACAAAATGGCGAGGACTACTAAAACAACTTCCTAGAACCTTCATTTCGTACTCTCAGATTAATACTTTCGCTACATTCTCGCCTCCCGAGAAGAAAAATGGAACAAAAAGGAAAAGGGTGAGCTCAACTAGCCCAAAGAAGAATATTATGACTAAGATAATATAGAACAAATTATCGTTAGTCTTCAACAGGAAAAATCGATAGAATACAATAGACAAACAAGTTTCGGATCAAGAATGGCGAAAATAATAATTCATAGATGAGTTACGTAGAGAATGGAATCTACTATTATCTATGAATTTAAAAGTCCATCGTCCCATATTTTATTCCTCGTAACATCAATCAATATTCATCTTGAATCAAATTTTATCTTTGCACTACAGCCAATGATATTCATCGATTGGTTATGTTCATCTCAACACTGCTCATCTTTGCACTACGGCCAAAGATATTCATTATAAAATCATTTATCTTTTGCACTACAGGCCAAAGATATTCAATAATATCATCATTTAGGACCGAGGATGATGAAAATATTTTAAAGGAAACGAATCCAAAGAAACAAAAGAATAAATATCAAGGATTCAGATTTCAAATTATTTCATGTCCAAAAATACCTCATAAATAATCATAGTGAAGTAAAATTCAAGAATGATCAAAACATGGATACAATCAAAGCTAGTATCCATAATAGATATTTTGGACGAAAAATAAAATTTTAATTTTTCTGTGAATAGTGCCGTATACGTGAATAGTAACTGTGACACCCCCAAAATAGGTATACATCACCCAACCCATTCTGAGTCGCCAAATACATGGTACAGAAATAACTACAACTTTATTAATACATTTGTCGTGCAAAATACGACAACATATATACTGTGAGTTTAAATACAAATATTGTCATCTAGACAATATTCACACGCAAATAAATCCCCATCATAATTATTGATACATTATTTTACAAAATGGTGAGGACTATTAAACAACTCTCTGTAACCTTCATTCCATACCCCCGACTAAGATTTCGCATACATTCTCGCCTCCTCGAGAAGAAAAATGGAACAACAAGGAAAAGGGTGAGCTCAACTAGCCCAAGAAAGAATATTATGACTAAGATAATATACAACAAATTATCGTTAGTCTTTAACAGGGGAAAATCTAATAGAATACAATAGACAACAAGTTTTAAATCAATATTCAGCAATGAAATAATAATTCATTAGAAGAGTTAAGTAGAGAATGCAAACTACTATCTTCTATGTATGAATTTAAAAGTTCGTCGCCTATCTTTTATTCCTCGTAACATCAATCAATATATATCTCGAATCAAATATTCATCTTTGCACTACAGCCAAAGATATTCATCACTTAGTCATGTTCATCTAAACACTGCTCATCTTTGTACTACGGGCCAAAGATATTCATCGAAATCATTCATCTTGCACTACAGCCAAAGATATTCAATAATATCATCATTTAAGACCGAGGATGATGAAAATATTTTTAAAGAAACGAATCCAAAGAAACAAAATGACAAGGATTAAGGATTAAGGATTCGTGATTTTGTTTTATCCATGTCCAACAATACCTCAAAAATAATCATAGTGGTGTAAAATTCAAGAATGATCAAAACATGGATACAATCAAAGCTAGTATCCGAATAGATATTTTGAGAAAAAAGGAAAATTTTCATTTTTTCGATGAATAGTCTTAGATTCGTAAATAAATTCCACAAATCGTGATATCGTGAATAAAGGTCAGATATCGTGAATAAGAACTCTGACACCAAAAGTTCCAAATTTGATAAAAACTTCAGATCAATATTTCAAAGATAATGATATTGAAGAAATAATATCATTAAGAAAAAATAATATCCCTTACCTCACAAAGAGATGGTATTTCTAGTAAAACACCTGGATATAAAGCTATGACTTGAACTTGCACCGTATAACAATACTCAAAATATACTCAAAATACTCACAAGAATATGCTCGATAATATAGAGAGAAAAACTTCAGCTTTAAATTGTGATTTTCAATTCTAACCTAAGACCCTATTTATAGGAAATTGCTTAGAACACCAAAGCGTAAAATTTAATATAATATATTATTAATAATAAATTTTCCTACGCCTCTTTGGAAATCAGCTCCTAACATTTTCCACATGCTAACCTTCTAGAAAAGTAATAAAAAACGTTTTTCATAAAATAAATAATTAAAACTTTCAAAATCAATTATTTCGTAACTTGAACTTTAATAATTCACAATAAATATCCTTTTGCCGAAAAATTCGAATCTCATGAGTTTTATAGGAAATTTAATTCTCTACAACTTTGCAGAAGAAAGTTTTCCAAATTCCAAACAAAATTTACCAAATCCATAAACAGGCGATTTTACAAAGCTATAATCAAATTTCAAATAATAAATGGGGTCCACCGACATGTTTAACATGTTTTAAATATTTATTGCAACAAAAAATACTCTTCCTCCTCGTATACTCATATATCCCACATTCGTTGTAAAAATATCACCATTATTATATTATTAAAATATAATAATATATTTAAATGAATTATTTTATCGAAAAAAAGATAAAATTTTAATTTTCAACAATTGTCACATTAAAATTTTTCTCCATCTATATCTACATAAAATCAATATTTTCCTCATCATATGAATCAATAATTAATTATTCACAAATAATATTACGTAATCACAATATCGACAACCGTGCGCCTCCTGTGAAAGAGGGGGCTTTCCAATAAGAATTTCTCCTTCTTGGCGCAAGCAATTAGGTGACCAAACCTCTCCTTAGATGTAACTTTCTAGACATTGCCAATAATGTTATCTAATAATATTATTCAGATAATATGAATTATTGTTTTGATAATGAAAATATACGTGTAATGACAATTATCAAAACAACAACAATATAAAATATCAACGCAAAGAATCAATAAAATAAAATATCGAATAAGAATTTACATCGTAACCATTATTGAGTAAAGGCCTTCTTACGTAAGAATCAATAATTGTGCAATACTGCAGTGTCTTCTTATGTTTTAACCACCGAGTATTTTAACAAGATTAATTCGTAATAACTACGCCGTTATTTTTAAACAACTTATATTTGTCATTTTCTTCATCCAATCGCTTTCAGTTATGGGGCCCATAAAAGATCAAGTACCCATTGCATTTAATATTCCCTCAACAATACTGAATATTCCACGACCAAACGAATATTCCCAACAATAATGAATATTTTATAACCACTTGCTTATTCAAATATTTGCGTATTTTACCCATAACTATCCACATTAATCAAATCAACCCTTACTATTTCAAAATAATAAATAGAGGAAAATAAATTTTATTTATTAATAATTTGGGGTCTTACAACCTCCCTCCTTATGAAATTTCGTCCTCGAAATTGACGTGACGATACTGGTGTTTCAAAAGATGAGAATACCTCGCTTTCATTTCCATTTCCAACTCCTGTGTCATTTCCTCAATAGCATGGTTTCTCCACAAAACTTTAACTTGTGGTATAACCTCTAAATACATAGGACATGTTCTTTCCTCTACATGATCTTGACAGGTACCTCCTCGTACGTTAAGTCTTCGGCTATCTCGTCCGCTTCTAACTCAATGACGTGGTTCGGGTCGTCCACATATTTACGTAACATCGATACGTGCAAAACATTATGAACACGCGTCATACTTGGCGGTAAAACGAGTTTATAGGCCACAGTTCCTATTCGATCGAGAATTTCAAATGGATTAATAAATCGAAGGTTTGAGCTTTCCTCACCTCACCGATTCTCGCTTTTGAAATAACAACTTCTTGCACCTCCTTCTTCAAATTCATCAGCTCCGGTGTGTAGCTTGAACAACTTTAACTTTATCGATTAAAGTCGATTATACTCGTATATCATCACGTGGGTACCTCATCTCCATCTCTATTATTTGTAAATTATACTGAAATGAGTCTTTGACAATATCGTACTTTCGATTTGTATATGATCTTCTACTCAACACGCCGCCTACCACGTTCGCTTTTCCGGGATGGCATGGTCGTAACATGTCTTTGAAATGAGTCTCTCTCTGAGTTCTTCAAGCTCTTCCCACATTCCTTGCTCCATTCAAATTTTATATCTCTACGAAGTCAATCGTTAATAATGGAATAGCGATTCGAGAATATCCTTTAACGAATCTCCGATAATAACTAACTAAGCCTAGAAAGCTACGTATTTCGATTACCGACTTTAGGTTGTTCTCAACTGTGACTCATATCCCAACCTTGGATAACACGTTACAATGACACCTATCGCTTTACTTATCGCATCGAATATGGTGTCCCCTACGGACAAGATCGGCTTCGGCAGTGCATTCCACAAAGGAAGTCACCGGATAAAGGCTCGGTACCAAATTTATAGTTGAATTTTTAACTCACGAAGTTCAATAGAGCCATTTGATATGAGATTTTAGAAATGAGTTTTGTCTTAGGGTTCAAAGTCGATACAAAATTTAATATCGAGCTTTGGGAGTAAGAAAGAAATTCTTCAGAAATACGTCGGGAAAATTAATAACAACATGAATATTATTCAAATCTGACGTGTCTTTATTCAAATCCATAACATGGACTAAGAAAACTTGACATCCGTAATAAACGAATGACTTCATGGCTTGATATAAAAATGTTTGACTACAATGGTTTGATTGCTTGAATTCGAATAACAGGTTGCTTAAGAATATGAAAACTAACAACCTTACGAAAGTAATCAATTTCGGCATGATGAGTAGTTAACCTTAAAATCACATCAAAAGCAAATATCTCTATAGAAATAAGGTTAACGGTAATTTGATAGTGCCAACTCTGAATCAAGCAAGATTTCTAAACAACGGATGTAATGAAAGTTTCTCCTAACTGAGTCTCCATAAATAGGTCAAAGTCTAATTTCTCCGTAGTCAAGTTCAAACGCTGAGCGCAAGCAAGAAAGATAAAAGAATGGGTAGAACCCAGATCTAGTAAGGTATACACTTCGCAAGAATTTATAATTAACTAACCCGCGCTAACTTCGTTCGGGTTCCTCGCATTTTGACCGGAAGTCACGACAAACGCCTTCCGTGAACCGCTGACTTTGACTTTTTCGGGATGATCTTTTGAGTCACCGTCCCCATCATTGAACTAGGTTTCGCTACTGCGTCTAATCTCGAAGCGATATGTCCTTCCTTTCCACAATTATAGCATACCTTGAATCGTTGGGGCGCTTTGATGATATGTCCTCTTTCCCGCATATATAGCATATAACCGGTGGTCGTTTTTCTCCCTTAGAACCGATTCTTCTTAAACGACTCGCTGCCTTCACATGGTCGCATAAATCTCCTCTTTTAAAATCTCCTCCTCGACTCGCTTCTTCTATTTTCATGGCCATGATTACCACCGAGTGGTTACCATTTTTGTCCGTCTGCTTTTCTCCGCCGGGTTATCGTTATTTCGCTTGATCGCTATCTCCGGTATGATCCTGGTTATGGTCCTCGGTTGAACATACTCGTTATCTCGCTTCTAACAACCGAGCCCTATTGACAACATCCGAATAGAGAGAAAATTTATGAAAATGAGATACCGACGTATCTGGGGTTTCAATCCTCTCGTAAACATCCGCCGTCATACGCTCCTCATTCTCCACCAAATGAGGTGCAAACCTCGATAACTCGCGAACTTCACCTCGTCTTCGGGACACCGCCATGTTATTCTCGCTCCAGCCTAATAAACTCCACTTGCTTCATATACGAATACTTTCGTGAAAGTACTTGTCATTGAACTGCTTTCAAATGTCTCCCACGACATGCCGAGTGCAAATTGGATGGAGTACGCTTCATGATTCCCACCAAGAATCGCCTCGCCATTTAACATAAAAGTAGCGAATGGAACTTTCGTTCCTCCGTGCATCCTAAGACATTGAATATCTTGGTAATTTATTTGACCCACGCCTCCGCTTTAATCGGATCCGGCTTTCCCGCACTGCGTGGTCCCAACTCTTTGAACTGCTTGCTATGACCACCCGTTAATTGCTATCATTTCCTCCTATATTTTGAACACGAGTCTCCTCGTCGATTTTGCATGAATGCAAAAATCTTCTAAACATCCCCTCGCTCATCATCTCGCCAAGCAGGTGTTGTTCATGAGGAGGTACATTTCCACTTGTTGCACGCTTCTCCTCGTTGGTAAAGACAAAGGCGTCTCCACGGTCTCATTTCCATTGTTAATATTCTCAATGACATTCTCAAATCATCGTCCATAAAACAAGGGTTTATTAAGGAAATCAATATATCACATAATATCCCTATATACTGACCAACTAACAAATAAGCTTAGGTAGGACACACTAGCGAAAGATTTACTCGTCTCTCCTCTCCTAGTTCTTTTCCCCGATCTCCGCCAGAGATCATATCCCTAAGCTCTGATACCAACTGTGACGCCCCCAAAATAGGTATACATCACCCAACCCATTCTGAGTTGCCAAATACATGGTACAGAAATAACTACAACTTTATTAATACATTTGTCGTGCAAAATACGACAACATATATACTGTGAGTTTAAATACAAATATTGCCATCTGACAATATTCACACGCAAATAAATCCCCATCATAATTATTGATACATTATTTTACAAAATGGTGAGGACTATTAAACAACTCTCTCTAGAACCTTCATTCTATACCCCGACTAGTACTCGCTTACATTCTCGCCTCCCCGAGAAGAAAAATGGAACAACAAGGAAAAGGTGAGCTCAACTAGCCCAAAGAAATAATATTATGACTAAGATAATATACAACAAATTATCGTTAATCTTCAACAGGGGAAAAATCTAATAGAATACAAGAGACAACAAGTTTTAAATCAATATTCGCAATGAAATAATAATTCATTAGAAGAGTTAAGTAGAGAATGCAAACAACTATCTTCTATTTATGAATTTAAAAGTTCGTCGTCATCTTTTATCCCCTGTAACATCAATCAATATACATCTGAATCAAATATTCATCTTTGCACTATAGGCCAAAGATATTCATCATTTAATTAATGTTCATCTAAACACTGCTCATCTTTGCACTACGGGCCAAAGATATTCATCGAAATCATTCATCTCTTTGCACTACAGCCAAAGATATTCAATAATATCATCATTTAAGACTGAGGATGATGAAAAATATTTTTAAAGAAACGAATCCAATGAAACAAAATGACAAGGATTAAGGATTAAGGATTCGTACTTTGTTTTATCCATGTCCAACAATACCTCAAAAAATAATCATAGTGGTGTAAAATTCAAGAATGATCAAAACATGGATACAATCAAAGCTAGTTCTCTAGAATAGATATTTTGGACAAAAAGGAAAATTTTTCATTTTCGATGAATAGTCTTAAATGATTCAGTAAATAATGTCGATATCGTGAATAGTCTTTGATACGTGAATAAGTAACTCAGACACCAAAAGTTCCAAATTTGATAAAAACTTCAGATCAATATTTCAAAGATAATGATATTGAAGAAATAATATCATTAAGAAAAAATAATATCCCTTACCTCACAAAGACAAGATTTCTAGTTGAAACACCTGATATAAAGCTATGACTTGAACTTGCACCGTGATAAAGCAATACTCAAAATATACTCAAAATACTCACAAGAATACGCCGATAATATAGAGAGAAAACTTCGATTTTACGTGTGATTTTCAATTCTAACCTAAGCACCTATTTATAGAAATTGCTTAGAACACCAAAGCGTAAAATTTAATATAATATATTATTAATAATAAATTTTCCTACGCCTCTTTGGAAATCAGCTCCTAACATTTCCCACATGCCAACCTTCTAGAAAAAGTATTAAAAAACGTTTTTCATAAAATAAATAATTAAAACTTACAAAAAATCAATTATTTGAACTTGAACTTTAATAATTCACAATAAATAGCCCTTTTGCCGAAAAATTGAATCTCACGAGTTTTTATAGGAAATTCAATTCTCTACAATTTTGCGGAAGAAAGTTTTTCCAAATTCCAAATGTAAATTGACCAAATCCATAAATCCAAGCGATTTTACAAGTTATAATCAAATTTCAATCAATAAATGGGGTCCAATTTACATGTTTAACATGTTTTAAACATTTATTGCAACAAAAAATACTCTTTCTCCTCAGTATACTCATATATCCCACATTCATTGTAAAATATCACCATTATTATATTATTAAAATATAATAATATATTTAAATGAATTATTTTATCGTAAAAAGATAAAATTTTAATTTTCAACAATTGTCACATTAAAATTTTCTCCATCTATATCCACATAAAATCAATATTTTCCTCATCATATGAATCAATAATTAATTATTCACAAATAATATTACAGAATCACAATATTGATAACCAAGCGGTTCCCAAGAAGAGGGGCTTTCCAATAAGAATTTTCCTTACTTGGCAAGCAATTAGGTGACCAAACCTCTCCATGTATGTAACTTTCTAGACATTGCCAATAATGTTATCTAATAATATTATTCGGATAATATGAATTATTGCTTCGATAATGAAAAATGCGTGTAATGACAATTATTGAAACAACAAAGAATATAAAATATCAACGCAAAGAATCAATAAAATAAAATCTCGAACACTAATTATCGTAACCATTATTGAGTAGTGCCTTCTTTACGTAAGAATCAATAATTGGTGCAATACAGGTATCATCGTGTGTTTTAACCAATTTAGTATTTTAACAATATTAATTGGTAACAACTACGTCGTTATTTTTAAACAACTTATATTTGTCATTTTCTTCATCTAATCGCTTTTCCATGGGGCCCACAAAAGACTATGCTAAATACGCATTTAATATTCCCATGAATACGAATATTCCACGACCAAACGAATATTCCCCGACAATAATGAATATTTTATAACCACTTGCTTATTCGAAATATTTGCGTATTTTACCCATAACTATCCACATTAATAAAATCAACCCTTACTATTTCAAAATAATAAATAGAGGAAAATAAATTTTATTTATTAATAATTTAGGGTCTTACAGTAATCCCGACACTAAAAGACAAGAATTTCACAAGAAAAATCTTACCAATATTACGGCATAATGATATTAGAAGAAATAATATCATTTTAAAAAAATAATATCCCTTACCTCGAAAGAATAGGTTCTCGGGTGGAATACTTGAATATAGTCTTTGAGAACTTGCACCAGTATAACAACACTCAAAGTATCAAAATACTCACAAAAATACGCTCAATATATCGAGAGAGAAGAGAGAGTTTTTAGGTTTACGGTGTGATTTTCAATTCTAACCTAAGCACCCTATTTATAGGAAAATGCTTAGAACACCAAAGCAGAAAATTTAATAAAATATTAATATATATATATATATATATATATATATAATTGTCAAGCCCACCTTAGACAACTGATCTCAGCCCATTTAAATCACATGTGAGGCCAACTTAATTACAAAAAACCGTTTTTCTTTAAAAAAATAATTAAAACTTCCAAAAATCAATTATTTCAGAACTTCAAAACTTCAATAATTCATAATAAATAGCCCTTTTGTCAGAAAAATTCAAACCACATGTCCTTTCCATAGGAAATTTCATTCTCTACAACTTTACGTAAGAAAGGTTTTCCAAATTCCAAACATAAATTGACCAAAATCCACAAACGGGTGATTTTACAAAGCTATAATCAAATTTCTATCGAGAAATGGGGTCTACTGAACACACAAAATATGTGTTAATCATTTAATGCAACAAAAATACTCTTCCTCCTCATATACTCATATATCCCACATTTATTGTAAAAATATCACCATTATTATATTATTAAAATAATATATTTAAATGAATTATTTTATCGTAAAAGATAAAATATTAATTTTCAACAATTGTCACATTAAAAATTTTCTCCATCTATATCCACATTAAATCAATATTTTCCTTATCATATAAATCAATAATTAATTATTCATAAATAATATTACGAATCATAATATCGATAACCAGCGCTTCCTGGGAAAGAAAGAGGGCTTTCCAATAAGGATCTCTCACTTCTTGGCCGCAATTAGATGACCAAACCTCTCCTTGATGTAACTTTCTAGACATTGCCAATAATGTTATCTAATAATATTATTCGATAATATGAATTATTGTCGATAATAGAAAATAATGTGCAATGACAATTATTAAAACAACGAAGAATATAAAATATCAACGCAAAAATTATTGAATCAATAAAATAAAATAATTGAATAAAGAATTCTTCGTAACAATTATTGAGTAGTGCCTTCTTACGTAAGAATCAATAATTGGTGTAATACCGCTGTCTTTACTTTGTTTTAACCACCGGTTCCAACAAAGATAATCTTGTAACAACTACGCCAGATTATTTATAACCAACTTATTCTTGCTGTTTCTTCATCCAATCGCTTTTCGTTTGGGGGCCCACACAAGGTCAATGCAGTGCGTTTAAATTCCCGACAAGGTAAAAATATTCCACAACCAAACGAATATTCCCCAATCAACAATGAATATTTTAAAACCACTTGCTTGTTTGAAATAATTAAGCATTTACCCATAACTTACTACATTAATCAAATCAACCCTTACTATTTCAAGATAATAAATAGAGAAAATTTAATTTCATTAAATAATAAGTTGGGGTCTTACAACAAATTTCAAAATTTGCAACAAATTAACCCTAAAATCTAATACTTGGCAGAACACTAACCTTGAAATTGAATTAATGTGCAACTTACCGATGGTGGTGCCTGGTGGTGGCTGCTGGTGGTGTCAGTGATGGTGGTTCAACCGACGGTGTTGGTGGCGTCTACTGGTGGTGGAACCGATCGACAGTGATGGTGGTGGTGGTAGTATATCGTGGTGGTGGTAGTGGCGATGCGTGGTGGTGGCGATGCGTGGTGGTGGCGATGCGTGGTGGTGGTGGTGCCAATCGTGGCGAAATCAGGTGGTGTGCGTGGTGGAACCGGTGGTGGTGGCGACGCGTGTGGCGGCGGCGATGGTGGTGGCGTGAGAGTAGTGAAGTGAGAGAAGTGAGAGAGATCGAAGTGGTGGTTCGTGGCTAGATCTAGAGAAATGAGAGAGAGTGAGAAAGAGAGAAATGAGATTATAATTAAGGTCTAGAGAAACGAGGGGGTCAGAAGACGAATCGATTAATTAGGTTTTAGGATTATCTTCAACGGAATGGCCGTCGTACATACATTCGTCATACTTAAGGTATCTTCGACTGAATCTTCCGTCGAAATACATCCTATTCAGTCGAAAATAATATTCGTGCTGGCGGGAACATTGGCGCCAATGGGATAAATAAATGTTCACTTAACATCGATCGAAATTAAAGTATTTTTGACTGAGGTATCTTCGACTGAATACTCCATCTGAATATATTTTATCTTCGAGAGAATGTGTCCGTCGAACATATATCCGTCAGATTTAGCCGGCTTTCTTGTAGTGGTGGCTTGAGCAACTTTAACTTTTTCGATTAAAGTTGGTTCTATACGATACTTGACATCATTGCATGGGTCCCTCGTAATCTTGAATTCTATATTCATCTTTTGTAAATCACACAAAATGGGCCTTTGTGGTTGACAACACCGCACTGCGTTCCGCGTATGATCTTCTACTCAATGCGCTTGGCTACCACGCTCGCTTTTCGTGATGGTATTGAATGGTATGGTCGTAGTCTTTTAAATGCTCGAGCCAACGTCGTTGTCGCATGTTGAGTTCTTTTTGGGTGAAGAAATATTTGAGGCTTTTATGGTCTGAATATATCTCCACTTTTTCCCCATATAGATAGTGCCTCCAGATATTTAGCGCGAACACGACTGCTGCCAACTCTAGATCATGAGTAGGATAATTCCTCTCATATTCTTTAAGTTGTCGCGAGGCATAGGATATGACTTTCCCATGTTGCATGAGAACACATCCTAACCCTTTGCCTGAAGCATCGCTATAGATAACAAATCCATCCGAACCAGATGGTATTGTCAAAACAGGTGCCGAAATGAGTCTCCTCTTAAGCTCTTGGAAACTCTTCTCGCATTCCTCGCTTCCATACTTAATTTGATATCTTTCCAAGTCACCGAGTTAATGGAGTAGCGATTCGAGAAAATCCTTCACCGAATCTTCGATAATAACCAAATAAGCCCGTAGCTACGTCTTGATCCGACACTTTGTTGCTCCCAACTTTGTATTGCTTCAATCTTCACGGATCAACAGATACTCCATGTTTTGACACCACGTGCCCAAGGAATATTACTTCCTCAAGCCAGAACTCGCATTTCTTCAACTTAGCATAAAGCTTGTTTTCACGAATCCTTTGGAGTACCAGCTTCAAATGGTGCTCATGATCTACACGGATTTTGGAATATATGAGGATGTCATCAATAAAGACAACAACGAACTGATCCAAATAATCCTTGAATACTCGGTTCATCATATCCATGAATGTCGCAGGAGCATTAGTCAATCCAAAAGGCATGACTAAGAATTCATAATATCCTCAGTTCTAATCTTCAACTGATGATATCCAGAACGAAGATCGATTTTTGAAAAGAATTATGCTCCTTGTAACTGGTCAAACAAGTCATCAATACGAGGTAGCGGATACCGATTCTTGATGGTGACATGGTTCAATTCCCGATAGTCAATACAAAGTCGCATACTCCCGTCTTTCTTCTTTACAAATAAAACATGAGCACCCCAAGGAGATGTACTAGGGCGAATGAAACCGATGTCCAACAACTCCTGTAGTTGGACCTTTAACTCCTGAAGTTCAATAGGAGCCATTCGATATGGGGTTTTAGAAATGGGCTTTGTACCAGGTTCGAGATCAATAAAGAATTCAACTTCACATTCCGGGGGTAGACCGAGAAGTTCTTCAGGAAATACGTCAGGAAATTTACTAACAAGAGGAATATTATTCAAATCTGACGTGTCTTTATTCAAATCCATAACATGGGCTAAAAAAGCTTGACATCCGTTTTTTAATAAACGAATAGGTTTATGACTTGATATGATAGTGATTGATTTTAGTGGTTTAGTTGCTTGAATTCGTACAACAGGTTGTTTAGGAATATGAAAACTAACAACCTTACGAAAATAATCAATTTTGGCATGATGAGTAGTTAACCAATCAATCCCTAAAATCACATCAAAAGCAAGTATCTTTAAAGAGATAAGGTCAACAGGTAATGTGATGGTGCCAACTTAGGTCAAACAAGATTTATAAATAGTGGATGTGATGAAAGTTTCTCCTAACGGAGTCTCCACAGATAAATCAAATTCTAATTTCTCCAGAGTCAAGTTTAAACGTTGAGCACAAGCAGGAGAGATAAATGAATGGGTAGCATCGGTATCTAGTAAGGCATAAACTTTGCAAGAATTTATGATTAGCTTACCCGTGATCACCTCGTTTGGGTTCCTCGTATTTTGACCAGTCACGACAAACGCTCTTCCAGGAACCGTTGACTTTGACTTTTCTGGGACAGCCTTTTGAGTCACCATCCCCGCTGAACTTGGTTTCGCTACCGTATAATCTCGAGTGATATGTCCTTCCTTTCCATAATTATAGCATACCTTGAACTATTGTGGGCAGGTTGGACTAATATGTCCTTCTTTCCCGCATTTATAGCATATGACCGGTGGTCGTTCTCCTCCCTTGGAACTAGTAGTTGCTGGTGCTGACGTCTTTCCATTGTCATTGTTGAATCTCCTTTTTTTTAAAATCTCTTTCCGACTCGCTTCTTCTATTCTCATGGCCATGATTACCACCAGAGTGGTTACCGCCTTTGTCCGTATTCTTCTTTCTCCGCTGGTTATCGTTGTTCTGATGACTTCTATCTCCGGTATGATCCTGGTTGTGGTCCCTCGGTTGACCGTACTCATTATCTCACTCTAATAATTGAGCCCTGTTAACAACATCTGAATAGAGAGAAAATTTATGAGAAATGAGATATCGACGTATGTCGGGTTTCAAACCTCTCGAAACATCCGCGCGTCATACGCTCCTCATTCTCTCACCAAATGAGGTGCAAAACACGATAACTCCATGAACTTCGCCTCATCTTCGAGACATCGCCATGTTGTTTTGTTCCAATCTAATAAACTCTACCTCCTTCATATGATGAACACTTTCGTGAAAGTATTTGTCATTAAACAGTTTCAAATATCTCCCAAGACATCTTTGCGCAATTTGGATGGATACGCTTCACGATTCCCACTAGTAATCTGCTTCATTACTGAACATAAAAGTGGCGAATGAAACCTTCTGCATTCCTCCGTGCATCCCAAGACATAGAATATCTTGGTAATTTGCTTAATCCACGCCTCCGCCTTTAATCGGATCCGACTTTCCCTGCACTCGTGGTCCCAACTCTTTGAAGCTTGGTCAGTGACCAACCGTATGCGTTGCCATTGTTTCTACCGTATTTTGAACAGAAATCTCCTTCGTCTGGGTTTTGCATGAACCGCAAAAAGCTTCTAAACATCTCATCGTTCATCGCTCGCTTTCGATGGTGTTGTTTATTGGAGGAACATTGCCTGTTATACGCTTCTCCTCGTTGGTGAAAGACGCAAGGCGCTCCACGGTCTCATTTACTCCATCATTAACATTCTCAGTTGCCATTCTTAAATACTGCCATAAAACAAGGGTTAATTAAACAAATTAACATATCACATAAATATCCTTATATTATGACCGACCAATCAAATAAGCTTAGGTAGGACACACTAGCGAAGGATTTACTCGTCTCTCCCCTCCTAGTTCTATTCCCCGATCTCCGCCAAATATCATATCCCTAAGCTCTGATACCAACTGTGACACTCCCAAAATAGGTATACATCACCCATTCTAAGTTGTCAAATACATAGTACAGAAATAACTACAACTTTATTAATACATTTGTCGTGCAAAATACGACAACACATAAACTGTGAGTTTAAATACAAATATTGTCTTCTAGACAATATCCACACCCAAATAAGTCCTAATTACAATTATTAATATATTATTTTACAAAAATGGTGAGGACTACTAAAACAACTTCTAGAACCATCATTCCATACCCCGACTAAGACTTTCGCTACATTCTCGCCTCCCGAGAAGAAAATGGAACAAAAAGGAAAAGGGTGAGCTCAACTAGCCCAAAGAAAGAATATTATGACTAAGATAATATAGAACAAATTATCGTTAGTCTTCAACAAGAAAAAATCTGATAAAATACAATGACAACAAGTTTCAGGATCAATATTCAGTAGTGAAAATAATAATTATTCATGTAAGAGTTACGTAGAGAATGAAATCTACTATAATCTATGAATTTAAAAGTTCATCATCAATATTTTATCCTGTAACATCAATCAATATTCATCTTGAATCAAATATTCATCTTTGCACTACAGCCAAAGATATTCATCACCATTCATGTTCATCTCAACACCTATTCATCTTTTGCTACGGGCAAAGATATTCATAAGAAAATCAACCATCTTTGCACTACTGAGCCAAAAAGTTATTCAAGAATATCATAATTTAGGATTAAGGATGATGAAAATATTTTAAAGAAAACGAATCTAGTGAAACAAAAGAATAAATATTAAGGATTTGTACTTTAAACAATCCCAGGGTTCAAAAATACTTCATAAATAATCATAGTGGAGCAAAATTCAAGAATGATCAAAATATGGATACAATCAAAACAAGTATCCATAATAGATATTTTGACAAACAACGAAAATTTAATTTT